>CM022540.1:6826966-7179318 GCA_012273795.1 Dendrolimus punctatus | reverse complement strand
CAGATTTGTAATGGTCAGAGGGTAATAAATTGAAACAAATACAGTTTAATACTTACCATGCCCTGCAGGCCTATCATTGTAGGGTGGCATAGGACGGCTTCTTCCTCCCGCCCGCGCATTGCCCCTCTGGGCCCCCGCCCCTCGGCCCCCCACGGGGTGCTTCTTTGTTTTCCCATCCAGGTTCATCGTTTTCTTCTTCTCTGTAATCTAATTTATTGTGTGTGTTGTTACAATTGGGTTTTTTAATTATTATTTTTGAAGTGAAACTTCTTTATCGGCGTTGGAAAAAAATTAAGGTTACGCGAGTTAGGCAATCGCTGGACACGCGCTTGCCTACAAACTTGCTGACCACGCAGCGCCAAGTCATCGCTTTATAATAATTAGTGCTAATTTAAGTTTTTAGAGTTAATATAATTTAATTGTAATTCTTTTAGTCTTGTAAGAACTCTCGTTGAATAAACTTGTCTTAGAAAATTGTTTTTTTTAAGACTTCTCCGCGACACCCTACTTATTTCGCGTCACATATTTTTCCGTTACGCGCCATCTTTTTCTTGCCTTTGTTGTGTGTTTGATATACGGATTGTGAAACGAGCGTTGTAATATTTCTTTACTTTATTGTGTTTTAATTAATATGCGATATATATTAAAGATATCAGCAAAATCATAATTTAACTTTATTTAACCAATTTTTGTAAAGTTGCATATCATTTTTCGAAAAATAAGGTCATAAAGAAGTTTCACTTCTTACGTGTGTACACTAGTATACACACATATTTTCTTTAATTTTTATTTCATCAGCTGTGTGCTACAAAGTTACGGTGAGTTATTATGAGAATTTACCATAGTAACGTCACATGCGCACTCAAGTTTGTTCGGGAATTGTTTGCGTGTTTCGATACACGGGTACATAAGGTGCAAAAATTCATAATTTTTAATTTGATAAGACTTTTTAATTACAGGAATAAAATATATACCTAATAATAATTTGCTATAAAACTTATATATGATTTTCCCATTACTAAAAAAAATTAAAAACTCAATTATCATGGCAGAGTCATGGGATCATTACTTATATTACTTAATTACAGCACTTAGGGCTAGCTTGATCGGTGTTATACTCTCACAGAATATCAGAGTGACACAGCCTGGACTTAATCATGTTTCATCATCATCATGAGAGTTCCAATGGCCCACTTCCTACCATCACCTCTATCCATTTCATCCTATCTGCAAACTCTATATGATTACTCCTATCTGATCCCTCTATCCAACTTCACCTATTGCATTCTCCTTATTCCATCTTAAAGACTGGCAATGTGTTGGCTTTGCTCTTGGTGTTGGAAATGTCTATAGGAGACTGTAACCACTTCCCAAATGAGGGGTCTGCCTGTTGCCCAACTACACTATAAAAATGATGTATCACATGAAAACTGCCAGTATTCGAAACCGACTAATTCCTATTGAAGAAGTGTCTGGTATAGCTAGCAGCAGTATATTGTTCATCCTGAGCGTCATAGTGAGACAGTTAGGGACTAAACACACTATGCCGAAAATACGCGGGCCGAATTTTGGCATGACTCCGCCTGCAATGTATTTTAAATTACTGATGACACACTATACCGAAATTACGTCGCGTTATAGCGTACAGTCGAACTTCGGTCGGGCGTAAGTTCGGCAGCGATACGGCGGCAATGTTTTGTATAGCAACACAATATACGTGCCCGAAGTTTGTTTCGGTACTGTAAAATAGTCCAATTTTTCAGGTTTCGCACTTCAAAAGTAACAACTGAACCTTAACAAGATCACTTTGTTTTGCGTGTGTCTTGACGTGTGACGTGACTGTGTAGATAACACGGCACGACACCATGACAACACTCCAGACACTGAAAATCCACACAAAGTTACGGAACTGAATTTCTGCCGCGTAATTTCGGCTCCGTGTGTCATATCAGCCGAATGCGTCGGAACGTAAAATCAACCACGGAAATTCAGTCGCGTATTTCCGGCATAGTGTGTTTAGACACTTACAGACTGCAATTACATTGAAATGTAATAATATCTGTAATAAATGCAATCATGCTATATGGGTTGAATCGTTAAGTCATTAAGTAGAACAGCAAACATGTCTCCAAATCAAACCAGGATTCATTACTGGTGCTATAAAATCTTGAATAGTTTACTATTATAGTATAGTATTTAATAGATAGAAGTGTGTGATAACATAGACTAAAAAGTAAATGAACATATTGTGTGTGGGATGACATAGAGTTCCAGCATGATAGAAGAATCCAAACTTTTACCAAATTTTCAACCCAATATGATTAAGAAAGGGAGAATGACAAAAATGATTTTTGTAATTAAGAATAATCTCTGTAAAATGCTTATTGCAGGTCTTGTACAAGAACAACAAGTTACTTACTATCTCCTATATAATTTCCATAGTTATCATAAAGTTCTTCAGCGGCATCATCTTCAACAACGGGTATGTTGTCTGAGAGGGCTACTGCTGGGGGCACTTCAGGTTCTATTGTGACCACTTCAGTGTCTTTCCTATAATAAATGAATATTTTAAGCAATAAAATACTTGAACAATTATTTAATACTTTTTTCCATATGTGTTCCTTTTTTGATAAACTTATAAATTATATATTATATTTGCACCTTTATAAAATGTGACAGGGAAACCTAAGGGACAAAACAAATAACATTGCTATTTTCAAAATTGTCATTGTATGTATGCAAGGCTCAATTTTCACTCATAAGATTGGTGTGATTATGTAAATTAATTAAAAAAATTAAAACTTCATTAGCAGTCATGCTGTAGGAGTAAGTGACTAACTATTACATTTACTTTTGAAGCATCCAGCATATACACTGGCAAGGATAAACTGAAAGCAATATGGAATATGAAGATGTCAAGAACAACAAGAATGTTAAAAATAACATACCATTCCATTTCATTTACATGTGTTAATAAACCATTTTATGTAATATCTCATTAAGTTTACATTACTAGTACACTAATTAAAACACAATCGAGTTTTTCTAAAAAATATCATAAAAATATATATCCATTTGCTGCACATCTTGTTGACCTAAAACAGTATGTGTATTGTCTAAAAAGGACATGCTTAGCAACTCTTTAAGTTCATAAAAGGAAAAAGAAAAGAAAAACATAACATAATGTCAAGTGTTATGTATGACCCTTAAACATTGTTTAAATTACATTTTATGTAACTTTTAGGAATAAATTGCAGTAAAATATTCCCATTTAACTCTGGCAGCTTAAATTACAATAAGATAATAAAAAGCATGAGTTCTTAACCATCCACATTCATAGATTCCTTATTTATCTACCAATTCCCATGCTTCATCTGTAGAAAAATTTAGGATTTTAGACCCTTAGTATTTTTTCGAAAACGGGTGTCCACTCAATATATATTTTGAATACAAAAACAATGTCTTTTCAACAAAATTACTTACATTAGAAGTTTGGTTATAAAAAACCATATTAAAACCAAACTATTGCAGTCCTTACCCTTTTGACATTGCTACAACAATGTGAAGTTAACAAAACATAGTGAAAATTGATTTCGACTGTTTTAAACTAATTCATTAATTTGACGGAACACATATGGTCAGAGCTGCTAAAATAAAATCTGTCTGAATACATAACATAAGTACTGTTACTGTCATAAATACCATCACCATAAGTCCAGTACATCATAAGTACTATTACTGTATTTATTTTTTATTAGGACATTTGAAGATGTGAGTGGATGAAGGTGATATGTCGCATATTCGGTTTTTTCCTTTTTTTTTGTGTAGATGAAGGTTATAAGTTGATACCAAATGACTACAGACCTTAGACCATAGATATAAGGCATATTTAAAAAAATAAAAAGTTAAAAAAGGTGTTCAGTTCAGTTTAAAATAAAAGTAAAACTTTTATCTCGATTTACTCAGCATTGGAATTATGCGACTTATCACCTCACTCATGTCTTCATTTATTATTTAATATTTAAAATAAAATCATGGGTAAACTATAGAATTTTGCACCCTGAATTGGGGGTGTTGAGGGGGGTAAAAGGGGTGTACGGTAGTCACTTCCCACCATTTCTGTCTGCTAGAGATGCACAGATTTTTTTTAAACAGAGGTGCTCAGGGTGGTACAACAAATTTCATTAAGGCGGTAGGGAGTACCCACTGCGATTTTCAGCTGCCGGAGATGCATATTTATTTTAAAAAATGGGAGGAAAGCAGTTATTTTTTTTTGTGGTGAAAAAAAACAACTACTAACTTCCTTCTCACCAATAGGCAGAATTCAGACCTGCCTTAAAAGTGGAACTCACACCTAAATCTACCCCATAAGTATCCAAGACCCCTCTATTCTATTAAATAAAAAAAAATCAAAAATCATATACCTCCATTAGTCAGAAATAGTGGAGGGTTTTAACCCCCTCCCTTTATTCATGCAAACCTTTAACAAGTTTTACCTTATCAATGTGAGGTACTATGAAAGTTCTACAAAATCCCTTCAGTACTCCTTTACGTTTTTTTAAATTAAATAAAAACTATGCATCTGAGCAACCACAAAAAGGTAGGGAGTGGTCTTCACCCTCCACCCCCCGCGAAACTCCCAAAGTCAACCCAAAAACTAGCCTAATATAAATGTATTAAATATAGTAAGAATATTCCTATATTGGTAATAATATTTATGAAGCTTAACTTTGCACTATACTGTCTTACCGTTTATCATTACTTTGGGCTGGTCTCACAATAAGTGTCTTTCCTTTGAGTGAACTTCCATTTCCCTTTGCAATAGCAGCTTGGACACTTGACTCTTCCTCAAATTGTACAAAAGCAAAATTCCTGTTTACCACTATGCCATTAATTTGTCCATGTGGTATGAAATGGTCATATAATTCATCCACGGTGATGTTATCCACTAGACTGCCCACATATATACGCAGGTGTGCTGTCGCCCGGTTTTTCATAGCTTTTCTATCAAGGGTAAGTTTATCTAAAATAAGTAAGTATGGTTTATAATTATCATTTCTGAACTCTGCACATAAACATAAGGTTTGATTGCAGAAAACGGTACTAATTGTTCCATATTAATAAAGAATAGAGAACAATTATAATAAACAATAGAGAAAATATAAGTAGTTCCCTTCTAATGTCGAGAGTACGACAAATAAAATATATATACTGTTATAAGTTAATAATCATGACATTTTATGGTGTCTTTGTAATAAATACTGACCTGCCATGTTGATAATATGGTAATAAAACACTTATTAAAATTAATAAAAATATCTCACGGACGCGGCAATATAAGTCCTGTTTTTTTTTATTTTACTTTTTTCATTTATGCAGGCCAGGCAACTAACTCAGCGTTGCCAGCCAGATGACTGATGACCATGTCAACTAACCCCCAAATTTTTTTCAAAAATCCCAAAAGTATGCTTTTTGAGAAAAAACCCAAAATAGTTTTTACTTATTTTAAAGGAGAAAGAAAAAAGCTAAACCACCGTCGTAGCGAAAACGTCACTAATGACGTCATCATTTTCCCTCACAGGGAATAACCGCAGTTATGAACGTGATCATTGTCAGTCTCTAACGGACGGAGACGGCTTAATAAATAAATAACGTAAATGAAGGAACGAATGAATTGTATTATTAAAATGAACTATGATTCACTAGTAGAGTATAATTCTAAGATAAAGTAATAATATCGTATTGTGACTTAGATATAATAATTGTAGTGATGAGAATTGTGTTTGTAGAGGAATTATTGATACTTAAAATATATTTCCAAAATTTCTCATAACTAAATATTCCCCCCGAAAGTTTCCCCAATCTTCACCCCCGAATCCCCCAGACGTCAAAAAAATGACCGAATTTGCCGGGAATCCTCCCATCTGGCAATATTCCAGCCACCCGAATATCCTTGTTGACGAAAATTGGACAAGTGCACGAGGACCATGCTGACCATTAACGTTGATGGGTTTCGACTTCGCAGCGGCGCCGAATTTTCCTTCATTTATAATAATTTGAAAAACGAAAATTTTCCGGTAAACTAATGAGATTATGCAAGTAGAATCTGGCATAAATGTCTTGAAATGGAAACTAATCTTTTTTACTACAATGTTTCCAATTACTGTGATTCTGCTTTGGCATATAGAAATGTTTGGATTTAACTTTTGTTAGAAATTTCATGCTATTTCGAATATTTTATCGAACTGCCAAAACATACAACACACAATACGTGCACTGAGTGGCGGATTTACCAATAGGCTGAGTAGGCTGGAGCTTAGGGTTAGCCTAGATTTGGGGAAGTGGTAAATTCTAAACCAATTTTTTTTTCTCTTTTGATAAACGTAAGCCAATGAATCCCCTTTGTTGGCTATTTTATTAGTCCAATGTAAACCCAGAATTATTCGTTTAATTTTGGGAGTGTAAAAATTATAAAAAGAAAAAAAAGGAATGACAATTGACATTTCACAAAAAAAAATTAACCGGAAAGTTTAATTTTTGAGGTTATGGATGAACTTCGTAAGTTCATAAAATAGTTTAATATTACCAGTTACGTAATGATTCGTGTAATAAATTTGTAACTAAATACGAAAATACAAATCGTATTTTCGTATATATTTTTTATCGATTTCGTGTTGAGGCATTCCAAAATAATATACAAAATGTAAGTACCTAGAAGTGTTTTATATTTTCTCATTTAGGTACATTATAAATAAATCCGCAATATTATTTTCGACTGACTGAATAATTGTTATAGTCCAATATACGTATTCAATTATAAATATTTATTGATATTATGCCAAGTAGTCACATTGTTGGCTATCCAAAGTTAGGATACAAAGATATTATAATTCACGTGTTTTTACACGAATCCATCTAAAAATATACTTTATTAAGCACATACCATAACACAATGTTTTATTCATATGTGTTCTGGTTGCTTTTGCCTTTATCATTTTAAGTCTTCTTTTAGGATATTGTCAAGATTCTCCAAAAACTTTTGTAAATCATTATTTCATATTATGTGAGTGTTTGTTTTATGTTTCGCATAAGTTACATTAATCATTAAAACAACATCATAGCTAGCAATGAACTCAGTTACCAAATATCCAAATAAGAATATATAGTGCACTTGTAAAGTCTTTGTATTGTTTTTCTTTTGAAAACTTGAAATCTTGCCCTGTTTCTTATCATTTAAATATCATAGTGATGAATAGTATTGTTGTAAAACAGATAAATAACTTTAATAATTTGTTTTAGGTGTACCCTGATTGTTCAATAATGGCAATTAGGAGATTCTTTTCCAAAGTTTATAAAAATTATAAACATGCTATTGATGATGCATTCAGTCGCAAGAATCTGTTTTACACCAACTTATTGCTGTCTATGGGAATATCCACACTAGGGGATTTGTTAGAACAAAGCTATGAGATCCACAAGGGTGATATAGACAAGTTAGATTATAAGCGCACTGCACATATGTCATTTTCTGGCCTTACAACTGGTTTTATTTGCCATCACTGGTACAATTTTCTTGATAGAATAATAGTTGGGAGATCCCTAGACATGGTTGTTAAGAAATTGCTTTTGGATCAATTTGTTTGCTCACCTATTATTATAATGTCATTTTTTGCAACAGTAGCAATATTCGAAGACAATCCTTTGGAGAATTTTACTGATGAAGTGAGAGATAAGTTTTGGACATTGTATAAAGCAGAATGGGTGGTGTGGCCACCAGCTCAATTAATTAATTTCTATTTTTTGCCAACTAAATACAGAGTTATATATGACAACACAATATCACTTGGATATGATATTTACACATCTCATGTTAAACATGATAAATCATTTAAAAAATATTTAAATGAGAAGTTAGATTAATATTCTGAAAATTGAAAGTGATCATTTTTTAGTGTTGTGTCTTTTTAATTTGAAAATAATTTTGTTTATCAACCAATTAAATTCTTTGTTTTTAAGAAGTATGCGTTTGTTTTTTGTATTACTAGAATTTTCTGCATCATTTATATACTTACTTGTATCTGTTGACAAAGGATCATGGAATTATCCTTAGCATCTTAGCAACATATTAATCACTAAATCAAAATGTGTACAGTATCATACATATTTGTATATTGTTTCGGGAAGTTTAAGCAATTTTCCCTTACACTATTTGTAAACAATTGCCAGAATTTATATATCAATGGCCTCATAACAAATGGGTATATAAGCAAAAATGCCAGTTTTTTGTTGTTGACTAAAATCTATACATATTACAATTTAGAAAGTCTTACCAGTATGCAAGTGTAGCTAAATAGAAGAATATTTTAAATTTAAGCCTTTTATACAATCAACTAATTTTGTTTCATTCACAATTTTGTCCCTTGTGTAAAACTGCACTTTTGTCTGTATGCCCACTTGTTATGAAGCCCTCAATATTTTTCAATATAACTTTTATTTCAAGATTATTATTTGTTGCAGATAATGCAAGCACTGGCTATCACATGGAGAAAGTTAGCGACCAATGTCAGACAGTCTGGACCAGTGGGATGTCTAAAACGAGCTGTGAATGTGGCATTTAGTGACAAATTTTTATTTTTTACAAATGTTACAATATCTGTTAGTTTGTCTTCATTGGGGGACATGATGGAACAAAGTTATGAAGTGTATACAGGGACGGTTGAAAAGTATGATGCCAAAAGGACTATGCATATGGCATTCTCAGGGGCTGCAGTGGGTGTTCTTTGTCACCACTGGTATAAGATTTTAGATAAATTTATAGTAGGAAAAACATTAGATATGGTCGCAAAAAAACTGTTGTTGGACCAAATGGTGTTCTCCCCAATAATGATAGTGACATTCTTCGGTAGTGTAGCATTGTTTGAAGAGAACCCTTATGAGAACTTTAAAGAAGAAGTTAGAGACAAGTTTTTAACATTATATCGAGCTGAGTGGATGGTATGGCCTCCAGCACAAGTTATAAACTTTTATTTCCTACCAACAAGGTATAGAGTGCTTTACGATAATACAATATCATTAGGCTATGATGTATACACTTCACAGGTTAAACATAATAAGAATATAAAATGTGTATCCAAAGATATTATCAATGAGAAGGGTTCATCTTGACGAAGTCTGTACTTTTAATATATAGCATAATAATAAAAAATATAGTTACAATTTCCATGTTAATTTAAATATCAGAGATGAAATCTGTGATTCAGTCATAATTTATTCCTCAACATTGAGCTTGCTGTGATAATTTGTATGTGTATAAATGTTAACTTACTTGTGTATAAAATGCATTCAATAAATATTTTTAATGCAATATAAATACAAGTGACATATCATTAAAAATAAAACAAAACTTGTTAATAATATTGACTTTTACTGGTATAAAATCGGCATACATATGTAAATACCTAAAAATATGTAAATAACTTCTCTATAATCTTTCCTACTATAAGTTGTGGATTCAGGTTCAGGTGATTCAGCTGGGTACACACTATAATCATCCTGTGTCTTCTATCACCTAAGTCAGGGTCATGAGAAAATCTCTATGCTATCGTCTAGTCTAGACCCTGGCAAGTATTTGCCCATTTAAAGTTGGACAAATCTCTGTAATGACCAAGTAATAGCTCTCAGAGTGCTCGTACATAATTATTTATAAAGCCCTGTAGAGATTACTAGTGTTATGATTTTGGATCATAGCATTCATTTCCTTACAAATGTTTTTCCAGGTAATTAATGAAATTAAATAGAGTGTGTACTACATAATCTAATTTACTATGACATTTACTGTGGTGTAAGAAATGGTTCTTCAGAAGAGTTCCTCTTATTTGTTTTAAGATTGCTCATGACACTATGTACGACAGAATCCTCGAATATTTTATCAGGCCAAGATTCGGATCGTCTGCTACCTATCTCTGCAATGGCTGGCATATGGCTTGAACGAGGAGTGCCTCGATGAGAGCGAAAAGACCTCCCTCGATTATTCTCCTTCAGGCCAAGGAGTGAAGTTAACAGTTTATCCAAAGTTGCAATGTCCTCAATATTTGGAACTTTGGAAGACTTTACCGGCGTTGATTGGCCTGAGTTTATAGTACTGGAAAGCACTGATGTTGATGTTCTTGACTGCAGCCCAAAAGTACGTATTACCTGAAACATCATTTTAAATTTTAAGTAGAATCAATTAGAATAGTCAATTATTCAAGTTTTGAGTCGATTATAGAATTTTGATAATATAAAATTATGGCGCAACCTCAACGCAAATTGAGCCAAGATTGCGAAGAAAACCCAGACTGTTATTTCATGGGAAGATTCACTGGAAATATACGTGTTAAGTGTACCTATTTACTCAGATGTATGTTAAAGATGAAGTACTTAATGCAGAAGATTATTGCTTTGATTTAAAACTTATGTCATAAAATAAATGCTTTTTACTTGCCTCATCAGCATTGTGACTTTGATAGCTCATTCTCTTCACCTTTCTATATGTTTCATCATCTAATGCTTCTTTTACGGCAGCTTGTAATTTCTCTTTGATTTCTTCTTCATTTCCATCGCTAAAGTCATTTAACATCAATCTGGAAAGACGTATAATTACCTAATGTATTCACAAGTATGCTTTGGAAGTCCATATACAACAAATAACAGTTTTGTGATATTTATTCAAACCCTAAACTAAAAGAATAGTTTCTCGAAAAAGGGTTTTTCCAAAGGATGACAGGATAAAGTACTCTGTGGTTATACCTAATATATAATGAAAATATAATTATTTATAACTAAAAATAGGTACGTTCCAATTTCAACATTTACTTCCCCATTGATTGCGAGCTAATTATCGTGTCTCATTGGAAATCAATCTGCGCAGAAAACACTACGATTTCAAGTGTCGCCTGAAACCGGACGAATCGTACGATAGATTTCAGAAGGCATTCATGGATGAAGGCCCTTCTAAGACAGCCGTGTATCGCTGCTACAACGAATTCAAACGCGGTCGACTAACTTTAGGGGATGAAGAAACAAGTGCCCGAAGAAACAGTCGCCCTTTGACACGGCTGTTATGAAAGAAAATGTGCTGCAGTGAAAAAATTACTCCAAGACAAAAGGCGAGTTACGTATCAAGAGATTCAGCATGTGCTGCAGATTGGATAGGAAAGCCTTCACAATATTATATACGTGCATCTTCGCGTGAGTAGGATAGTTTCACGCTGGGAGCTGCACAATCTCATCGATGCGCAGACGCAGTCCCGGGTGGAACGGTGTCGTGATATAATAAACAAATTTGGAGCAGGCTCGTCTCGGGGTGTTTACAACATCATTACAGGTGATGAGTCCTGGATTTATCAATATGATCCAGAAACGAAGCGCCAGTAAACCGTTTTGATGTTTCAAAACGAATCAACGCCTACCAAAATGAACCTACTAAATCTAGAAACAGGGGGAAGATTTTGATCGCGATTTTTTGTTCAATTTGACTGCTGTCAATTGCTTTGCGGAACCAAAGAAACATCAACGCCGAATGGTATACTACTAAATGCTTGGCAGATCTTTTCTTTTATGAGCAACAAGCGACCAAATACAGGGCTCCGCGGGCTACTGCTCCACCACTACAACGCACCCGCCCATACTGCGCTCAAAACGGGGCACTTCCCGGACAGCAGGCTGGTCAAACTCCTGAGTCACCCTCCTTACAGCTCTGACCTAGCACCGTTTAACTTATTTTTATTCTTAAAAATCAAAAATCAGTTCAAAGGGATACAATTTCGTCGCCGGAAGATGCGCTGTCAGCGTTCGATCAAGCTGTGAGGTGTCTGCGGCGCACTGGAAAAAGTGTTTCTAAAATTCGTTCAGACGCATGAAACTTTGTAGAGGCAGGTGGAGAGTACTTTGAAAAGATTAAATAAGAAAATATTTGCCTACAGAACATATTTTTTCGCAAAACTTTCTGAGTGTCCCACGTATATTTTTTTAACATATCGTTTCTTTGCTTTAATAACGTTAAAGTTTCAAAAAAAGATTTTACCCAAACATATTATACATTTTTTAATATTTTTTACAATGAAATTTATTGTCAATTTACTAAGCTTTTTGAAATACATGAGAAAGTTGTGATAATATGATAAATTTAGCAGAATATAGTGAGTGAGTGAAATAAGTGAGTATTGGGATATGTCACGCTATTGAAGCAAAGAAGCGATATATGGCCCGGACACGTTAAAGTGTCAATTTAATATACCTGCAAATTTACCGTAAGTGTTAAATGACGGCCTTCAAATCACATATAATACCTAAGTAATTTATTTAAAGTTTTAAAGTAACAATTTATTTTTTTTAAAGGCTTCAGTTTGGTTTTATTTTAGCGTAACTTTATAGATAAGGAAAATGATATTTATCGAAACCGATATAGTTTAATTATTTTAACAATAATTACGAAGAACTGCTATGGTATTGGGTTTTTTACCATTGCCCATTTTAATAGGAAGGGGCAATAATATTATTTTTTTATATACCCAGTGAAGAGTAGGGTACATACTCAGTACGTTCATCTTCTTCTGCTCGTTTCAAGTTAGCTCTATTAGCTTCTCTGGCAACTTTGATATCCTGTTCCCAAAATCTTCGCAAGTCAGGGCTCGAAGTGAATGGTGCGGCGACTTCCTTGATTTTTAGGAAAATGATTGCCGTTATAAATATGCATATGACGTTCACTATTGTCAGACAACAGCTTACAATACCTGTAATGGACGAAATTAGTTCTAGTGGTATATTTAAATACCTATATTTCCCTATTAAGAATAAGTATAGTATATCGTTTCTGATTATTATGGAGACATTATTTTCTTCTTTTTGATTATGAAAAGTTTTTTCTTAATTTTAATTAGATTAATGCTTATATTTAATTAAATTGGCTTTGTGAGAAGCTTCTCGTCTCTCAGCGTATTTTACCGATTGTACAATGAGGACTGTTCCGAGGAACTGTTTAGAATGGTGCCTTCGTCTTCGTCTTCTTTCTACCACCGAGCTTGAGCTACTTCCTTGAGCCCTTCGCTCTTTTACGATTTGAATCAGTGTCACTCTAGAACTACAAAATTTCTCTTGCGCGCTGTGGGGTTTTGGAATGAGCTCCTAGCTGTTGTTTTCTCACTCGCTATGGTATGGAGCTTTTTTTAACTGGTGTTACAAACATCTATAGGCTACGGTAACCGCTTTCCATCAGTTGGGCCGTCTACCTTTTTTTTATAGCAGAAGAACAGTGAATTGTACTCCAAATATAAAAATTAAAATATTTATAAATAAGAGAAATTATTACATTAAATTATTTAATTACAATTTTACATATTGTGATAAGGCACCACTCAAATGTGTTATATTAATATCATGGAAGAAGAATATCATCTTTTTCTTTTATACTATTATCATAAATTGTTATCGAGACTATTCGCGTGTAACACATGTATAGTCTTGATTACTCTTGATGAATGATTTATCCACTAATTTATATAATTAATTTTTTTATGACATTGAAAGATAATATTTTCTCAAAGATCTGGCTAATGAACGACATCCTACAAAAATGCCGTCTTTAAAGAATCGTTTAGTTAATTTAAGAAATAGGACCAAAGCTAACCGCAAGCATACATGTTTTGGTTAAAAAAACTGCATAGAAGTTACTTACCATTAATAGCAAACTCAATTGGTATGTATTCGTGGTACAGAGGCACATATGAAGAATTCCCATAATATGGTTCTCCTTTTATGTGCGGTATCTTAACTCCGGGATATAATAGCCAAATACATCCTAGAGCCCAGAACAGACCCTGAGAAAGAACATCGAAAAAGTTAAAAAAAGTCTTATAATGTTTTTATTTTAATAGTTTGTAATATTGCAATCGGTGTAGAACTGAAAACCATATTAATTCAAGCTCATTGTTAGAAAAATATATGAAGATTTCTTGCGCTCAGGAATTTCTATTTATTTTGAATAAATAGAAATATGAAGGTTCATTAAGAATTGTGTCTTTTCGTGTTCCTCGCAGCGTCATATTTTCTGGACGAGATCTTTGATATTTAAAAAAGAAAAACAGAAAGAAAATTAAAATGAAATAGATATTTTTACTGACTCGGGTGCTGGGAAGCTTCAAGCAATTATAAGTTTATAAGATGCTGCGAAGCGACTAACTACGCTTTCCTAGAATAAAAAAAGTTTTAGTAGCTTAGTGGGTAACGTAAGCGAGTTTCTTTCTAATGATTTAGATTTGAATCCTGATAGAGAGAGAAACGTGCACCGTTCAAACAGTTTTTCAGACCTAACGTGTATTGCTACTATTTCCATCTGGTGAAGATGAATTTGAGAGATCTGCGCTCAGCAATGGGACACCTTAGTGCTGATATTATAATATGTATACTTAGCTAACACCTCAAATTAAGGGATTGAATCGAAATTGGTGAAATTGTAATGTTCCGCTTACCTCGTGAATTTACGTATGTCCTTTTGAAAACACTAATTTGTTCGCATTAGACCTCTGATAAATCTAAACTAACTATACGTTCTTGGTTAAAATGAGTAATTATAAAAAAATAAGTCTCACACAATTCACAACTGGTGGTAATAAGGATGCCGAAATTGCAATACCAATTAGGGGGCCGGCACTGCCCTGAAGCAAGGCTAATGCCACTCCAGTCCCCGATGTTAGAGCCCAAAGAACCCCCATCCATAGAGATCGAACGTTTCCGCTGAAAGAATAAATGAAATAAGTACGCTGTATGTACAAGATTTAACACAATGCAAATAAAACGATGAAAATATTACCGTGACTTCATTTCTTCCGTTGGCCAATCTCCGAAGCCCCATGGCATTTCAGTAGTGCCCAGTATAAGCCCGAATATGAAACCAAATAGTAACGAACATAGCATTCCTATGATCAAGCTTTCGAATCCACTTCTCACTAAGCTTCTGTCGGATATTATTGTACCAAATGTTATAGACATGACGGGACCCATCAGCGGTGAAACTAACATTGCAGCGACTATGTTAGAAGCATTGTTTTCAACGAGACCTAATGCCGCCAGTGAACTGTAACAATGATTAATGATATTAATATAAGTAATATATAAATAATAATCTTAAGTACAATACTAAACGCAGGTCACCGATTTCTCTTGCTAAGGTGGTTAGAAGACGATATGTTTACCTTGACGGCCTCTGTGGTTGAGCGAGTTAAACCCGGGCTCCGGGTTCGAGTCCTGGTATGGTAAATTTCGGAAATGAATTTTCTCCGTAAATTACTATGGTCTGGGTGTCTGATCGGCCCATAGTGGTCGGTTGTATATTACCCATAACAAGCGTAACTTGCTTAATTTGAGGATATACAGTGTGTTTGTCTGCCGATTTTAATAATAATTTTAACCTCGCTGGACTGTCATATTGATTGTTTGTTTAAAAAGTCAATGAAGAGTTCACAGTTTTTTAGGATCTACGGATCAAACGTCTCAACAGCAAACAAGCAACTTTCATTGAGGAGGAAAGTTTATTCGTATATATCGTTTATTTTCAGCCTTCAAGTTATTTCTAGCATTTACATTTAGGTTATTATATTAATTGATAAAATAACAATGGACCATTGATATAAGAAAAGTGGGTATCACTCCTCATTGACATTCAGAGTGGCTATCGTGAGATCAATACTCGGCCTTGGGAGGGGCAAGTATTCCACAGAAACATAAATTTAGGGGATAACAATTTGGCCTTGTTATATTTGATTTCTGTATAATAATACTGATATGAAATTCAATAAAATCGATTTATGTACATCGAAGGTCCTAAAGAATGATAAATCGACATAAAATACGTGCACTCACCTGACAATCACAGTAATTTAGCGTTTACGTATTTAAAAAAAACACATCAGAACAAAATCAAATATATAGAGTACTGCTCACATATTTTGGCTGGAGCACTCGCCTACCAGCTTAATTCCCTGGACTGTATTCAAGGTCGAGCCGTTCGCGTTATTGATGATCGTCTTCTCACAGACGGTCTAGATACTCTTAGCCTTCAGAGAATCTTCGCATGTCTCTGTGTAAAGCAGAGAGAAGCGAAGTCTGCCGTCCGACTGTATAACGGGGAGTGTTTCGAGGAACTGTTTAGAATGGTGACTTTGTTTTCTTTCTACCACCGAACCGCTCGTCATCAGCTAGGCGTTCATCCCCACTTCCTCGAGCCGCTTCGCTCACGTACGCAATGTTTCTCCAGAACGTTGCTCTTGCGTAGCGAGGGGATTTGGAATGAGCTCCCAACTGAGGTTTTCCCACAGCGCATAGCACAGCGAATAGTGAGTGGCGTATTCTATTTAAACGACAAGTTAACTAGCTTCTTATGTAATAAAAATCTAAATGCACCTTTAGAAATAGAATATGACATAAAAATCACTTACTCTGCCGTTATAATCAAAGTTAAATAGTCGAAGGACAGTTCTCCACCACCTCTTACTCCGTCTACGACTTGTTTGACGGTTAGTTTAGATCTGATTGATTCCACGAAATTTCGCCAACGCTTCGCATCTTCAGATTTGCGCCTATAACAGAGTACTAACTGCCTTAATCACCTTGAAAACGTAATTTTTTTTATTGCATAAGATCAGCATACAGGTATATGGCTCACTTGATGGAAAACGGTTACCGTCGCCTATGGATATTTATAACACCAAAGGTGCCACAAATGTGCTGCCGTTCTCTAAATGCAGACTTGAACCTGGCCACTAATGCCGGAAATCAACTCAAGGCTGTTATAGCGACATACTCTAGACCAGGGGTGGTGGCTTACCTTGTATTCTTTCTCCGTTCCTGTACGATTAGTCGGTAGAAATTTTATTCATATTGTCATTTATCTTTAAAAACCATGAAAAAAATTCCGAAGTAATCTAACTTTATAATACCGTAGGTTGTTCGTAGTTACAGGAGAAATTGTCAAAAAATATAAATAAACATCTAAACAGTTTATTAACCGACTTTAAAAAAGAGGAGGTTCTCAATTCGTTCTCAAATTCGTCTATATGTTTTTTTTGTATGTTCCTTACTCAATTTAGCCTTCAATTCTGGACCGATTTTTAATCTTCCGAATTGGTTTCATAGTCACCGTCAAGTTCTGATTTGTGTATCGCAAGGAAATCGAGAGAACCCTTGTTGAAGAGCATATACACCGAAGAGTGAGCTGACAAATTTGTTTATGCCTGCCAGTTGTACAATTTCTATAGATGCTTAACATGGACTAAATGGTGCTTAATATATTATTTCTAAAGCTTTGATGAATTGAAGTTATTGCGCGACTAAAGAGTAAAAACTATTTTTTTTAACAAAAACGAGCGACTTCACACTAAGAATAAAACATAAATATTTATCCGAGTTCTTTCTAGAACACCTAGAAGTCCGTGTCAAGTAAAACATTTAAACTACTATATTTTGTAAATTTGTTGTTATTCTTTTATGTTTTACTTGGTACCAAATTCTAGATGGTGTAGAGAGAAGTCTGTTAAATATATTTTTTTTTGGATTTTAGTGTAAAGTCGGGTTTGTTATTTTTTTTCATGATACAAATTAAAAATATTAGTAAAATAATAACAAAATAAAAATTGATAATTTTACATAATTATGTATTTAATATTGAAAATTTCGATATTTTTTACTAATTTAGAGAAAGATTACTTACACTTCGCACTCTTCTTCCGATTCTTCATACTCATTTTTTGCCGAATGCACCACATTACATGGAATCACACTGAAACCAAATTCAAAGAGGACAATACAGGGCTCAGTAATCATTTTAGCAAACACCTAACCCTTAAGGGCCATTTACATGGTTAAACCTAGCCTAGTCATTGGATAGGTATTAAAATATCTGGTAAACAAAATACCGAGCTCAAAAGGCAAGTCTCGCATCCAAATCGGTTCGCTAATACTCGCATAAACTTCATAAAAAGTTCATGCGAGTTCTAGTTTATACAAGTCGAGAAATTGTAGGCAAATATCTCAATCCAATTTGTGTCGTAAATTAATGTAAACAAAACTCTTGGTGATAATTACCTTACGATTATTGACTACTCGTAGACAAGTTTTTGTTTTTTTGTTGAGTGTAAACATGTCAATGCGATCATTGTCTAAAGAGTATGCCTACGAAATTAGTATACGATTTTCGCCTCAAAACATGCGAAAAACTCTCTCCATGTAAATGGCTCTTTATATACTTGACCGATTTTTTCAAAAGCTGTAAATATATTTACGTATAAGTATGTATATTTTTTTACTAAAAGATGTAGATATATTTATGTATACGTATGTATAGAGTACTTTACTGGATTTGAGTATTTATAAGATGCTTTGTTCGATTTAACTCTTGGAATAGGTAAAGGCTTTAAAATTTTCTATACCTGACAATAGATTTGCAACGAACGCCTATCCCGAGCTGCGTGAGACAGTGAAGCATGGTCTCGCACTGATCTCCCGTGGACAATGGGAAAACAACCTCAATATAATTCCCAGGCTTGTCACTGATCCATACCACGTGTTCAACTTTCAGCTTCATTAGTAGTTCTTGTAATATCTAAGCAACGAATAGAATGATTAAGTTTAAGAATGTACATTAGGTTATAAATTTGTTATAAGAGGTGCGTGCTTTCCGTCTCAGATTTAAACCCGCACCCTATGAGTTTGGGATGCTACTGTGCTAAAGATTAAGCTATCTCAACTTTTTGATTTTCTTGTGTAGCGACAAATATATGTTAATATAATTCCTTCTTTAATTCTTTCTTTCAATGATGAAATTTGTATGCCTACAATCATACATACATAATTATAATAATTATGCACTTTTGGTAACAAGCCTAAATATAGAAATAAGATATTTTTTACTTTGAGAATTGGGATACTTTTTGCAAAATACGATTCGAAATTTACGTGAACGAAGACGCATGAAAAGTCCTTGTTTAATCTATATATACTCACACTTTCCATTGTGAAGAATTCATCGTCTTCTTTGATATTATCCAAAGTCCTGTTGTACTCGTCATTAAAATACTGCTGAGTCAGATGTATTGGAATGCTCTTGGCTTTTTTATTACGCAATTCCACAGTCAGACGACATGGTTTGAATGACGCTCCTTCAACTGGGAACAAATCTTTTGGCTTGCCAAATTTTAATATGTGTTCGTAATTACTCGAGGGAATGTAGATTATGAAGATCACGCCCGACGGCATTTCTTTCACATAAAAAGCTTTTATGGATTGTTTTCGATGTTTCTATAGAGTAAATTTAAAAATCAACAGAAAAGAACTGAAATTAGAGATCTATCTTTAAATTTTTAGACAGAACTACCTATAACTCCACAGTTTAGTTGCAGAAATTTTAATTGAAAAAAAGATATTTAATTACAAAATCCGATTTGTAGAGACTTTACGTGTGTTTATAATGGGTTATAGAAACTTAGTGACTCTCTCCCAAGATACTACTGTTATGTAATATGTTGGTAACTAGTAATTATGCCCTCGGTAAGTCAATTAGGATATAGTCTCGACTTGGTTTATAAGTACTGTACTGCGTCATATTGCCTCAAGAGACTTGAGGGTTTGTTAGAAGGCGGTTGCTAATTACCTAGATGTTCCGGATCTTAGCCTAATCATAAGAAATATAGAAAACTAATTTAGTTAGATTCCAATAACTTTCAACATAAAACTCAGTTAAACTTAGTTAAGTCTACTTTAAAATAGTTTTTAGAGAAAGTAGGAATATACTAGAGATGGATATTGTTTGATCTACCTATATATTGGTAGTATAAGATAGACGAAGAAATGTATTTACTGCGTAGTCGTCTTTGTAAAAGTAATCGTTCTTTTTCTTAACACCGAGGTTGCACCTATTTCCGTGCTATCTTTGAAACACTTTTTTATCAAAACGCAAACAAGTTTACTGCCAAACGTGATTGGAGATTACCAATAGCTATCAGCAATACGCTGACAACTGATTCGAACTTACTGTAACTACATAGCCCGCAAGAACCCAGAAAATGTTTTGTGACGTAATCACTGAGTAGTTGAAGTTAAGACCTCGAGGTAGAAATCTAAACAGATGGATTAATCAAAATCCGGGCCAATATATGATATTACATTATATTTATTTTAGTAAACTTTTTTCTCTAAAGTTGTTTACCTGCAGTGATTATTCACAGTAATCAAGGGCAAGACCATCAGAATTAAAACAGCTATAAAAAAGACGAAGATATAGAACTGTAATAACAAATTAAGGTAAAACATTTGTACATAATACATAAAATATTATTATTAAGTATCTGACCCGTGTCCACTACGCTGGGCGTCATTAAAAATTACAAAAGCATGCACGCACGCACACGCGCCAGCACGCACGTACGCAAATCAAGGTTGAATTATGTTTTGTAACTGTTAATTAATTCACAAACACGGAAAGCAGTCGCAGTGCCTCATACGAGGATGTGCGCAATTATTAAGTGGAACGTTATTGCTGTTACATATTTGACAGGCGTTCCGTATCCACTTCAATGGGATCATTAAAAAAAAATAAAAAATGTATTAATCACTATCAAATATAGCCTATGTCACTCGGGGATAATGTAGCATTCCACTTTTGATTTCCCCGAACATCCAAACTCACGAACTTTACCTCTTAATAATATTATAATATAGATTTGATTTTATTTTAAATTTAACATAATCAGACGCTAAAGCATGTGGTTTCAGCCGTTTTCCCGCAACTTTTTAAATCAACGGTGAAACTTAAAGAAGGTTCTATAGTGGGACGATCCTCAAAACTTTCCTGTTTATAACCTGGTTGGTCCAAACTTTTGAGTGGCGTATTTTTGGGAAAGTTATTTTGACTTTGAAATGCATTAATATTCTCTGCGTTTAGCTTGGCCCGGTTCATTAGTATTTCAGGATCCAGAGGAATGTAGCTCTCGCCATTTCTGAAAGATAATAATAAAATTTGACATCAATTATTAACCAAACGATAAAATACTCTTATATCTCACGCTTAATCCAGTACTGACAATATCTACAAAAGTGAACTTTACAGTAAAGCCAAAAAACGTGCCTTTAAGCTTAAATCAGTATGATTACATAAATTATTATATGAGAAACTTATATGCATATAGCATTAAGGTGTAGTATCGTAATGGCTAGCGCACGCGTCCCAGGCTCAAATAAAATTATGCACAACTTTGGAAGTTTTTCTAAGCTAATATGCAAATTGTTACAATTGCCACATGCTAGCAACAGCGAAGGAAACATCGGGATGAGATTTGCTTGACAACACAACAACGTGTCAAACCTACTAAGCCGCTTTGGAAAGGGTGGCGGGTATATTGTCCGTTTCCTTATAGTGGGAGGCCGGAGCCCAGCAGTTCCCACTGTTTATGGGCTGTTATTACACATGCATTATTACGATGTTTTCCTAGTGGATATTTCTAATACGTTCAAAGCGCTATTACACGTATTTCCAAGTTTTATGATAGATGGCATTGAAAAGTCGATTTGGCAAAATTTTGGACTTTCAGAATTGAATTAAGCTTGCGATATCATAAGCACTATATAGGTATAGTTTACAAAAAGGCCTTGATGTACATAATCTAATTATAAATTGAAATACCAGAGCCCTGCCAGAAGGAAGTGCACCCAAAAAGCTGACTGCACGATCCTTTCGTAAAACTGGTGTTGAATTAAAATAAATAGAACGGCGGAAAAATCACGACCTGAAACCCCTAAATTATGAATTGAGAAATGATCTCGAGAACCTTTATGTAAACGAAGTGGCTCAAGGAAAGGAGTATAAACGCCAAGCCCACGGAAATCGGTACGGTGGAAGATAGCAAGCGCAAGCATCAAACATGGAATCATCACGTACGATATTTGCTGGACTAAGTATTAACCTATTCAGAATGATGTCCCGATTTATACTGCTGAAGTCCTCATTCTATATAGATAATATATGTATGATGATGTAGAGAGATGGAGTTTCTTCGAAGATTAAGACGTTGTTTACCCATATCAAGTAATCATTCGTAATATGTTTTCACATTTACATACATTACTATATGTATTATAAAGCTTTATCTGACAGCGCTGTTATATGTTCGTATAATTTTGTTCAGTGATTATTTTAAAAATAGCTAAATAGAAGATTTGTTAAAGAGATAACTTACTTTTCCTTTTGTAGGCAATATGACTCAAAATGTTGGGCTCGCAACTTCCTAAAGTTAGGGTGAGGTCGACGATATGTTATAGTATCGCTTTGTATCAATCCTCTAGACTTTGGTTCATTTGATAATTTATTGGGTTCTTTTAGTTCATTACTCCATTGTCTGAAATGTCGAAAAGGTTGACTTAACTCTAGCGAATCATATTGTGTTCCTATGGACACATACTGTTGAATTTAAAACAATAATTATATTTAGTCTTAATTTTAAGGCAAATTTTGTTATATTTTTGGTGACAATAAAAATTCTTTTTTTTTTTGTTTATTTTATTTAAATACTTACTTACCTGTAGTTATTTATATCATTTGAACATTCCAAGTTATGAACATTTTTAGAGAATTGCATTAAAGTTTGATTAGCTTTCCACCACCAAATGTCTCTTGTGTTGAGAGGATATACTTTTTTAATCTGTAAAAATCATCTAATTAATTTTTTTTCGAAATACCTACATTAACGTTAGAACCTAAGTAAGTATAAATTTATTACGGTAATCACCCCTGCTTTATTTATCAAATTGATTATAGCCGGAAGACTTGGGCTATTGATCTAAGGCTCTAAACGGCAAGAAAAAAAACATGAACAGAATTTTACATCGTGATTTTTTATTGCTGGTGATATATGAATGAAACATTATAAGTAATATTGATAGGTACCTTATAAACAGCGACTCCGGCGAGGAATATACATACAATGTTGAGTAACGTAAGGCATAGGGATGCAGTTCCGAGTAAAGCTAGATCACCAGGTTGAGCTATAGACCACCGTGATTCATCAGTAGGAAACAGCAGACGAACTAAAGACATGGCCCATAAAAGACCCTGTAAGTATAATTTTTCAAACATAAAACACATGGTAAAGTACACGGTGTTCGCAAGTGATGTGTACTAGTCGATCTTGCTCTCCTTACGGAAGTGCAACCATGAGGTTTTTATCTTTGTATCGAAACCCTTTATATATAAAATATATACGTATCCCCATACACTCAAGCCTTTAGATCATTTATAATATTTTATCTATAATGTATAGAATATTATTTGGTAAGTCATTATATAAATATACTAGCGGCGCGGCGTCGTTTCACTTGCGCTCTGTCCCGCTACCGTATTATATAGCGTCATGCGATATGACATAACACCGATGTGATATAATATATATAGGCTGTATTATAGCCAGTGTCATAACACTCCCTGTTAAGGTAGCTTTCGAACAGTAAAAGAATTTTCAAAAATTTATTTTATTTAGCTAGCATTTTAAAATGATTAAACATTTTACGTTTTTCTCCTTCAGTCAGTCAATTGCAGTCTTTACTGATTGTTGGCTTTTTCATGTTTGCGGCACATATCTCGGTCCTTCGATTCATCCAATCTATATCAGCAACCTTGTGCAAATTATTAGTCCACCAAGCTGTAGGGCGTTCTACACCACTTTGACCGAGACGCAGTCTATATTTAACAATATTACTTAAGAACTTACGGCATTAACAGCGGGTGGCAGCAGTGACGCAGATATGGCAACTCCCACAAGAGAGGCGGTGTATTCGCTAAGCACTGCCAAAGCCACCGCAGCACCACTCGGTATTGCTATCAACACTCCGACCCAAAGCGACCTTAGTTCGCATCTGAGGAGTAATGACGCAGACACATGTTACATATAAAAGAACAGGGACTTAAAATAACATCTTACCATCTTAATTTTAAGACATTATCATAGAAATAATTTTAAATACTTTTTAAACAATAATGATTATTTGACTCTTTTTACATGTAACTTATGACGTCATACGTATGTCGGCTCGAATGGTAAAATATATCTTAGTCGATTTGACTGTTCGCTCTCTTATTTCAATTTTTCATGTCTGCAAAAGCTTTTTCTTTACGTAGTGTAAATCAAAATGGCTTTCTGCGTCTATCTATCTGTAGGTATATCCGCTAAGTCCTCCTAAACCACGCAACGGGTTTTAAGCGGTTTTCAATATTAACTAAGTAGATGATTTTTTACTGATGGTTTATAGTATATAGATATAAAAAAAACTAACTAAGTTTATATGAGAATAAAAAAGAGTTCCCTTTAATGCTGTAACTCTGACGGCCTCTGTAGTTGAGCGGGTAAAGCCTTTGCCGGCTTACCTTACTGCAACGCAGAGGTTCCGGGTTCGAATAATCGGTGCAGGAATAATAAATTTCGGAAAAAAAAATTCTGTTATTTATTATGGTGTGTGGGATCGGCCCCAAAGTAGTCCATTGTATATTACCCATAACACAAGCGTAACTTGCTAAAGGGGTATCATATATGTGTGTTTGTCTGCCGATTATTTCAAATAAAAAAGGGAAATCTTTTGTTATTTATAAAAGCTAGCTTGATGTCCACTTTCTTTTTTGCAATTGTTTCACGAAAACATTTAGCGCACTCGATTACATCTTTATCGAATATAAAAATCAGGCAAATGCGTGGCAGTTCATGTACAAAGGCAGACGGTACAAATATCCATTGTATTCTCCATTTCGGTATGGAACCATATTTTTTCTCAATTACATATATAGCGTCGAACCCCTATATTTTCTCAAACTTGACTTACTTTCTCTTTTTTTACCTTAAATTACGATCAGTGCAAAGTGATGACACCACATTGCGCACTGAATCCAATACTGATACTATCGATAATTTTGCCAAATCGTCTGTCTACCATAAAATATGGAAATAGTTGTAATAGCGGTTTAAAAGCAACAGAAATACCCACTGGAAAGCATTCTAATAATATCTAATTATACTTATTCATGTTTAAAAAATCATTTTTTGGCTTTACAGAAGTAAAGTTCACTTTTTCGGATATAGTCAGTATCGGATTACGCGTGTCCTGAACATCAATATAAACACATATGTGGTAGTACCTACCTGGAAGTCATTTCATAAGTGGGCCAGTCATCTATAACATTATAACGGTTATCGATGGCACATATCCCAAGTCCGAAAATGAAGCCAATCACTAAGGATAGGAATAGTCCAAACATTTCAAGTTTCACACCCATTTGCTGTAATGATGAATCTTTGACTGCTGTACCAAGCGTGCCTGCTGTTATTGGTGCCTAAGAGAAATTATTGACCCTTTACCACATTTCCAGTTTATCGGATTTTTCAGAACCTTTTTTTTGTATAAACTTCGAATTTGAATCCGACGGAAATTGGCCCATTTTCCAGAGTAAGATATGCTATATTAAAAATTTTAAGAACTATGTATATCCAAAATACATAGTTCTTAGATAAGAAGGAAAACACGTAAAACGAATATTATCTTCCACGGTAATAATAAAACGTCTTTGAGTAAAACATTTCACTACCATTGGTTCCTTTTAAAACTTGTCAATAACAAACAAACAAGTCCCGTGCGAATTAACATGGCACCTGGCTCAAATAAAGTACGTTTTAATTAATTAGTGAAAAAAAATTGAATGTTGTTTTAGTTCTTTGAATATCGTCATTTAACAACTACAACAATGATGCTCACGCTACTGGTCTCGAACGACGCAGGCGGGCCCCGCGCGGGGCAGCGGGAGGAGGGTTGTATTCGAACCAGGTGCCATGTTAACGCGCACGGGTTGCAAGTACAAAATCATCCTAACAAAGCCACTTTCATATTAATATATTTAGTGTATTTTTTCCTGTAGTTCGTGTATAGTGGTGATGTTTATGTATTTTTATCAGCGTTCTTTGAAGAACAATAAACATATAAGATTATTCCACGACAATTACTCAACAGATCAAAATTGCCTAGAGTAAAAGACGTAACTTTATTCATATTGATCAAGAATCGCTCTGCTACTTAATAATTGGACGACATTTTCAACATATTAATATATCTAAATTTTTTGGACTATAATTAAATATCTAATCTCTATCTTAATAAAATGTAAACATAAACAAAACACCGATTTAAAATTTAAAAAAAATGAGAGAAGAAAATAATTAGAGGTATTAATAAAAACAAAACCGACTTGAAACTAAACTGTTTTACATCGCACCGACTTGAAGATGTTGTAGAAAGAATTCGGTAAAATATTTATTATGTGCTTTTAGGTTTGAAGCAGGTTTCCGGTTGCCGGGATCACTTACGAATAAAAAAAAACGACAATCACATCGACAATTGGCGGAGATTTAGTGTAACAAAGAAGTCGGTTAACAATTTGCCGAGGGTTTCTCTCGATTTCCCTGGGATCCACTCACTAGATCCTGACTTGGTGACCATGGGATCACCTCAGGAGTATACACTTGTACACACTATGAATAAATAAAACATATGAAAATCGGTATACAATTGACGGAGTAATCGGGTAAACACATACAAAAAAAAACATACAGATAAATTGACAACCACGTCCTTTTAGAAGTCGGTTAAAGAGTAGGTATATTTTGTTTGGTTCTGCGTTGAAGCTTCATAAACTACCTAAGAATAGTAACGTAGAAAATTTTCCGTCATCTGCTTAAGTGTATGAACCGTGAAATTGGAAAACAAACACTGTCATCCATAATATAATGTGTAAGAAAAATGTTAATCTAATATATAAAATTCTCGTGTCACAGTTTCGTTGCCATACTCCTCCGAAACGGCTTGACCGATTTTGATGAAATTTTTTGTGCTTATCCGGTATCTATGAGAATCGGCTAACATCTATTTTTCATCCCCCTAAATGTTAGGGGTAGTCCACCCGTAAATTTTTATTTTTTTATTTTTACCGGGCAGGACGTCGTATGCCGGGACAGCTAGTATATTATAAAATTGTTTATGTTTTCTATCTCTGTTCTTATTTTATGTGTTTCAGAGTTGTTTTTATTTTACTTTGTTATGAAAGCTTACATCTATAGTCTTAATAACTGAAGTATTATGTATGAAGTATGAAGATGCTATGTTTAGAGATAATAAAGGAATAATTTCGAAAGGAAGCTTTTTGTTTTGTTTATAGTATTTATTTCTAGCCAATGTACACCTGGCAGTATACGAAAGAAAACACAATTTTGGAAATATCAATAAATGGCTAGAAGAAAGCCAACATAATGTACCTAGTATACGATAATATTAATTTTACTCCATTGTAATTCCACATTTCAATAAACATAAAATCCGGATTCACCTATAACATTGGCTTTACCACAAACACGGGTAAAGACACATTAGCTGCTGCTGTCGGAAATAACACAAGTAGAAAGCCCAAGGTTGGTGTGTACCGACATTTAACCAGTGGTTAAAATAAAATATTCGCTGAAATTGTATGCATAAACAGCGATTATTTTATTTTAACCGTTGATTAAATGTCGGTGCACATCAGCATAAGTGGTGCTTGGACTGCATTTGCAAGTTAGACATTGTTACTCGTAGTAAGAGAAAGCATGTTCAGATATTTTCTTGATTAGAAATACAATAAGCCTAGAGACAATTTTTAGTTATTCATTAGTATCAATTTGTTAGCAACTAAAGAAAAATATAGTACCATTAAAGGAGAAATCAGCATACTCGCGACCAAAATAACCGTAGAATTCTCGATCAAGCCAATAGCAGCAACAAATGCTGCTACTAGTAGTAGAAACAACCAATCGAACGTTAAGGTTCCTTCATTGCGAACGTCATGTACCACTTGAGCTAAGTTATTGCGTGCGCGGACTGATGATGAAAATCTTGACCATGGTGATTGACTGTAAGAAAAATATGAGTTTTCAGCGACTAAAATATGTCAATTTAATTTAAAGTTGTTGTAGAATATCGTAATCTTAGATCAAATAAATAATAGCAACATATGTGTTTATTTATTTGTCTGCCGATACTACTTATAATTATAAAATAACATGGTAAGTTTAAACTTCTCACCTATGAATATCATTAGATTCTTCATTGTACTCATGTGATTGTGTATCATTTTCATTGGATTGGTAATACAATGCGCAGGGAACTACACTCACTGAAGACTGATGCCTTGATCCTATTCCGAAAGTTTTTAGTACTTGGAGCAGTTCTTCGCACAACCCACCAGATCCTAAACCAAAAGTAACCTGGAATACGTATTTGATTTTCAGTTTGAGTTTAATACTTCTTATTCATCATTATCTCAGCAATAATTCTCAATCGGTATGAATTCCAGGATGATGTGTTTGGATTGTTACTTTCGAAGTCCACGTATACGTTCCTGCTCTTGCTTTTCCTTTTCGTATTGGCTGGTATTCCTCAATATAAAATCATTAGCACGCATATCATCTTTTACAATGTAAAACCACCGTCCCTAATTCTGTAAAACTCCGATATAGGGAATCAAACCCCACTGATATATTATACCTACTATTAAATGCAAGATCATTAATATAAGATAGAATAGAATATTCTTTATTGCACACAAGAAAAAAATAATATCAGTTAACAATCATATAACTAGTACAATCGGCGATCTTATCCCTAACAGCGATTTCCTCCAGAGAACCTCCTGGAGATAATTTTACATTTCTAACATACTGGTTCGGTATTCAGTGTGCATATTTTGAAATATATACAATCATAAATACATATATCAAGTTATATTAATAGTCAGTAAAAAATAGACATACATATTTGTATACAAATATATGTATGTAGAAATAAAAAATGAATAACCAATTTTAAACAAAACATGACCTGAAAAATACTGGCAACGTGAAGAGATTGCAATATAATTTCTTCCTCGAAACCATTGAAAGGACGTCTATTTGGTTATAATGGGAGTATAAAAAGTCTTTGGCATTACGTCTATTGTGTGAGGCGATTTAATGGTAAACTGCGCCTTATTTAGATGACCATCACGTTTTACTAAGCACCATTAAAGTAGCAAAAAGATATTCTTACAATTAATTGCAATATTAACGACTCAGTCGTAATCGGGTAGATGACACATTTTAGAATATATAAACTAATACAAAAAATATTTAGACGATATACTGAACACCCCCTTTTTTCAAGTCGGTTTAAAAAAGGTAATTTATTTTTACATACCCAATAATGACAATATTCGTAAGGGTTATGTTGCTGAACTGTAATAACACACCTGCCAAAATTTATTGTCCTTTGTGAGGGTCCAAGCAGCATTTCGTATTCCGAGCCGTTCTACTATCTCCGAAAGAATCTAAAACATAATTTCAGTATTTTTCCATAGAATAAAATTACTTCCACTTTACAATCAAGTTCATACTATTAGGAGATAAAATCACAATTAGGTAATTTCAGTTGTGTTTATTTTGATCGAGGTACGTGTTTCGACGTCCAATTATGTTGATGTGTTTTACAATAGGTACAAAACAAATGCTTAAACGGATTATAAAATACATTTATATTTCAAAGTGTTTCACGTTAAAAACGTGGTCGCAAACTGTCTAGACAGAAACTGTCTATACCTACTGGATATCCCTTTGTTCTGGCATAATTTATTACTTTGAAGAGTCCCAGTAACCAGGATTCTTAAAGCAAATAATTATGTATTCATGTCTAATGGCCAGAGATTTCTGTCATTTTACTCGCTTTTCAATGGCTTGTAAGTCCAGTTTTATAAATCTGGTTTTTTTTGGGGTGGGGCGTATCTACAAGGCTACATCGAACACATCGTATCCTCAACTACAATAAAGACTCGACAGAATCGTATAGAAAAATTATCGTTTGCAAAGTTAACTTATTTCTATTAACAAAAATCGGGAAAAGAGTAGTAGGTAGTCCACGCACTTTGAAGTGTTTCATGGGGATGATAACTCACTATTTTTGTCATTTGGCTACGGCCAAAAAATAATATCTAGTTTATCGAAAAGAACCACTTTCTCAAAAACTGTTTAATGGCTAATTTTCATTTAATATATTTTTCAACCACTTTGTTTTTTCAGAGTATTCCACTTCAAATTTCACAATCTAGACAGGGTAGGAGAAGGGAGGCGGACACAATGCGTAAATATTGTGTTGTAAAACTCTGAAAGAAAATTTCTCGCTATCTATTTACTTAGCTACACGCTACACAAGTAATAAAGAAAGGTCGTAATGATTTCTCAAGATAAATCCTACAAGATCTATATGTATGATAACATATAAAATTATAATATAAAGATACTGATAAAAATTGCAACCCTTAGGCATGACTTCCTTCTAGGAGATCTTTGAAAGTTTCACCCGTGATAGAAAAATTAAGACGAATAAGGCTAAGGTGGTATGGGCATATGTAATGAGGAGGGATGAAAGTGACGTGAAAAGAAGAAGAATGTTAAACTGAAAAGGCCATTGGGAAAATTCTGACTCACTTAACAAAAGTTTTCCTACAAAAATCAAATTAAGTGAAATTGTTAAATAATAACCAACTATTAATTTTAGGTAGTTATTTTTTTTAAGCCATGGGAATAAAAATTAAAAGATGAATAATAAATCGGTATTCAGTGAGCATTTTTATATGTAAAATGTATAGATAAAACAATTTTTCAATGCGAAGCATTTTATATTTTGCTCTGAATCCCATTATCTGCATTAATGCGACATATACATTCGTAAACGAAAGATGTTTATCTGAACTTCCTACTCTATTTTTTTTCTGTAGGCCGAGGGTATAGATTTCATACTAAGGTGCCCATTAACCTTTGACGGGTACAAATGCAAAGGTAGATCAAAAAAAGATGGGTAAATTGTGTGAAGGATGACATGATAGTTTGTGGTGTATCAAAGGACATACCTACGCCAGAATAGAGTAATTATGCCGACCCCAAATTTTGGGAGAAGGTGGAAGAAAATAGAGAAAGAAAGAGTATGGCTTCCACTTCTAGTTTTTATTTTTGGCTATTTCACTACATCAAACAGTAACGGAATATATAATATAACTTATTGTTAAATTTAATTTATTAACACACCTAGCAGTTTTACAAACGACCGTAACGTACAAAGTAGGATAGACGGGCATGAGGATGTTATAAGTCTTCCCTTTTTCGCAAATTGCTCCAGAAGCCGACAAAGGCTGGCACGGAATTGCAAGCCCCGCGCTTATTTTATTTTATTTTATTTTATTTATTAAGGACAATAAACAGATATACACTAAAGTTACAATAAAAAAAAAAAAAGGTAAATGGTAAAAAGTCAGTGTTATCCTACTACATTATCCACAAATAACAATTTGGTAGTGTACAATTTTTAAAGGAAAACGGAACAAATACAACTCAAACGCATACACACACACACACACACACACACACACGCACACACACACACACACACACACATACATATACACATACACACACGCACATACACATACACATACACACACATACACACACACACACACACACACACTTTCACACTCTCAATCAAAAGAAACAAATCAGCACGCTTATATACATAATTTACATTTAATTATGTGTGGAGGATAAAAATAACAGATATACAATTTGACAGTTAATTACAGTGTTTGGCCCTTAATGGCGTTAATGACATGTTTTTTAAAAGCACCCAAGGAAAGTGCAAATATGTCGATGTTTTCAAAATATATATTGTAGTTGTTGACGAGTTGGTACATTGGGGCACGAAGTCCTGCGTTTGTACGACAGGAAGTCGTAGAAAAAAGCCGCCCAGTTTTAACCGCGCGTCTAAGCACTGTCCTTGGGACGCAATAACAAATAGTGTTAGTAAGAGGCAAGCAATCTATGAAATTGTGTAAAAATTTATAAAGCAACATAGCACCTAGTAAAAGACGTCTATTGGAGAGTGACAGTAGGTTATATTTAAGTAGTAATTCAGAGTATGGGAGATGGCCGCTACTACACCTATAGTACATTATACGTAGAAATCTTTTTTGAACTCGTTCAATAGCATCTGTGTATTTGTTATAAAAAGGATTCCATACTTGAGTGGCGTATTCGACTTGAGGTCTGATAATCGTGTTATAAAGATAAAGATATGTCCGTGGCCTATTAAAGAATTTACTTGTTCTACTAACAAAACCCATCATTTTGTTAGCTTTTCGAATAATCTGTTGTGTGTGAATATCTAAATGTAGTTTAGTAACTGTTAAGGTTTAATGAAGCGATAACATTGCGTTACATACCGTTTCTAGTGGGGTATCAGAATGGAATGCATCACGAATGTCTACGCCACGAACTGGTTTATTTATCTTTAATTTATTTTTCCTCGGTTTGATGACTTGTTTTATCTCGTCCCAAGAGGTTTTTAAATAACCCTTATTATTCTCCGTTTCTATATTGATGTTAATTTCACTACGCGTTGTGTATAGACCTTCAACCACATCGTTTGTATGCAAACAATCGGTGGATTTGCATTTTGATATAACAGCGTTATTAACATCCGCTTGTTGATAATTCTCGAAGGATTGATGTTTATTTTTTGGACTTGCTTTTGATTGGTCTTTTTTATTTATTACCATCGTTTTATCACTAATCTTTAAATCCCATTCATGTTCTTTACGTGGTATGCACACAAGGAATAATACTCCAGCCATGTTTATTCCTTATTCCAATGTAAAATTACAAAAAATATTGGCGTTTTTTAATCATCTCAAATAGTCATGATTGTAGGAGATAATGTACCTTTAATCGTTTTATTTGCGGATTACCTTTTTAAAATATATCTTTCATGTATATAATTAATTCTTTAAGACGTTTGCACTATTTTAAAAGAAATGAATAAGGTTACGACCGCACTGTACTTGATCCTAACTGAAAGTGTCACTCGCCTCTATTAGACTTCAATAATGTTCAATGACGTCATTGTCTTAACTCGTTCATGCAACACTGTGAATAATCAAGGAACAATCAACTTCCCTTATACACTGTATGCTTATCGCGGAAATTATGTAGTCGTTTGTATTTCGTACTATAGTTTTCAAGGACATGGTTTCGAATTGCAGCAGAGAGTCAATTGTTTCAATCACCAGTGTTGACGGTGAAGAAAATTTTACGAGGAAATATGATAATCGTGATAATTGATGAGAAATGTAATGGATTTGGGAATTTAACATTGATTGTGCCTATTTTACCTAATTTTACGAACAAAAAGTGCGGCCTTTATATGGAATGTTATGGACTGAAGGTATGATGAAATTCATCTGTGCAGGAACAGAGAAAGGATACAATTTCCTGCGGCCTTCGGATTTTCGTAACAGGCGAAAAAGGAAATCACATCCAGGTTGTTAGGGCTCATCTGGATGGCTACCACCCTTGGTTTACAGTATGTTGTGTTCTCTTCAGAGAGCGGCAGCGTACCGTTAACACCTCTGGTGTAACAAATGTCCATAGGCGATCAAAGGTATTACTGATATCAGAATCCTCCACACGTATTTGTTTAAATATAAACCGACTAGTCATGATCGAAAAGTGTAAATCGTGCCGCGCAGCCGTCGCCGGTCCATGTCAGTCGAGGGGCGAAAGGCGAAGGGCGGGCGGCGGACTATCGTTCGGCTCCGGCCGCCCTGGCAGTCGCGGCGCAGCCAGCCGCCCGCGCGAACCTCGCGCCCTATCGCGAATCGTAATCAATACCCGGACTAACCCTTACAACAAACCCTTAAAAACTCCTCAAAAGATTCCAAAGACTTTAAGAATCCAAGTATTGACGTACAAACAGCGCATCAAGTCTGGTATAGTACTAAAACTACCGCAGCAACGCTGATGTTGTAAACACCTTAAAACATGGCCACATCACGAAAACACATGATTGCAAATACTGTTTATTATAGCGCCGACTGTTTTTGGCTAGTGATAACAATGCACATTCTTGATCTGTAAATTTGTATTGACATATACATATATGCACGCGATTATTAAGCATTTTAACATGAGCGTTACGTAAATGCTACGCGGTCCATCTTTTAAAATCGATACGTTGTTATGTTGATACAATTTGATTGCCGCCTTACAATATAATTTACAATTCTATTTTTAGCTGTTACCCCAGTCTAGTGAAAGAAAGATCATGAAGCTGTCATTAATTGCTTTTAAATTGGGTAAATGTCAACCAGTTTCGTCTAAGCCGCGTGTTATCTTTTGTTCAATTAATTAGGTGTCCCTATCAGGAATATGAGGCAGGTATACAGGATAAAATTTCATATTATATAACAGTGTCCTTGTTGTGACGTAAGGTCTAAACCGCCGGGCATTGCCTGGCCAAAATTACCAACGAAAAGTATATTTGTTTCTCTATATAGTATATATTATATATTTGATACTTCATAAAATTACTTATTAATATTTTAATAGTGATTGTTATACTGTTGTAACGTTAAATCAAATAAGCTGTTACAAGTAAAACATCGTTAATAAGATTACTAAAATTCGATAGTGCGTCGCTATTTATAGGTATATAATTTTTTTTACTAATATCTCTGTAAATGTTTAAAGCAAGAATATACTGACATTTACTTATTTTTTGAGAGATAGTAATATTTAACTCATTTTGCTTATTATATACTTTATTGCGCACAACTTACAAATAAAACTAGATATTACAATAAAAAACTTAAATCTAATTTATTAATATTCGTTTTATTGTGTTCTATCTTTAAATTGAGGGCACAATATACTTTTGTTAGTACACAACTAGGAATTCTACAGCTCCATGCCCTTATTAGAGTTGTTCGGACGTTAATCAACTTTATAATAATTTTGCAAAATTGTTTTAATTTTATCAGACATGTATTCGATTGTTCAATCGATAGCTTGTTATTTTTTTTATATAAAAACACGTCACTGGAGTGAATCATGTGACAAAGCAAAAACGAACCCTGATTTTTTTCTTGCAACACTATAACGTCGTCTTCACGTCTTATACTACGTAACTCTCACAACATAAGAAGGCTCTCAAAATATTTTCCAACCCTCAAGTTCAAAGGCGAAGATCAAACTTGAAGTCTACGTTGTTAAATGAAGAGCTTTGGCCTTTTGTTAAGATTGATGCAGACAATGTAGGTCGTGGTCATCATATGAATAAAAATAAATGTTTTTCTTCAATCGATTTGTTATCCGTCTAGGAATGGAGAAATAATACAATTTTCCACAGCCAGGCGGCCTGTCGTAAAAACCGTAGATATAGCCATATGGTAGAGTAATTCCCCGCCTGGATGGGCTACCACTCCTGGTCTAGAATATCTATGCCTCCATAAGAACATAACAACCTTGTGTTGTGTTCCAGCATCAGTGGTCAGATTCCAGTTTTTATCTTTGGAAAGCGGCAGCAAATCGGTAACTTTTGGTATTACAAATGTCCATAGACGATTGTAACCACTATTTTATAATCCTTAAAATCCTCATTAAAATTCTTTGAACTTATTCAAGACAAATATGACAGACAAATACTAAAAACGGTCATTTATATTTACGCATCCTTATCGTAATGACCAGTTTTCACGTAAATGTTGGTTTTTATTTAGAAATTACCGACGGAAACTTATTTTATTCACTCACATAAAATTTCAAGTACATTTATTACAACTATTATTATTACAAATTAAGTGTTAAATAAAAGGGATATTACACCTTTATACTGACAAACAACTTGTTACACGCAAAGTGAATAAATTAGACAATATTAAAGAATAACTTAATTTCATTTACACACTTGATTTCAAGCCTGTTTCAGATTAAACTACAAAGGGTTGATATTTATTACAAACAACTTGATTAATATTAGTATAAACCAAACTAGATATTTTAATTTGGAATTATAATTTAGTAAAGCTATCAAAGTAGCTTCATAAATATACACAATGTCAAGTCATGTTGGGTTGTTCCTATGACGTAGGTAGTTTTTCAAGCTTGTTCTTAAAGTACCTTATGAATCTTCCTCATTATCGTTGGCGTCTACAGGACTCTGTGACTATATCTTTTGATGATATTATTTTTCCGTCAAAATTGTGGTACATGTAACAATCTTGACGAAAAATAATGTCATTAGAAAACGTAGTTACAAGTTCCTACATTGACGCCGATGTTTTGCTTTTATTTAAGCGTACTTATCGTAGACCACATTTTAACTTAACTTAAGAAGACATCGTAGTCACACGCAAATATAATATACTTGTCTGAATAAAAAAGGTATGCATAGAGTTACAATTACCGCGTGATAATGTATCGAAGCATCTTGTGGAAACCTGTTTCTATAATAATAATGTGTGAAACTTAGTAATCTGCTTTGGCATTGTGTTTGGACCCTGTTAAGATAATAGTTATTGCTTAAACTTTCCAACGACACTGCATTTTGACGCATGCCAGACTTGTATAGAATACTAAATAATCAATACAATGCTCATGTTTCGAGTTTCGAGAACACTAAAGAGTTTAATAAAAAAGTTATGTTTTGAATATTCGATTCTTATTATATATTCACGTAACATATGCTAAATATTACTGGGATCAATCCCAATATTTTATTTTTTATTTTATTACAATGTATATTATTTTTTACCAAGTATGCGTTAACATTGGTGAAAAATAGTTATAACGGTAAAATTACCGATAAAAATATTAACCTTATATTTTACCGGTAAAATGGCTAGATATAACGGTAAGTTTTATAACGATATTTATTTTTTATCGTTATCTGAAATTACCATTAATAAGGATACCACAATTTTTACCGACATTTCCAGCCCTGGCTTAAACCAAATTATCTATGATAGTATTTTTGACACTACAATTAACTTAATTACGAACAAATAACGAATATTGTTATGTTTTTTTTTATTTGACGAACGATACACTATATGATTATGTACACCGAAGAAAGTTTCAACCGTTAGCTTCATTTATGGTATCCACTGCCAGTTTTTTTTTCGCGATTTCGCTACATAACTTTGTAATGAGAATACACCTTCCTCTAATGTTTTATTAACGGAGATCCTGTATCTAGTTTCTAAGAAAAATGAGTATGATATTGTGGAAATCGAGGGTAGAACTTCTGGCAGAGTAAGACAGTCAAAAGACTTTCCCACAAGTCGTGTGTAAACTACGGGGTAGTTTAGTAGAAGACAGCGAAGCGACAAGTGCGATACAAGAGAGTTGGGAGAGAAGTTTAATAGAAGATAGTGAGAAGTTTAGAGAGTTGCAAGAAGAGTTTAGTAGAAGACAGTGAAGTGTTTAGTGGTGAGTTTAGTGAAGTTTTGTAGACATTTGAGTGAAGGAGGAGTTTATTATAGTTTAAAAGTTAAATTCAGAGGTGAGCACCGCAGCAACAGGAATTCTACGCAATATTGACGACGGTATTGTGAGCGAGGCATCTTATCGTTGGGACAGCGCGTCGTTATATTTGCGTGTAGGTAACCCTGCGGAGAACAATCACACACGGCTGTGTAAGCTAATAAAAGCATTTAGTTAAAGAACCTTGTGTTTCCTTCCAATCCCATGTGCGTATCCCCGCTCGCAAGTAACAATATTAAGACCGAAGGATGGACGAAATAAATAAGGAAATATGGAACTATAATGAAAAGGAAACCTCGAAACCGATTCGAATATTCTATGCTGATTTTCTTATACGTTGTTACCGAAAACCATGGACTAACATGTTACAATCATATTTTACTGCATGGTACTTCACCCTTTATTGCTGTGCACAATCCAAGTAGGACAATACAGCAACACCATTATTGTGGAAAAAATCAATGATGATATTAATCAAGGTCGTTTGTTACAATCGGAGAGAGAGATTGATTATGTGAATTTGAGTTTTGTTATTATAGTGCTCGGCCTTAACTTGTGATAATGATTTAATTATTGAATGTGGCAAAAGCGTGTTATTTATAGTGTCAAAAATAACGCTATTAACGAATAACTACATTACAATACCAATACTCTTTAAACATTAACATGACAGACAAAAAATACACAAGAAGCTTAAATACTAGGGTAGTACAATGGGCGGCCTTATTGTTTAAAGCAATCTCTTCCAGGTATCCTTTGTATGGACAAGATCAAATCGGAAATATAGCGTTGGTGCGCAGTTAAACTAGATACTAATAACTAATAATAAGAAACAATAATTATTATATGTGTGGCGTCATTGAACGCACCTATAAAATTTTAGCACTGACAACACTGAGACAGCATATCAGGCAACACCAGATTCTGACAAAACACACAAGTCCCGCCACAAAACAAAAGAGTTATTAATTATTATTATATTTGTAGTATAAGAATAAAGGAACCCCCAACAACTACAACGCCGTACCGGCGTTTCTTGCGGTTCCAAATATGCTATAAAAATATATACGTACAAAACGAATAATACACGCGTTATACAGTTAGATAGTGCTCTTTCAATAGTCTGTTGCACGAGTGGATATATTTAGCAAGTTACACATTTGCCCGCAGAACATTCCAGAGATGGACAGCCTGAACAAAGGACGATCTTGTGTATATCTCCGTAGTATGTAGTTCAGTGTCCTGACTCGTAACCTCTCTGATGGTTTCAAAGAAATAGTCAATATTTGGTCTCATTAAAAATGTATAACAGTATCGTATCTAGATAACAACTACGTGAAATGGCCAATATTATAACATTATTCCAGTCCAGATCAAGCAGTAGTGTCATAGAAAACTACTTTCTTATTGTCAGTAGGGTGTATCAATTCTTCGGATGCATTATTATGTGGTGTAGACAGGGATAACCGCCGGTCAGTGACACGCCACATTTACATTAAATTTGTCAAAGGGCCTCTACGTGTTGGCCTTTCTATGGCCCTGCGCAAGTTCGGGTCATTTTTATGGCCCGTGGTCGTCAAAGACATACTTAATGTCAGATAATTAAAACTACGGTTTAATATGCGGCATTTTATTTATTTTTAATTTGGTATATATCAAATAAATAGCCGCTCTTGTAACAGTTTCAATTCTGTAGACTTGTTTTAAGTAAAAACTATTATATATACGATGCCTAACCATATGGCCGCCTTTAGAATTTCCGTCTATCAGTCTGAAAGCCTGGTTTAAGCGCAGAATGTTTTTTTTCATATAAATCCGATGTGTGTGTTACCGTGAATAAAAAAAATGTGGGATACAACATTTTACAAATTACTGTGGTAATGGATAGATCTTTAGGGTATAATTTAAAGACCAATTTAGCTCCCGCAGGTGCTCAATTACTGTGGAAACTTTTGGCTGAGCCATAAGAATGGCTGGTTTTATTCGCATTTATCTTTCCCTGTGTGACAAACAAGGGTTTGGACAATTTGACATTCTCTAAGCCAATCTTGGGTAGGCGCTTTGAATTCTCCAGTAAGATTTATTTTGAGTCTTCATATTTTTAAGTAATCTCATATCTTTAATAAATAATAATCGGCAGATAAACACACATTGTATATCCCCAAGCTAAATAAGTTACTCTTGCGTTACGGGTGATATATAACGGACAACTTTGGGGTCGAGCCCAGACACCCAGACCGTAGTTAATAGCAGAAAGTTCGTTACCGAAATTGACCATGGCCGGAATCGAAACCGGAGCCTCTGCGTCCAGCGAGTTCGGCCGACTAAGATTTAGCTTGACCAACCACAGACGCCGTCAAATTTATTTTATTAAATATTATACCTATAGGAATGACGGAAAAACTTACCTAACTCTGAAAAGCTTCTTTTTATATATTTGGCTTGAAAAAAGATGTTGCTTGTTTTATACATACATACATAACTTCACGCCAGGTCCCTTGCGGGGTAGGCACGAACAACAGAGCGCCAGTCAGGCTTATTCTTACACACCTCACTTGCTTCTTTAACATTCATAGATCTTGTCATGCTCGTCTGTTCTTAAGGCTCCTGACATCACCTTCTGCATCCATCCACTTTTGCATTGTATATCTGTTTAGTCATTCTTCAACATTCTTTCCACATGCCCGAACCACCGGAGCATTCCTTTCCTAACCTTCACCCCGACACTCTCTTTCAGACCAACTCCCTTACGTTTGTTTTATACTTACATAAATATATATAATATAATAACTGACAGACTACAACTATTTATTATAATGTTACTCAAAATTACACGACTGTCTCAGGCTGACTGACACATAGACAAGTGTTGTGTATATACAACCTCAAAATAAACCCTACATGACAAGATGACGCTATAGTTCATTTTATATTCTACATGTACCTTTCAAACATAGCTTTTATGTTCATTTTCTTTGTATTCAAACACGATATTTTTAGATCAAATTAGTATCTTTTTAGTTTTTGAGTTATTTAGTCAAAAATGAGGTTTTAAGAACAATAAAAAGTAAAAACCGAGAGCTATTTTTTCATAATATCACTAATTATTGTTCTTCGACGATCAAATTTGGTTTGGTTTAGAATCTAGTTATATTGGTAGTAATATACCTATATAGTACCTACTACTTCATTCTTGTATAATTGATGGGCAAATAAATAATTGTGCAATTTAAAGTATGAGAGACTCCCTTTTGATTAACTATTGACAACGCCCTAATATAAAATACGCATAAAGAACGAGAATAGAACGAAAAGAAACTGAATTTACTCCATTGAGTAAATTCAGTAGGTAAGCTAAAAAAGGCAACAACCGAGATAATTAAGTAGCAGGCGAAAAGAAGTACTGTCTGTGTGTACTGTATATTGTTTAACAACATTTATACAAAGCAATATAGGGTACGATCTGCCAGCCATACTACCAGCGTTCACAGTTGACTGAGTAAAGGGCATTCAATCAGCAGGGATGAATAAAATGCAAATGGAAAACACTGCAGTCTAGACGGTGTTGGAGTTTAAAATAGTAGTCTCCAGATGTTATTAAACGTTTGGTTGCTTCATTTTAAAACAACGTAGTAAAGTACCTACTTTCTATAGAATAGAATAGAATAAATGCAAAAAATGTATTTACAATATTTATTTATTAACCAACAAACATCGCTATCATCACAGTTGTCACTAATACGATAGCGTGGCACACATAATACATTATTGATGTATAATAAACATATTCAGGAACAAACTATAATATAATATGCCGAGTTGCATTTATGCTTGCCGAGCATAAATTAAAATCTCCTATCACAACAACATTTTTGTATTTTACACTAAGTTCTAGTTCTAAAATATATTGTTCATAAGAACGGTGACGCAAACTAATTCGAACATATAATTTATTATAAGTCTTATATTATTGTAGTATCAATACATTTGGCCTCATTAGGCTTGTAACTTTTTTTGAAGTGAAATTTCTATATAGACGGGGTCTTAGGATTTCTCTGTCACGAAAAAGCGTCACGGCCGCGTGGAAGACCGGCTTAAATTTAGACTAGACGTGGTGAGAGGCGGCATAATTTTAAAGTATACTATGGATGCGTTTTCTGGTGCCGGATAGTATTCAGTTTTATTCTTTGATAAAATAAAATGTTTAAATAAAAAATGCATTCAATAAAATGTATCTAACCTAACCAAATCATAATTTGCAGTAAACCTGCGAAAAATCACAATGTGTGCTGGGACACATATTAGAAGTGAAACTTCAACGTACAAGTGGACAAACGTTTTTCCACTTGTTCGTTGAAGTTTCACTTGTACTATGTATCCCAGCATGCATTTTGATTTTTCTATGGTAATCCTATTTAGTGGAGTCATAAGTTAAGTACTTGCTTTATTACTTACACTCTATGAAATAAAACAACAAATAATAAGCAAATGGTTAGAGCACTATCTTCACTATATTATGTCAGCTTTAGTTTCCGCCACACTCAGAGCTGGCTAATGGACTCTTAACAAAATGATGCTAATAGCGTCTTTTTGTCGCAAACAGAACCATGGGAGTGAAGCTGCAGATAGAAGTAACTTAAATAATATAAATGGTAATTTCGCAAGTTTTCATGACTAATACCTACATATAATTAAAACTACGTCTTTATGTAATGAGATTAAATAATTTATATTCTAAAGCAACTAAATTTTAATTTTAATAACAATAAGTTTAGTTACTGCTTAAATAATTTTTTTTTAATAATTTAAACTATGAATAAAAGCAAATAAATCAGATAAAAATAGTTTTAATTGTTATTAATATCTAAACGGTTTACAATTTTGCAACACATCGCTGCTTTTCTCGGATGAATTTCGAAAATTCTATTATAAGCATCTTATCTTCTTCTATTATAGCTATCATACACACCATCTTCGCCTTTATTGAAGAACATATTATAATATAATAAAACTACGTTTTAACGGTTTTGAGCGCGGTATTTTATTTAATTTTTGTTCCGAATAAAAAGTAATTTTATTATGTGTACTAGTCGCAAGCACTTAAGAAAATACTATATAGTAATATGACAAATTTCATGATAATCGCTTTATTATCTTATTTATTTACCTGTAAAAAAACCCAAAACAAAGTCCATTTTACATTGATGTACGTATTACACTTTTGTACGGAGCTAGAATAATGAAAATACTCTTACAATTTCGACAAAATAATTTCGTTTCTCGAAATGGCTAAAAGCTGAAGCACGCAACCAGTGTACCACATTTCGCCCTCTATTATTACGCTTCAGAGGCAGGTAGAATTACGAAATAAGCCAATGATAATTAAACTCCCAGTTAATTTCACGGGAATTGTCTGTTTTTGTTATTCAATTGTAAGATCCGATTTGTAGATAACTTTCTGCTCTCCTTTACAGTACAGGCTGTCCGTTTATGGAACTCACTGCCACTCAACATCAGACAAGATAAGTCAGTATCCTCTTTTAAAATCATGGTTTTTAATTATTTTTGGTCCTCTCAGATATAATAATGATGTATTTATGTACTATGATTATATATACATAACTTCACGCCAGGTCTCTTGCGGGGTAGGCACGAACAACAGAGCGCCATTCAGGCTTATTCTTACACACCTCACTTGTTTCTTTGACATTCATAGCTTTTGTCATGCACGTTCGTCTGTTCGTAAGGCTCCTGACTTCACCTTCTGCTAGTACACGATCAATTTTATCATAGGTGTGTCGTGGCCTTCCGCGTTTCTGCATCCATCTTCTATGTTTATATAGTATATTTAAAGGTTTTTATTTATTTATTTTATATATTTTGAACATTTTATATTATTTATTGTCTACACCGCCACTGTCATGTTTTAATATAGTTATTTTAATTAGTTTAAGGAGTTGCCTGGAAGAGATCGCTTTAAGCAATAAGGCCGCCCTGTGTTCAACATTTATTGGGTATCTAGTTTTTAAGAATGTACTTTTAATTTTGGTGAACAATAAAGTGTTTTCATTCATTCATTCGTTCATTTCTGTATATATTCGTATTCTTATCAACTCATTTATTTGGAACTATATTATCTTTATATTTCATAAACTCCCTCAAGGTATAGAATGTGACTGATTAGTCACTTACTAAGCCAAGAAGTGTGTTCAATATTTTTGACACAAAGAACAATAAAGACCAATTTTCAAACCTGTGAGTTAGTTAGTAAGTCCTGGTTTACAGGTTTGTTGTGCCGTTGTACTAGCAAAGTAAAACTAGCACAACAATTATTGTAACAAAACATTAGGCGATACGTTCTACTAACACTAATAATAAATATTTCTATTTTATGTGATTTTACTAACCAACATATTAATTGAATGTTGAATTGATTCGAAATAAAATTATTATTATTATTGTTACGAGTCGCGAGACTCGAATTAAATGCCGTTAGAATTATTATAGATTACAAACATGTATTAAATAGGTACAAATATAACCGAACACAACAACCCCAAACGTAGTGTAGAAGGTCGAAATTCAATAACACGCGCAAAATCCGTCACTAAATAGATTACCGAATGTAAACAAGTCCTTCTTTGTTCGTGGTTCTCACTCGACTGTCTCCCCCCCTCCATCAGATCATCGGTTTATACTGCGCAACTGCAAAGTCATCTTATCCGACACACCTGGCTAATGACTGCCATAAAAGATTACAATACAGCAATGGACTGTTCTCTAGAATAATTAGTAAATTCGTGCTAATAAATAAATGAACAAAAGAAGTCCATATGCCGAAAGGTAATAAAAGGTGTTTTTACAGGTATGCAGGTGTGAATTTGTTTTTGTCGGCGTTTAGGTCGTAACATTATTATTGCCACATATTTTTTCAAAATAAAACTATATCGCAGATCCCGTCAAAACCAAATGATTGTTTTTGTCAGTTTTGTTGTTTTATTCGATATAGTGGCAGACAAAAGTTACTCCATACAACCTGACCTGATGTATTAATAGATTTTCAGTGTAGCTCACCGAAATTGTAGGACTTTAACTGACGTCAAACAACGGAGTGCTTATGACAACTCGAATGGCCACATATTCTACACAGTGCTTATTTTCATATAAATTCATAATTACTACTCGAAAATCAATCAATATCCTGCAACTACTGTTCACTTTAAAGTAATACTCGTACCTATTACATATTTTTAGAAAATAAAACTGCATGCTTCCATATTTGCCAAAAACTCATGTTTCTTTATATATACAATGCACTCTCTGCTCCTGTTCTTGTTACATGATATATATAATATATTATTTGCCATATGCCAAATTCTACAATCCTTTTATAATTTGTAACTTCGATGCAAATGCCCTACCATTTGCTCGACTAGATGGCTACCACCCCTGGTCTAAAGTATGTCGCCACAACAACCTTGAGTTGTGTTCCGGCATTAGTGACCAGGTTCCAGTCTCCATTAAAGAGAACAGCAGCGCATTTGTAGCACTTTTGATGTTGCAAATGTCCATAGACGATCGTAGGTGCTTTCAACTGTTGTGGGCCATCTGCCTGTATGCTAAACTCAAGCAACAACAAAAAAAAATACCTTGGGATGATCTTTCTATTTGACCAAACGACTGTGTTGGAATACAAACATAGATTTTATGGATTGCTCTAATTTCAAAATAATTAAGATATCGGTAAATTAGGGCTGACTTTAATTACACGTCACGAGAGATTTAAGTTAAACGGTGGTCGTTTAATTAATGGGGCAAGAAAATATATCCGTGGGCTGCGGGGCTTTTGTAGGGTTTCATTTCTCACTAACACGGTTATCCCAAGTGACCTGATTACACATGTACAACAAAAGGCATCATTTATTTACTAAGTTGGGGTAATTCTAAAAAATTATGGCTGCTCCTTTATGGGATAGTTGTATGATTAAAGTCAGCGCCTTTATATATAGGGTCTTCCTTATAATAATCCAGTTAATAAAGGATTAGCCATCTCTTAAATAAGAAGACCCTAATAAATGGCTGTTTCAAATAAAACTTGCCATCTTGCCTCTTAGCAGTCACTTAAACTACCTCTCGATGCTGGTTCTTTTTGTCAGTTATTTATGAGCTACTTTACCACCACCTCTTATGCTTAAGAGGAGTTTATGGGTAATATTTTCTTAAAAATTAAAAAAACGATTATAAGTAAGGCCATTATTGTATTATCTATGGTTAGTGCTAATTGAACTATATATACCCTCGGGTTCACACGGTATTACATAAAGGAGATGATTTATGCTTCATTTTTAAATATACACCTTTCAAGATCAAATCGATCATGTATTAGCAGAAGGTGATGTTAGGAGCCTTAAGAACAAACGAGCGTGCATGACAAGAGCTATGAATGTCAAAGAAGCAAGTGAGGTGTGTAAGAATAAGCCTGTATGGCGCTCTGTTGTTCGTGCCTACCCCGCAAGGGACCTGGCGTGACGTTATGTATGTATGTATTTTTAAATATTAAACCAAAATCAAATACATAAAATAATATTTATTAATTGAAAGATAATTTTAGGTAATATTTTCTATACCAATTGTGATTTCAAAATAATTGCCATAATTTTAATGAACACTTCTATTTATCTACTTCTATATATGGCTATACAAAAATGCCTCCCTAATGACATATTTAGTAAAATTAATCATGTTTATTGTAAATTAGATATTTTTTTATAATTGTAATTATGCCTACGTATTTATATTTCAGACAAATGTTTTTTTTAATGAATTAATTAATATAAATAAATATCTGTTATACTAGCGGCCCAGCGCGGTTTCATCCGCGCTCTTTCCCACTACCGTGGTATATAGCGTCATGTTATATAGCTTATGACACTCCCCGTTAACGTAACTTTTGAACGGAAGAAGAATTATAAAAATCGGTGTAGTAGATCCAGAGATTACCTCCTACAACGTCACAAACTCACAAACAGTCACAAACTCACCTTTACCTCTTTATAATATTAGTAAGATTACGAAATGATATGAAGTCCTACTATGCGCATGAAGTGGCGCAGCTAATATGGTCAGTTTCGTAAACAAAACAAATAAAAAAATGTTAAATATGTATTGTTATGGTCATGAATAATGTAGGGATCCTTTTAACGTTGTTGATTATGACAAAACCTTGGAATGTAATGTACAGTAAATGAATCTCTAGAGACCTGGCAAGTTACTTACAGGTTCTAGCCTTATTAGCCTTCATGCTTTAATCATAAAAGTAACCTTGTCGTACTGTACCACTAGTTTCGTGTAGTTCATTAAAATATTAACGTACTGAATTTGCCCCCGCCTTGGTACATTCTTTGATGTATGCCCTGTAACGTCGTTTACGAACAAATTATTTATTGATATGCGTTTTAAGTGATTCGTACTATTTGGTGTTTTGTAGACATAATTATTAGGCTTCTATATCTGTCTTGAATGTTATGAATAAAGGATATAATATGCACTTCCTTTTTCCGCTTCCTTCGCACTTTAAATTGTGGACTGACCTCGTTGTTTTACCGATATATAAGTAGACTGGCATTTAAATCAATAAATTTTGGTATCTCAGCGTAAACCATATCCAAATCACACACATACAAGTAATATTTTTTGTAGTTTCATATTAAACAGTCACTAATTTGTGTCAATCTTTCCTGAACAATCTTTACCTGATCCGGGTAAAATGGTACCCAAAATCCGCTGATTTTACGAAAGAGGAAAACTGCAAAATCATTAGACGCCAATAATTGATTTTGTGATATATAACATGCTCCTCGAGCAGGAGTAAAACCCACGTCATTACAATGACGTCGTTTTAACGACTAAACTACTAGGTAATCATACTTACGAGTCATCGTTGATCAAAAACTAGAATTTTATTTGAAGGATATATTGTCTATCCATTGGGGTTGCTGGTAGATAATTAATGTTGAAACATGTAAAAGATTCCAGTATCTACCTAATTTAACTTAGTGTTAATATTGTTACATACCGACAAAGAAATGCGCACACCCGCCTGTCGTAAAACGCAGGTTTATTGCCTTCTTTGATTTAGAGAATTCTTATGTTTACTTTGTGTTTAGAATTTGTAATTAAGAAGAACATACTGTTGTTATTGAACTTGTTTTATGGCCGTCATTAGTGTCGACCTAATCCTTGTTGTCATTGCATTGCGTCGAAGCTTGCCAGGTGGGTGGATTAACTCAGTGAACGCGGTCCCTACAGTTTAGTATGAAACATGCCTGAACGGAGGAGTGCAGCAGCGAGCGAAGATTACGATACGAGTAAAATGTAGATTCGACAAGCGATATAGTGACGGACTTTGCGCGTGTAATTGAATCGTGCAGTTTTGTACTGGTTGTTCCCAGTTATATTTATACCTGTTTTATATCTCTGTACAGTTCTAATAAATTCTATAGAAGTTCTAACGGTATTTTTAATTCGAGTCCTGCGTAACTCGTAACAATATTATCTCGTAGTATGTTAAATGGTATAAACATATTAACACATGGTATGGCTATATGAATGTAGTACCTAATAGGATACAATGCTCTTATTTGCATAATTCTACGCTTCATGAAACCGACTGCGTGTAGTATAATGATGCACGCTCTGTATTCATTATCTATAATAAGCATGCAATATTGAGTTACATTAATGTTATGTAATAAAAGTGATAGAAATGGCACCAGACTCGTGCCCAGAAGATAATTATTTTTATCATGTGGCTATGGAACCATAAAAATATTTATTCGAAAAAACCTTAGATCACAAAAATTAATTACTCAACGGATATTGTTTGAATTAACTTTGGTTGAAAGTATCTTTGAAATTTCCTCTAACCTCATTTTTATATCTCTTTGTACATGGAGAGAGAGGAGGAGGAGAGGTGGAGAAAATAATGACTGAAAGAATCATTAAGAAAATGGTCCTGAAATATTTAAAAAAAAATTATATGATGTAAAGGATGTTTGATTTCTTGAAAATGAGGCTATTTTACATAAGTAATACTGAATCTCCAGAGATATATCTGTCATTCATAATAAGCACAAATAACAGTTTTGTTCATGAAAGTTTTCGTTTCGTTCCAATGTCGCAGGCCCGTTACTGCATTGCCCTTGAACTTTCGTCACATACATACTCGTATGTAGCGTGCTAAGTGACATCTACATACTACAGCATTTTGTCTGTAAAAATTGAGTTATATCTACGATAGAGATATCCTCTGAAACATGTATTTATTCTCTCTATATCATGTATCGTGTAAATTGTATGAGGCACATAATAATATTAAAAATATTTTTGATTATTTCTGAATTTTTATATTATTCTTAAAAACTTCATATAATTTATTATAAAAAATATAAAACATAATGCACAAAAAAACAATATTATTACCGACGTGGGGTAAGTTATTAAAGGCATGAAAGAAGTACTTACACTTACACTGCTTACGCAAATATTTCAGTATTAATAAATAAATGTCAAAAACAGGAGCAAGGACTTTTGGTAAATATCGGACCCTGGGTAATTGACACATCTAGGTCACGTCTGTCCGAAGGTAAAGCCTGCCCGTCAGTTTTATAGGGTGATATAAATTTCAGGGTATTGTATGTTTGAAGTGGGAGCGGCAACTCGGTCACGCTCAGGCGGAAAATGTTTAGGCTGTTGCAAATTTCTCTATAATTCCATCCCGTACAATATTCGATGAACTGTTTCATATCAGTTTTTAGAGTTTGTAAATTCTTAAGTTCAAACAATTTTATACACTATTTGAATCATTGCAATAATGAAATCCAAGTGAGTATGCTCGTACTAAAAAAGCTACGTTTTGAAAGATTACATATATTATATTATTGTAAAAATGCCGTGTGTGTACATGAAGCTGTTTGAAAAAATAATCAGTTTAGGAATGTAGGAGAACACGATACAATTTTTTTTTAGATTTCTTGTTATTAATACATATTTATGTAAATACTCGTCCATCGAATTTGTCTTATAATTTGGCTACAGAACCTTTAAAAATATTTATTCTTAAATACCCAATATTTCAAAAATCACTTAACCAATCTTCCACCGTAAAGTCCAAAAGTTACAAGGAAACAGTCTTATATGACTTTTGACTTTAGTAGCGAATATCTACCTATTCATGGACTTAACTTAAAATTAATTAAAGAACATCATTATGTTTTTTCAAAACAGACTATGTAACCGATATGTCTATTTACTCTAAAATATTCTTTGTCACTCAGCTGATCATGTATGTCACCTAATTTTTAGTTTTTTTTACCGGATTACTTTACCAATATGTATAATGTCTCGCCGTGGAAGAATTTCACTCCCATGGTCCTTAACGCGTGAGCCTATTCCGACAGGTTACGGCGTATCGAGAGATCTGCTGGAAAGGCACTTCTAATGATTATAGAAGACCACAAACACCACCAATGTCCCTAACATAGTTTTTTCAAAACCGGTGCAAGTATTCCAATGAGGCAACTGTCTGGGTTTTACTCTACTGCTTCTTGTAAAATTTCATCCATAAAGACATCGCAGTTTGAAAGCGAAATTGCTATGACGTACAAAGATAGATGACGATTGTAAAAGGGTAGGTACCGGTATTGTCAAACTGTCTAAAACAGAGCCCAGAGAGTATCTTAATTACACTTATTTGACAATCACCAAGCCTATTGCTTTAGGACTATTTAGCCTAAAGCTTTCCTTGCAAATTAGATAATCACAACCTCTTTTGTAATTAAGTACTATCATTATGCAACATTCACTATGTGACGGTGCGAATACTTGCGATCAAATAATTGTGATTAATTTTCTTAGCTGTACCGTGAATACCAACATTTTATTATAGAAAGTTATGTCTTACTTCCTAAATGTCAAATCAATATTTGTCCTAAAAACGGATCGAACACAGCTTAAAAACCGTTTTATATCCCCATTTTGTGCTTTCGTTACTCAACAGTGATGGCTGATTTTTACGGATAATAGAAGTATTGATTGTAGGGCGAATCAGGGCGATTGATGTAATTTCGTTTTACTCGTTTGGTTCTCGGAGGTGGAGTTAATAGCGCAGTTGTTTTTCTGAACGATCTCACAATGATGAGATTTACGACGGAAAAATAGACCTAGGCACTGATGCCTTCCGATGGAAGGGTCTGTTCAATAATTTAAATGAAATCTTTAGTTACTAGTAGTTTTTCGGATGTGCAGTATTTTTGGTAAAATATTTTTTTATGATAGCTAATTACCAAATTACTACAGTAAACGATCGTCACGTTTCTCGTACGTTAACTTTGGATTTGTATTCTCCGCAAACTATTACGTTTATAGGAATAATAATTACGTTGTCCTTCCCTGTTAGCAAAATTATGCATAATCATCGAGTTGTTATAAAAGCCGTAAATAAGAAAATATCAAAAAAAATACTTGCATATAAAATTTTGTGTACATAAGCTGGATGTTACACAGTTTATATAAACTATGTATGATTACATGTTGTTATACAATTGATAAACGATGTATAATTACGTTAATTTTAATTTTGAAGTAACGTATTCATTGTTATTTATATTAAAAATTATTTATTTCTTTTACGTATTAAAATACTATTGTTAAGTATAACATAAGTAGAATTAGTTTTATTAATTATTATCAAAAGAACCCACAGCTAGGTGGTAGGGCGTTTGTCCGGCTGAATGACTACCACCCCTCGTCTAAAGTATGTCGCCATAACAACCTTGATTTGCGTTTTTTTTTTGGTTTTGGTTCGTTTTGCTTGTCTTGCTAGCACTCTGCTGCAACATGATAGCCAGGATCTCAAAAGCTTGTATTTAAACATATTTTTTTAAAAGCTTATTTTATTTCCATTTCAACGTTTCGGCCACATTTCATTAGTATACTTTAGTCTTCTGTGATCACGGCCACTGAATATTATAGGTTGAAACGTCGAAAACAAAATCAAATGAAATACCGTCCATAAAACCGTGGTTTAAGTTATTAAACGACATTTAGATTAATTGAACCTTGCCAAATATCACCATATATACTGGTCGATCAAAAGTTTTTGAAAAAACGTTTTTGAAAAAAAGATAGACGGGCTGATAAGAGTATCTTGTAAGGTTTCCATGTTTGCCTAAATGTCATTTTATTTATTTCATAATTGTATTTTCAACGTGTTTTTATTACTTATCTTTCATTTGGCAAGCAAAAACCAAACAACCCACAGCCCGGTGGGAAGGTATTTGCCCGACAGCAGCGCATTTGTAGCACCTTCGGCGTTGCAAATGTCCATAGGCGATGGTAACCGCTTTCAATCAAGTGGGCCGTCTGCCTGTCTGCTGAACTCGTGCAATAAAAAAATTAATTAATAAACACAAAATTGGGTCGTTTCGTCTTACGCCAAAAGGAAGATTTGCACTGAAAATCAGCGTTGTGTCGTATAATTCCGGCACAGCAATATGCTGAGCGCAAACCTTGTTTGCGGAAAATGCCGCGTACAAAATTTTAAAATATACTCTATGTGTAAAAATGTATAAGGGATGTAATTACGTCGCTATTTTTGCAAATAATGTTTTTCTTTCTTTCTTACTAATTAAAAGCCACTATGCTGCCCCATTTGTAGTGCGAGTGAATCGTTCTAGATTATTGCAGTGTTTGTTTCATGCGTAAACACGAACGCTTGTAAAGCTTAATTAATAAGCTCAGATTGAAAGATTCTTACAGCAAGGTCAGTAGATGGCGCCAGGCCGTCGCCACCCCTAAGCGTTTGCCTTTTATATTGTAATGCCTTATATCATCGTCCAATAAACTTTTGTCAACCAACATGAATAAGCTTGATATTAACCTACTTGCCTCAAAATAGTCCCGCAGACGCGACACTGCAATCGCTGTATATATATAATGCTGACAGAGTAATTATCTCATGAGTAAACACATGTAAATAGTTAATAAATAATAATATATTATGCTTAAATTACGAACAAAATTTAAATAAATGATGCAGCTGTCTGTTTTAATCGCTATTTTTTCCGTGGGACTTGTTTCACGACGCGAAATTCAGTTATTTTTTATACGTTCAACTAGATATGCTCATCACTTTAAACAGGATCCATATTTTTGAATGAATTAACGTAAATTAAAAATAAAATTACTGTTTCACCGTTTTTATTCATATTGAGTTGAGGTAAGTTTTTAGGCTTCTTTACTTCTTTATTTTTTTTACTTAAATCAGCTAAGCCGCTTCACAGATAGATTGACATACGAATATAATGAAAACGAGAATTAATTAATTACCTGTTAATGCGGGGATAGGGTGCACCGCTTGGGACACCACCGACTAAACTGCAGCAGAAGGCCGGTAGAATTTCACGACACGTGGCGTTGAACGACGTCACCAGCCGGGCGCTTATGCCACGACGATGGCAGGACACCGGATGGGATGACGCTGATTCCCTGGAAGATGGGCCGCCCCTTAGTATGGAATGCTACTTGCGTTAGTTCTCTGGCGGCGTCCCATTTTTAAGTACGTGTACTATCGCCGGATCTGCTGCAGCTATTGTAAATGGTTACGCATTTGTGGCATTTAGGGTGGAAGCTCGTGACCCATGGGGTCCTAACGCTCTAAAGGTCTATTGTGACATCGTGAAACGTTTAGTAGATGACACACGCGACCCGAAGGATGTTGTTTATTTTACTCAAAGATTAAGCGTGGAACGTAGCAACGCCGTTAGCCTTTTAGGAAAGTTTTCCGTAAGTGATAGCTGTTTGGAACCAATCGGCCTTACTTATAATCGTTTCTTATATTTAAAGAAACTGCTCAATAACTGATTAGTGAAAATCTTACCCATAAACTCCTCTTTAGCCAAATATTTTGGGCACAACCTACATTAAACATTCAAATTTCGTTTATCGGTTAGGTAAACAACAGGTAATACACGTTAATAAGTGAAGAAAAAGATATTCATTGATTAGGGTCTGATTCTGATTCTCTTGCTTAAGAGATGCTTAATCGTTTCTTAACGAGATTATTATAAGTAAGGCTGACTGATCTTTAAGTATTTTTCCTTTTTTTCTTATTTAGTTTTTATGTTATTCTTGTGTTTTGTTGTGTGTTATTTTATCCCTGCAGGAACGGAGAAAGAACACAATTTCCTGCGGCCGAGCGGCCTGTCGTAAGAGGCGACAAAACAACCCACAGATGGCTACCACCCCTGGTCTAAAGTATGTCGCCATAACAACCTTGAGTTGTGTTCCGGCATTAGTGACCAGGTTCCAGTCTCCCTTAAGAGAGCAGCAGCACATTTGTAGTACCTTTGATGTTGCAAATGTCCATAGGCGATGGTAACCACTTTCCATCAAGTGGGCCGTCTGCCTTTAAGCTGAACTCCTAAAAAAAAAATATAGTTTATTTTTAAGTTTCTATTTATTTTAGTTTTATGTATTATTCATCAATAAAATGTACTTAGGTTATTGACAAGAATAAGAAAGAAAACCAAAACGACTTTACGTTGTTTGCATTATTTTAAAATCCTCAGAACAATTTTAGTTATTGTTCGGAGTAGTTAATAGTAAGTCTATTTCGTTAAATATCTGCAAATGTAATGTATAATAATTTGGCGGAAAATTGCTGTAATTATCGGCCACATTGTTCTTCTCTTCTTTTAATGCAGGACACAAAAAATATCTATACGACTGCCTGCCGGCTAACCTTTGTAATTATGGACTTTGAATTATTATATACCTAATAATTCTGCGATTGGAAATTGCAAAAAAATACCTAGCACTATTACAAAATATTATGTCTGTAAAGTATTGTTATTCTTCATGGTTTTGAAATATCTTAGAGAAATTATGATCCAATTAAAAAATGCATTATAAGCAAGTAAGATGTTTTACATGAGTAATTAACATCCCACTTAATCTAAATTAAAATAACATCAGCGTTGTTAATGTTTAGAATGAAAATACCTATAGAACTTTCTTCAATAAAAATAATACCCAGACTACGTTAAGAACTAAGACTGACCAATAAATAATGTACAAAAGTTTAAGCAATCAGTACAATATAGGAATCAGTGATAGATGTGTGTGAAGTGAAGTCGCCTGCATGAGGTGAGGCGCGATGACGTCACTGAAGCATGGTGTGAACCTCAGCAGGCGGGCGTGCAGGCGCACGGCTGCGCTGCTCGCTGCTGCCGCGCTGCTGCATATCAGCTGTTGTAGTCCTATCGAAGTAAGTATTTTTATCATCTTCACTCGAATTACGCTTGATCTTCTATATTTAGATTAGCCTATATTTGTTGTATCGATTGTTGGTAAAATAGATTTAATGTGTGAAGTCTGTTCAAAATGTTAATGTACGTCATTGTGACAGCAAAATGGTATTTCCAATAAAACAATATTCAGATAAAAATAGACATTCAATTGAATTTTAGGGTACCGAATAAAAATGAATGAAAGAAAATTCTTTATTGTTCATCATAACTTAAATCTAGACCCTTAAAAAAATATATATTTAAAATATATATATTGCAAAGTTCAGCAGACAGGCAGACGGCCCACCTGTTGGAAAGCGGTTACCATCGCCTATAGACATTTGTAACACCAAAGGTGCTAAAAATGCGCTACTGTCGGGCAAATACCTTCCCACCGGACTGTGGGTTGTTTGGTTTTTGCTTGCCAAATGAAAGATAAGTAATAAAAACACGTTGAAAATACAATTATGAAATAAATAAAATAACATTTAGGCAAACATGGAAACCTTACAAGATACTCTTATCAGCCCGTCTATCTTTTTTTCAAAAACTTTTGGATCGACGAGTATATATGGTGATATTTGACAAGGTTCAATTAATCTAAATGTCGTTTAATAACTTAAACCACGGTTTTATGGACGGTATTTCATTTGATTTTTTTTTTGACGTTTCAACCTATAATATTCAGTGGCCGTGATCACAGAAGACTAAAGTACTAATGAAATGTGGCCGAAACGTTGAAATGGAAATAAAATAAAGTTTTAAAAAAATATGTTTAGATACAAGCTTTTGAGATCCTTGCTATCATGTAGCAGCAGAGTGCTAGCCAAGACAAGTAAAACGAGCCAAAACACGACGGTTCTATCTTGTTTAGTACAGGAGTTCCTATGGCCACCTTCCGACTCCATCATCAAATCAGCTCCATGGTACCATATTATTGCATTGTCAAGCGATATACACATGCGTGCAAAATTTCAGCTCAATCGGAAACCGGGAAGTTGGTCAAATTTAACTTCCACTTGAACTTACATCCATTGCAAGTTAAATTGTAATAAAATGGCGCGGCTTAAATTCGCGATTCATTATTTTGTACAGTTTGTTATAACGTTATTACTAAAAAGTGTATGCAGAAATCCCTTTCAAATATTAAAGTTTTCAATTAACATTGTTTGATAAAAGGGAAGCACTCGTAATGGAGGTTTCACGATTGAACGAGCGTTTTTGTGTCAACCCGGTATTGTGTCCCTGCTTCATAATTAAAATTTTGTGTAGGCGTTGAGAGGCTTCAAAAGAGATTATTTCAACATTAATTTGTAATAGACAATATCAACTGACGTCAAAACGGAGGAGGCGTTACGTCATCAGGCTCTTCATAGTTAATAATTAGGTAACTCTCGTTACTAGGTGGCTCCTGCGGCTTAACCCGCCTCGTAAACATATATAGTTATATATAGGATTGAAATCCAGTGAGAGTCCCTTTATTTTAAATAAAAAATCGACTAGATAAATAGACATATTTCGTTTAATTTTACGTATAGATATTTAAGTGGCACACGTCAATTTTCTGGGTTTCATAGGTAATTAACAATAATAGTACCCATTAACAATGATCATAGTACCACCAATAAAACCTATTGAAATTTTTAAAGTAAAAATAAAGAAATTTGCATTTTAATGCTGAATAATAATGTTCCTAATCTACACTTATAAACTTTTTACTAACTATAGCAAAATATTGAATTTAATTAAAGAATACAACAGGGATCCTCAATTGCCTTGTTACCTACTCATTTCTCAATAAAATAAAAATTAAGTCCCTTCTGCGGTAATAATGAGTCATACTGCGTCTTGGTATTTGATGAAATATAGCAAAATATAAAATTTCATAGTTTGAAGTACAGCCCGGATAGCTCAGTCGGTAGAGCATTGGACTTTTAATCCAAGGGTCCAGGGTTCAAGTCCCTGTTCGGGCGGTTCCTTTATTTTTGTTAATAATTATTTGTACATCTTTTTAAAATAAACTACATATTAAGTAAAGTAATGTAAGAAAACTACTGAACAAAAAAGAAAATCGCCCGGTAAAAACTAGAATTTGAGATTCTAGTTTTTACCGGGCGATTTTCTTTTTTGCTTCCTTCCTTCCCGCTTCCCGCAAAATGAAGTGTTACTCAATATTGTGGTCGTTCTTGTATCACTTTTTGGTACATTGCTATTTAAAACATTTGTAGGCCATGTCAGTCAGTCAATTGAAAGTTTTATGAATGACTTATGGCGCCATCTAGTGACGGGATTTTTCTTATAGTGTATTAAAGCTTAGGTAATTGAAATATATTTGTATTTTTTTTAAAGAGAAATTATTGTTATGGATATAGTTATTTTTATATAGGTGTAAAAATAATATGTATATTAACGTACAAAAGAACCTACTGGGCCTAGCCCGCGAAAGTGCGAGTTATTTCTATGCTGTAGGTGCGCACTAAAGAGGATTTTGGAAACTTCAACACCTTATGGGTGATAGAGGGATAAAAGATTTTATGAAAATTCATCGTTTTCAAAGTAATCTAGCCTGTATCTCACTGCAAGGCAAAGGTCTCACCTTCCTACCTTTTACCTTTTTAGATTACTCAAACTATGACAATTTTCATATACGCGAAAGCCCTATAGTCCTAGGCAACAGCTAGTAATTATACTATATTATATTAATAATTAACGTACCTACGTTTTGTCAAAAGAAACGTTCAATCCATAAGTAGATAAATTACTTTCGTGAATTAGCTATACCCACTAAAGCATACATTGAAGGAACATTACTACAATCAAATCACGATTACCGTTCTCCAAGAACTGGGCGAAGAGCTTTATTTGATTACTATTGAGTAGCAATAAATAGGGCCGCAAAATGTCTTGAAAAGGAAGGGTACACAAAGATACGCGATTTGTATCGTGAACGGGTAAATCGTCTTTTTGCGTGAAATCTATGGAAAATTGACATCCAGTGAGGGATAAATTTGTTAGGGTGGTCCCTTTGAGGGTACCGTAGTGTGATATCCTGAATAATTGTAGGGAACTTTCCATATCTACGAAGGAATAATAATACTGATAAGAGGCATGTAAAAACTTAGGGAACTCTGAGAAAGCCTCAAAAGTGGTAGACAAGTTTTACCAAAATTGTCAAACAAAAACATATTATTTACTTAAATAAGTAAGTCATTAAAGAACATCGTTTTAATTTAGCAAAATCTGGTTCTACCTCATACGATTATATACAGTGAAAAATAAACAGATAATCATTCAGCTATATCACATGTATGGCCATCACTCCTTTTGTGGTTATATTGCGGTTTTACTACACCATTTTTTACGACACCTTCCTGTTAGTTAGTTAGTTTCGTGAAAGAATCTAATATATAGATACTTGCAGATATGAAAAAACTGTATACTACCAATGTGCTGCCGCTCTAAAGGGAGACTGGAATCTACTCACTAATGCTGGAACACAACTTACGGTTGTTATGGCGGCATACTCTAGACTGTGGGTTGATTAGTCTCCTCTTACTACAGGCCTCCCGGCGGCAAGATAGTATCATTCTCCCTTCCTGCACGGAGAAAATGCGGAATTTTAAAAATAAATGTAGACAAAGGTGGAAGTAACGAGGTGAAATATAAATTAAATCATATACTGGATTGTTTCAGAGCACCACGAAACAAAGTCCGTCCATTGCAGTCGATGGGATTTCAACATACCCAGGCCTTGGTTTCGGGCCAATGGGGCCAGTCATGCCCTTGCCTGGAGAGCCGCCCGGCACGCAACTGCGACAGCACCAAGATACCACAACCGACCTCCCGGCTACTATCAAGACGAAGAAGGAAAGAACCTTTGTGATAGCAGCGTTCGAATTCCACAGAGTGGAAACACCTTTTTTGATCGGACTGTGGATATTTTTCGCTAGTATCGCGAAAATTGGTGAGTTATCGAGAGAAATATTAAACATTTCCTGCGACATCGCTAGTCTAAAATGTATTCCTTAGCCCGCAAGAACTCACCTGTTTAAAAAAAACATTTCACCTCTATTCATTAGCCTATTTATATACACGCCTTTTCATTGCTGAAGTACAAGAGACAGGCTGACGATATACGATATTAACTACTTTGCGTAAGACTGCTCATGCATATGGACATTTGCAACACCAAAGTTGTGCTACTACTGTAACCGGCAGATTGTTAATGTACTTGTCAATTTGAAACCCTGCCCGTATTGCGATTAGTTTTGCCACTTGTCCGTTGCGATTCATTTTTTTGACTAGTCCGTTCAAGGTTTTCTTCTACTATGTGTCCCAGCACACATTTCGATTTTAAGGAGGTTTACTGCAAATTATGATTTATTTAGGTTAGGTACATTTTAATGAACGCATTTGTTATTTAAAAATATTTTATTTTATCCAACAAAAACATTGAATTCGACCCAGAATAAAAAAAAACATCCATAGTCTACTATAAATTATGCCGCTTCTCACGACGCGATATATCTTCTATCTCCTCCACGCGGCCGTAACGATTTGTCGTGACAGAAAAAATATAGAAGTTTCACTTCGAAAACGTGAATTAACCGGAGGTTTACATATATTAGTATATACTAATATATACATAAACAAATATCGATATATTCGTTTATATGTATATTATTATAACATTATGAAAGCGTAGTCTTTTGTTTCCTATAATATTTGTGTTTGCTTGTTCGGGATTTATGTATAAATTACTGGGCAGATTTTGATACAGTTTTCATTGATCCATAGCAATTTCCTGGACACAAAATCTGTGGTAGGCTTATATTCCGAGAAACCCATGTGAATTCTCATGGGAATTGCTTAATGTGGGCATTGTGAAAAAATCTTACTCTAATAGATATTTTCACTGATTGAAAAATACCCGTTGCCTTACTGATAATAAATACCCTTTGATTTATATTATTGGGAAAATAATTGTATTCTTGTTTACCTATCTTTAGTACCCGTCGATAAAGTAACGAACATATGCTGGTTTATAATAAAGTCCTTTATAGGAAAGCCTTCTGAAATTTGATAACATTGATCTTTCATTACGGGGCGGAAGTGATACAGACGACCTAGTTCAAGGAGGAGTAGACATGTATTCAACATAGCTTTATCAGCAAATAGGAAATATATATACTGCCCTAGAAATCACATCCCTAAGGGAAAACCGAAATATAAACAAGGATTGCTTTCAAGCCCTACAAAGTTTCGGCGCTGACACCATTTACCCATTTCAGCCCCCTAACACAATCAAATTCCTGAATCTCACCGTCGAGAGGAGTTTGTAGGCTTCGTAAAATAATCATAAAAGAATTTTCAGCGGTATAATTTTTTTATAGTCATAAGACTTTTTTATGTAGGTATGATCGCTATTTATGTAATTTAGAAAATTATAGGGCTAGAGAAAGACGATGCAGGAATCATGTTTACATGCCGCCTGTCAAGGCACGCGGAGCTGGTCGATCTTCCGCTTTTCTGTAGCCCTGGAATAAGGCAAATGAAGGAACACCGAGGGGTTTTAGTAGGTACCTCTAAATCGGGTGGTAATAGCACGTGCTGCTTGCGGTACAAGCGCCACTTGAACGTGGTGAATCCCACACTCGCCAACGCGTTTCCCCTGTGGTGGAAAGTTCTAAAACAGATTTCCCCTTCTTAAAATAAGGGTTACGCAGGACTGACACCACAAGATGGTTTGTTCCCTGTCGTGACGCAAGAAGATAACGGAGATAAATTATAGCACAACTGGCATTTATCGCTAGGTTACAGTTAAGCTTTATTGTTCGAGTGCTACACATAAGTTTAATTTGGGAGCATGCAATCACACAGGTTGCAGTGTATAATTTTTTGTCTAGGCGCTATTCGCCTTCAAAAAAACTTAATTTTACCTAGAAACTATTTCCATTTTTAAGGATTAAGACTATGTTATGTTCATTTTTATCATTCTGACTACATGTATAGTACATAATTTCAGGAAAATTATGGTGGTGGTTTTTCCGTGAAAGCGTTATAGACAGATAGACATATTTACTTTCGGGTTTATGATTTTAGTATAGATTATATAGCTTTACTAGCGACCCGCCCCGGCTTCGCACGGGTGCAATGCTGATACAAAATTAAATACACTACAGAAAAACTATGAACGTTGTATATAAAAACATAGCGGCCCGCTCCGACTTTGCACGGGCATCACTACATAGAAACCTCTAAAATTAGCAATGTTGCCTTAGTATTATACATATAAAGCTTCCTCTTGAATCACTCTATCCATTGGAAAAAAACCACATCAAAATTCGTTGGGTAGTTTTAAAGATTTAAGCGCACATAGGGACAGAAAAGGCGACTTTATTTTATACTATGTAGTGATAGTGATAATGTCATCACTAGTATATTTTTTAGAATAGAAACGTTATTTAGAAAGAATCACCCATAAGTTGAATACGTTCAGTTTCTCTAATCAACTAAGTTGTGTGTTGTATCGACCCGACCTTAATTCTTACATATTCTAATTTCCTTCATTCCTAAGTGAAATCCTATTAGTCCACTATGGGCCTTTTTTCTTTTTTTAAATATGGCTTCACACGGTTTGTTCCTGAGTTACCAAATTGAAAGTTCTGGTACCTGTTTAAGTCGAACTTGAAGGGAGACGCAAAAATAAAAAAATCGAGTTATAGAGTTTTCAACTTATGGAGGATTTCGAAATAAATAAATAGAATAAATGTAGTGTTAAAAATTATAGAAATAATCCAGTTGTAAATGTTATAAAGGCAAAAATTGCTATGTTTGAGATACAGAGGCCAATTTATTTTTTTGAGTTATAGAGGGTTCAGATCTTCAGCATCGGAGGTTTAGGGTTAAAGACAAAGGAAAACAAATATTTTTCGCGTTTGGGAGGTTTTCAAGTTATCGAAGTTCGACTTAAAGCGCTTCTACTGTACCATATGGCACTCAATTTATTTACATATTATAATAATATGTGGCTCTCTTTGCATTTCATACTTTACCAGATGTTACAAAAAACACCATGAAGAACTGGTTTCTATATCTTACTAATGGCGGTTCCTATATTTTCCCGACCATTCATTTGACATGCATGTATAAAATTTGACATAAACTTTATTCAATGCAAGTAAATTCAATCTGTTCAAACTCAATCAAATAAAATTAATTCCTCAATTCAACTGATGGTAAGGCAAGTGAATGAATAGTAAGGTAAAGGAATTAAATGTTATATATATTAATATGATAATGTAAGGAAACGTTAATCTAATATATAAAATTCTCGTGTCACAGTTTTCGTTGCCATACTCCTCCGAAACGGCTTGACCGATTTTGATGAAATTTTTTGTGCTTATCCGGTATCTATGAGAATCGGCCAACATCTATTTTTTATCCCCCTAAATGTTAGGGGTAGTCCACCCCTAAATTTTTTTATTTATTTTTTAGACAAAATTTTTAATTTCTATCTTTTTATGATATAACATACAAAAATACATACAATCCTCAATTTTCAACCCTCTACGATCAACACCTATTTTTTACCGGGCAGGACGACGTCTGCCGGGACAGCTAGTTATTTATAAAATCTTTTATTAATTATAAAATATTGACAGCAAACAGTACTAGTTTGAATAAAAAAATTCGAATTCGAATAACAATTTATAATCTAATATAGTGTTGCGACCTGAATGCCGACAAAAGACAAATTCACGCCTGCGTACCTCTAGACTTTTTATTACCTTTGATTTGGAATTCTTTTGTTTACTTTTTGTTTTTTTTAGAATTAATAATTTGGTATAAATAATTAACAGACTTATAATACACAAATCTGTAAAAACATTTAGTTGTGAATGAAATGACGAGTATACTAAAATATGTTATGAACTCATATGTGCATATAGTGTATTTTCTATGATCTGTTCCGAGACACACATCAATTTTTATTGGTAGTACTTTAAACTATTTTATGTAAAAAATAAAAAACCTCTGATTAAAATGAAAGTATAACACATAATAAAGCGTATAGCATCATTTAAATTGAAACGTTTCTTTTACATAAAAAGTATTTGATAATAAAAAATGTATTATTTTTTAGCTGACATCCCCAAAAACACGCAGACATTGACAGCACAGAGTACTTTATATATTGACAGTCTCCGCAAAGTGAACACAGCGAGCTACGCGTTTTTGATGCCGTTTTTCGCGCTGTTGTTTGTCAGCAATGTTCTTTCTAGACATTCATTTATGATGGAGTTATATTACATTTTAACCAGTAGTTGTATACTTGTTTAGTAAAAACTAGAAACCAGGCATTTAATTAAGCAACTACGAGAGGCCACGTAGGCTGTGACCTAGATTTAGCAAATCTCTTTGACCAGAACTCTGCACTTGACATTTATTTGTTTGCCCTTATTAAATGTTAGGTTTTTATATGGCTACTCGAATTAACAAGTCTTTGTAGTAACTAAGTAATTATGTAGTAGTAGTATGTGGTCTATGTATTTCGCAGGAGAATGTTTACAATCCTGATTTATGAAAAATATTACATAGAGTAAGCATAAATAATACTGTAAGCAAGGAGTTTGTGTAGGGTAAATTATTATTTTATGATTTTTTATTACCCGTGTTAAAATGACAGCTGCGATCGATCTTATTTTATATTTAGCAAGCTTGAAGCAAATCACCACTTGAGTTGAATCTGGTAGAATTTGTATAGAAATTCTCTAGGATTCAACTCAAAGCGGTGAGTTGATTCAACTCTTACAACTCACTTATGAATAAAAGGTCGATCGCAGCTGTCATTTTAATACAGGTAATTAAAAATCAGAGTATAGTGTCTAAGCACTGACCTGTCCAGTTCACTGAAACGCTGATGTCCCGGATTTGATTTACGGTTGCATACATTTTACGAAGTTTCTGTAGTATTCTTACTTTATTGCATACAATGTTACAAAGTAAATTCATACATATAATCGTAATGATAAGTACAATGGGCGGTCTTACCGCTGGGAGCGATTTCTTCCAGACAACCTAGGCGTGTTTTGCTTTGGAATTATATAAAGTGTGTGTTTGTTATTTTATTAAAAAACACTAGAAATGAAACTATCTTATAATTAAACACTTATTTCTTTAATAACAATAACAACAAAACATCACCAAATAATAAATACATATACAATAGGAACTACGAGTTATGTGAAATAAGATTATTTCTCGACTGGCAACCAGAGATGAGTCGGTTAGTTTTTGATTTCCCTTTCTTTTTGGGATAAATTATCTTTTTGTATTTGCTCTTTAATAAACTCCTCCGAGATTTTACTGAATAAGTTTTAATAAAATCAGAAGAAGAAGGCAGGTCCGGTTTGGCCAAATCTCTAAATTTCTTATTGTATATATACGATGTTGACAACGGAGCGGCATGCGTATTGAACGCCGCAACGAACGTTGATTTGGGACTGAAACCAGTCTGTCGAATTCTCCTTGAAGAAATACTTTTTCTATCGTTCGATGGACCGTGAACAGCTATCTCCGTAGAAGTTATAGAATCTGATAATGAAAAGTGCCCCTTTGATATCGGTGTGGTACATTTGTCTTCGTATCTCAAGGTGTGATAATTAGCATAATAATTACCCATTTTGACATCAACAAAGTTAAAGGAGGCACTTGAATTTTTCGACTGCACTATTGAATCTTTAGGCGAATAATTTTTATTCCGAAATTGACATCCGACGTCCCTTATAAATATTACAGTGTCGATACTTACAGTTTCTTTAAGCCCATTAGATCCATTCAATCTGTACTGAGAACTATCAAATTGGCACGATTTATTGCAATCATTGCATTGAATTGGTGATGGCGGAAATTTATTTTGGATACATGTATGTGGATTCATCAGGAAAGTAGGAGTAGGATATCCATGGATATAATCACATGCGTTCTGCATTTTCATATTCGCTTGATCTACATTCGACAAAAAGTCGTGATGGCAAACGGGAACGTACTTACATTTTGGTACACAAGGACGATCGGCGCTACTGTCGATATCTTCTAAATTATTTTTGGTTGGTTCCTCGTAATGAAAGCTTCTTGAAAATGGAACGCAAAGCGGAAGATTAACGCAACGAGGGCGGTGTAAACAAGGGGGTATAAACTCACAATTGTTCCGTAGTACGTTGGCTTTCTGACAGGATGGTACAACAGTACACGGTGGGTGATGTCGGCATGCTTTTGTAATTCTAATTATTCGTGGTGTAATTTTTGGTGAAGAATGCTTTTTTGTGCATTTATGAGATAAGGACACGTTTTCAATAGGCAAGATCTGACAAACTGGTACTAACTCACAACGAGGTTCATGAGTACAAACATCCTCTTCACTTTTGCATTTGTGTGTTCTAGAGGACACTCGGTATGCGTACGCGGCCGTTGATGGCATTTCTTTGCTGCGATATATTGACGAATGATTCTGAATATATTCTTCTTCCTCAGTTGTGCTAATCACTTCCACTTTCTCTTTGCAGTTTGGGCAAATTATTTTCCTTTGCTTTTTGCGTGTTTTTGGCTTACTTTGTTCTACGTGTTTCTTATTTATTGGTATACCGTCACTATTTGTAATTATTGGTGACGGATCATTTTTGGAAACTAGAACTTCAATCATCTCAATACTACTGGTATTAGTAGGTTTATCTTCCCTGATTTCGTTTTTTCTTAAATTTCTTGCTTGTTTATTATCTTTCCGATTTTCAGGTGCAATTTTTGTAGTACTAGTTATCTGAGTATTGGCTGTTATAGATTTACTAACATTAGCTAATTCTGTCAAAGATTTTTTATTCGTGCAAGGACAGGCATATGAAAACAACTGACAAGGACAAGGGTCTTCAATTCTTTTACCACGATCTTTCTTTTTAATCGTTTTTTGTTCTGTGTCAGGATTTAGATGCTCCGTACGATACTTTGCATATGACCAAAACCTTTGTTGTCTCTTAGATTCTTTATTATAAAATTGATTATTGTGATAATCATTAGAGTTCTTATCGTCTCTTAGAAATATTTCAGAAGACATAATATAATCACGATTTCTGTTCCTCTTTACTTTTTTCGGGTTAATTTCTATGCTATCTCGTGTTAACAGTCTAGGATGAATTTGTGTCGCACATTCTTGAACTATTAAGTCCGAATTACCACCTATTATAGTCGCATTGACTGGTAGATTCATAACTTGTAATACATTAGTATTAGAAAATGTAAGCTCAGTGAAGCAATGTAATGAGTGTCTTTTCGCTATTTCATCTAGATCGTAGAATATAGTACTTGTAGAACGAACTATCGATTTGTGACTTGATTGATGCTTGTTTAATAAATGATATTTTTCAGAAGTAACGTAATCATTATGATTTGAATCTTTTAAATTTGATTTCCTAGTAGAGTCTCCACCTGTTGAACCTTCTTTGAGACTTTGAGTATGTAATGGATTTGTGCAAAATATACTGTTCAAAGTCCGTGAACCAAAAATTTCGTAAATACTTGTATAGGATTTAGCATGAGGTAATAATTCCTTCTGTTCCAACATTTTTATAACTGAGTTTAATGTACACGAATAATAAATACCCTTAGTCATAAAGACTTTTATTAATAACTCACATATCAATTCATTATTTACTAAATATATCACATTATCATGTTACTTGTTAATTTAAATAAATTTTCTCTTTTTAGTATTTCGTTTGTTGAAATTCAAATCATGAAGTGTTATTTGACGTTAAAGATAGTTGTCAACGTTTAATGCTTTTTTAAAATATGTTTATGGTGCTGAATACATGTCGTTTGTTACAGGTTTTCACATGGCGCCGAAACTGTCAAAAATGTTCCCAGAATCGTGTCTACTGATTTTTGTGGGTGTACTGATTGGAGCACTACTCCTCAGTACGCACAGTGTTCACGTGCAACCCCTGACGCCAGACACGTTCTTCCTATACATGCTGCCGCCTATAATTTTAGATGCTGGTTACTTCATGCCTAACAGACTGTTTTTTGATCATTTAGGCACTATTTTGCTTTTCGCTGTTGTTGGAACGATTTTCAATACACTAACTATAGGTGAGTTTATTTTAATCTATATAATATTATTAAATTCTAAACATGCCGTGTCTGTATATTGAAGCTATTAAAAAACACTGGAATAGTAATAAATGACGGAGAACACGATTAAATTTTTTAAATTTCTTGTCTGTTTGTTCGGGATTCACGTAAAAACGACTAAGCTGATTTCGATGCAGTTTTTGCTGGTCAACAGAAAATGCTTAGACTTAAAATTTGCGCTACTTTTTATCCTGGGAACCCCGCGGAAAATTTTTAGGGAGCGGTTTGTAGTTGTTCGGGTGCATGAAAATTAACTTTTCCTACACAGTTTTCACTAACACGATAGCTTACATTTTTTTAAAGCTGCGCTATTTTGTATCCCGGGAACTACGTGGAAATTTCAATTACGCATGGACAAAGTAGCGGGAATAACCTAGCGTAAAATAATTCCATACAAAATCTGGGACAATAGGTGACCTTATCGCTTTTGGGCGATCTCTTCCAGATAACCCAAAAAAGCCTACCAGACTCATACATTTTAGAGACTAGTAATAAATATAGGAGGACATGATGTATATAAAAGCCTAAAACAGACTGCTAGTAGCAGCTGAATATGAATAACTGATACTGAATAAACATCATTTTACGACTTTAATTTATGATAATATTTTCTTAAGTTTTCGCGACTTGTACACATAATAAAACTACGTTTTAACGGTTTTACCGCGCTTAAAACCGTTAAAACGTAGTTTTATTATTTAATTTATGAGTTGTGTTTATGACTTCATTTCCGGACTGTCGTAAAATTAAAATAATATGGTAGAAGTATACATTTAAAATACCTGTAATATTTATTGTTGCATTTTAGAAATGATAAGCAACTCCTATATCTAACTGTTCTTAGACGCTTAAGATAGTAATCAGCCCCAATTTAATAGAAATTTTATACTAACGTGGTCTTATAGAGGAGCTGCGGGATATTTTAACTGAGTTTATTGTTCTGAACACTTACCAATTGTTAATATATCAGGCGTTGATTTGAGCATTTATGGAAAAATTGTGAAGTACTATGGATGATAGCGAGTGCTGGACGCCTGGTGTTCCTCTTATCATCGGAGCCAGGCAGTAGTAGCCTTGTGACCTACTGGTAAGCCAAAGAGGCGACCGTGGCCGGTATTGGCCTGGACTAATTAACGTCGAGGTTCTGCTACCGATTTTATCACCTTATAGTTGGAAAAAATATGTTATTACTTGTTAGGGAAATACGGTAAAGTTTAACTATGAATAAGGCGAATTAAGGGGTAGTAAGATATAATAACTGCGATAAAATAGAGGTCATATCTTGGCGCGCGAAGCCCCCCAGCCTATGAGCCCTTGATGCGGTTCATATTTGGAACCATTGTTTCTATATAGCTTGTTGATACAAAAATTTGCAAAAAATGTTATTGTATTTTTTAATTAAATGAATAATTGTAATATTATTATCAATACATTTTAAAATTAACACTTTTGTCATAGGTGCATCACTTTGGGCGTGTGGTCAGACTGGCATGTTCGGATGTAATACGCCTCTATTGGATATGTTATTATTCGGAGCATTGATATCTGCAGTAGACCCGGTAGCCGTGCTGGCTGTGTTCGAAGAAATTCACGTAGATGAAGTATTGTATATTGTGGTATTTGGCGAGTCTTTGTTAAATGACGCTGTGACCGTTGTGCTGTATCATATGTTTGAGGCTTACACGTAAGTGTCATCTTATTTTCTTGATATTTCTATTATCATTCATTTGATGTTAACCATAGTACTTGTAAAATATGAGTCAATTTTCTTAATTAGGTATGTTTTTATAATTTTTTACTTTATATTCACATATATTCATATCACATTATACGTATATACATCACTAACACCTAAGAAACAGATCGGCCTAATTTAGATGTTAGTTAACCAAATCACTTCAAATAATAATATATATAAAGTAAACATATATATTTTTTATATTATATATGAGAATTAGTTTTGTGTTTGGTGTCAATAAATATGCAATATGATACTAACTAGATACTACTAGGGCATAAGACACGGCGTCGCTATTATACATTTTACTTTATTGTATAAAATGCAAGGAAGTATCGAAAAAGCCACTTTTTTTAACCGACTTTGAAAAAAGGAGGAGGTTCTCAATTCGTCGGGATCTTTTTTTTGTTGTTACTTTTTTATGTATGTTCGCCGATTACTCCGTGATTTATGATTCGATTTACGTGATTCTTTTTTGTTCGACGCGGAATAGCTGCCATGTGGTCCCCTAAAAATTTGACATAGTTTGGCCCAGTAGTTTTCATTTTACGATCATTTTTTTGTTCTCGTTTCTTGGGACCTATATTTTTTTAAGAAGCGCGGCACCATTCGTAAGTCCACCCATACATAGCTAGATACTAAAAAGTAACAAATAAAAAATAAAATATTTTGAAAATTACTAAGCACCGACTTTAAGATGTTTTAGATAATATATATTAATAATAATAGCTTTAGAAATAAGTTATTTTATACATTTTAGTTTTTTAGTTTTTGAAGGCGGTTTTTTTAAACGAAGTTTTTATTTTTTTATGTTTATATAAATATTATACTAGTATAGATTTCTGGGATTATAAAGAGGTTCCTAAATAATCCGACTTTAATAAATCATATATTGTATATCAAATGTGTACTTAAAGTATTCAAAGTTTGAAAGAAATTTCTAAGATACTGCAACTACCCGTAATCTGAGATCTCCATTAATGAGAATTGCTATTGAAGCAGGGCAACACAGGCAGCCTAGTGGGCACTCTGCCCTCTGGCAACAATCTGATACAAATTTATAAAGTAATATTTTGTTATTGAAATATAAAAACTTGTTAAACTGTACTTTGATTGTATAACAGGGAAATGGGCGCCTCGAAATTGATGTATACAGATTTCTTGTCGGGCCTCGCTTCGTTTCTTGTTGTGGCTGTGGGAGGCACGTGTATTGGAGTGGTGTGGGGCTTCGCGACCGGCCTCGTGACCAGGTTCACCAACGAAGTGAGGGTTATCGAGCCCATATTTATATTTGTCATGGCGTATTTGGCCTATCTCAACGCCGAAATGTTTCACATGAGTGGGATACTTGCGTAAGTGTTTTCTATCTTGTCATTATTTGACAGTATATGAGTTTATTGAACATCACTCGGGAGTGAAGTTACATACACGGTACCTACTAAAAACGATGAAAATTGTAAAAGATTTGAAATAAAAAATGGGCTTAGTGCGTGTCAGTCCACGTTTAATCAAGGGTTACTTTAGAGCAGGCAAACGTCCACAATTGTCATTTTCATTGTCACAGCCAAAATTCGCCATATACCAAAAAGTACTGGTAGGCAACTACAAAGTGTATGATATCTAATTTGAAATATTTTTAAAGTTTCACTACATCATTATAAACATTGCTTTTACTTAGAAGATCATTTAGTTACAAAAGTTACACGACATTTTCAATCCATTGCACTATTTAATAATGTTTAAATATCTTAATCAATCAATTAAATGAACTTAAAGAATACCTAAAGTTATATATTATATTAGGAAATGTTTTATCTAAACACATAACTTAACTTGTATTAAAAAAAATATTTACAAGTGGAATAAAGAACGCGATGGTTTGATGGTTAAAAATGTATATACATATAAGAAAAAATGAGGCATATGAATTTCAAACCTCCATAAAGACCCATGTAGTTTATGATAAAAACGACTGTGACATGCAGACAGTCAGGCAGACTGAGGAACATACACAGCATTTTACAAGGATTTCTTAGCGATATAGAACCGTAGTCCGTACATACATACATACATAACATCACGCCTGTTTCAAATAGGGGTAGGCAGAAACTATGGATCTCCACTTGCAACCATCCTGACAAACGACTTTCGCTTCATCTACTTTCATTAACCTCTTCATACATGTACGTTTATTTGAGATGTGAATAGAACCGTGAAAATCGAATAAGTTGTTGTTATATCTAGAGCAATATATAAACGCAAAAATAAATTTTGCAGTGAATAATTCTTGTCTTAAAATTTCACATGGTTTTTTTTATTTGGTTTATATCTAGAATTGTATATCTTGAGGAGAGCATTTACATTATTTATTAACTTAAAGGCCCCATAGAAGAAATTAGCTCTTGTTAAAGTTACCAGACTCTAATAAATAGCGATATTATACGAGATTCCCAAAAGAAGTTTATGAGTTTGGTTGAAATTATGCAAGCAACATAAATAAATCCATTTAGGTATTCATGAATATTCTGAAGGTCCCGTTATAGCGCTGCTACTTTCACAGAGTAGAAAGGAAAACGAAATACCTTCTTTGAATAAAATACTCGTAATCCATACTCTCTGAAGCTATTCGTAATTTAGACACTTTGTTCTCATTTGTCGGTACGCGACATCAATCAACATAATAATTCCAGAGTGAGACAAAATATTGCTTACATCTTATCAAATTTCTTGTGTATATTTTCTTTTTATGAAGGTTTCGTAGACGTTTTGGCAAAAACAGAACTCTTGTTAAATCGTCATGTCAATTCGTTTGCCTGTCTCTATATGTCATAGCCATACTTCTCGGAAGCTGCTACTTTGAATGAAATTCAACTACGCGAGTGTAGACTCTATAGCGTTGATAAAACAATTTTACTGTATATAGTTGCGTGCGTCATCACTTATCAGATTTGTAAAAAGTTAGGCATGTTCTTTAATGAATTTTTAAATGAAGTCAACAGGTAGCGAGATATTAGCTCGCAAAGTCGAACACTGAGCTCCTCTCGGTAACTTATAAACTGTGTGTTGAAAATTCTGAAAAACATCATGGTTGTAGAACTTGTAAAATATTGTTTTGAACTATAGCTGTTGTGTTAGTTAGTTTTTGAGATATCGCGTACATTCGATCACATTTCTGTTTTAAAGTACCGTAGTCAAATAACGAAAACAACTAATATTTGTTACCTACCCTGATTTGTGCTAAGCATTTACCAAATGTTTACATATTGCATATGCTTGAAATAGTCATTTATTACTTTCTAAAACTTTATATATGTTGTAGGAAATCGGATATGCGCAAGCGTTTTATCCACTTAACAATTTACGCGACTTATTAGCGCTGTCTTGAAAATTGAAACTTCTGTATTCTGAGGTTGAAACTTTAGAAGAAAGGTTTTTCCCTTAAAAAATAATTGTATTCAAACGAATAACTTCTATCTTTTAAAGTACATTGTAGATTGACAGAGAAAAGTTATTCACTTAGATTATAGATCATAGAGATTTAGAAAATTATTATTGTAGGTCAAAAAACTATTTTCTAAAATTTTAATTCGCAGGGTAAATACATTATTGAAGCAAAGAGGCGACGTATTCTCCATTTACCACACAACTAAATAAACGTGTGCTATAATAAAGCTAAATGTTTTCGGAGTAATACGTATATTGTCCTCTTCAGGGATATTTTTGTTCAATGTCGTAATATTTTCTTATTAACAAATATTTACAAAGAACCTACTGAATTAATAAATAGTTTATGTGTGCTTCAACTCTCTGAAGGTAGATAAGCGCTACAGATTTTTATGGCTGGTATGTTATCATTGTATTAGGATGTAAACATTAATTTCCATGCCATGTTTTGTAGAGTTTTTTCTTCAGTATGTTTAAAATGGAATTACACAAGAACTTTAACAGTTTCATTTTTAGAGCTCAGTTTGATTAATGTGCCATGTCCGACTGTTTTTCTATGTCTGTCACGAGTATTTTCTTCACAAAACTATTGGGTCTTTATAGATAATATTCTGGAGGAATATTGTTTAAAAATAAACTAGCTTTTGCCTGCGGTCTTGCTCTCGGCCATATTTTGAAGTAATGCAATAACAGGGTGAAACGGCGGCGTCAATAAAATGGGATTGCGCCATTTATTTTTCTTTTATATCCCTCGGAAACAGTACTATTTTTCTACATGAAAGGTATGCTATATCCTTTTTTGTATACCGGACAACGTACATGCCAAATTTTATCATGGCCGCTTGAGTAGTTAAGTGTAACAGACAAACTCATATTCGTATTTTTAATATTAGTTAGGATAAGGAACACTTTATTGTTCACTAATAAACAACTACAAAAGTATATATATGGTTATAGTATTTTCTTGGTAGAGGAGAAGGAACTATCCTTTCAGGTTATCTGATATTTTATTGCATTTATGTACAGGATAACCTTTTGTGGAATAACAATGAAGAACTACGTAGAAGCAAATATATCGCACAAGTCTCATACAACTATCAAGTACACAATGAAGATGCTTTCATCTTCTTCGGAGACCATAATCTTCATGTTCCTGGGTGTGGCCACTGTTAACAATAACCATGATTGGAACACGTGGTTTGTTCTCCTAACAATTGTGTTTTGCTCAGTATTTCGTATTATAGGTAAGATTATTTTTTAACTATTTGACAATATTGTGATTCTAAACAGTATTTAAATTTAAGAAGGCCAGAAGGCCCAGCTTGACATACACAACGCGGTGCTGGTACCTACGCTCACGTATGGAAGCGAGAGTTGGGTATGGAACAGAGAGCATGAAAGTAGAGTAAACGCGGTCGAGATGCGAGCACTGCGCAAAATCTGCGGAGTGACACACACACCTTCCATGATCAAATTGTTTGTTTTTTTTTTCAAATTAAGTTTTTCTTTCTTTCTTCTAACAAGAACTATGAATGTCAAAGAAGCAAGTGAGGTGTGTAAGAATAAGCCTAAATGGCGCTCTGTTGTTCGTGCCTACCCCGCAAGGGACCTGGCGTGAAGTTATGTATGTATTTAAAGTTAATTGAGGTTCTGGTTAACTGATGTAGTAATCAACTGAAGTCAAAGTTAACTGAAGCCATGGATAACTTAAATCGTTATTAACTGAAGTCGTAGTTAACTGAAGTTGTTGTTAATCGAAGGCGTAGTTAACCGAAGTGGAGTTTAAATAAAGTTGTGGTTAAATGAAGCCATGTTTAATTCAAGTTGTTGCTAACAGAAGTTGTGGTTAACTGAAGGTGTTGTTAACCGAAGGCTTAGTTAACTGAAGTCGTGATTAACTGAAGGTTTTGCTAACCGAAGGCTTAGTTAACCGAAGTCGTGGTTAAATGAAGTTCTTCTAGCTTACTGTCGAATGTACTCAGTTGTAATTTTAATAACACAAGTGAGAATATTGGCCGGTGAAGCATGCACGGCTTAGGCAACTTTTCTGATGAATGTATATATAATTACATTTATTACTGCTGACGAAGAAAATATCCAGAGGAGACCTACACATAGAGATAACCGATGTGTGAAACCAGCCAATCCGTTTGAAAGAAGTATGAAGGGTATATCGTCGGTTCTCGTAAGGGTTGATATTATTTATAACTTCCATGTACCATTTTATTCGAATAGAGTTCAGTATTCTGGTTTAATTTAGCTTGTGTGTGTATCTAATATTCACGAATCGCGGTATAATTATTCCTAAGGGACCGGAAATGGAGATACAAAAGTTTTACTTCTATGTTTTACACACTTATTTATCATGAGGAAACTTTTCGCCTTATTCGACTTATAGAACACTACATTAGTTGTACACTACATTACATGACTTATAGACATTAGTTGTCTTTCTAGCCCAGTACCTATATGAACGAATTTCGAGAAATGTGTTTGGTTTATAATCTATATAATAAAAACAAATGTATACCGATGTTATATTAGATGTATTAACTTAGTGCTAACATTTACATATAATACGGCCGGCGTATCTTGGCAAATGTGAACATAGGCTCTGCGAACTTTAGAGCATGTACACTCGTGTGATGAGTGGGCATACGACTCGTCAGTGAATACAATTGGTCGCCCTTCATCCCTCTAGTTTTTCATTGCTTTGTACTAGTTGGTCACTGTATTTTCTTTACGAGTTTACATGCACTAAAGTTCGCAGAGCCTATGTTCACATTCGCCAAGATACGCCGGCCGTATTATACCATAACTAAATATTTAATGTTGTTCTAGGTGTATGCATATTTAGCGCAGTAGCAAATAAGTTCCGTTTGCACAAATTAAATAAGGTAGAAAAATTTGTAATGTCTTATGGAGGTGAGTCATGAAAATATTTTAGTTATTTCTTAGCTCTAACTTATATCTGTTAGTTTTGCTCGTGAAGACTTTAAAGCTAACGTGCACTAGGATTGTTAATACTCAATATTCAGAGCTGACTTCGTTATTGATAAATCGTAGTGGGTGGTTAGCCTTCAAGGCCTATGCCACAAAAGTTACAGATGTAAAGCCGCGAGCCTACTACAGCCTACTACTTTGTAGCTTATTTTTAAGTGGATATATTTACCACAGAGTTTCTCGTTTACATATAAGTAATTATCTAATATATACAATTCTCATGTCGCAGTTTTTGTAGTTAAACTCCTCCGGAACGGCTTGAGCGATTCTCAGAAAATTTTGTGTGTATATTGGGTAGGTCTGAGCATCGGACAAAATCTATTTTTCATCCCCCTAATGTGAAAATTTCTCTCGAATATGTACTGAAACGATATACAGTAACGTACGATACAGTAACGATAGTACAGCAGTATACTTCACTCCGCCGCAGCGCCTTTTGTAAAACCCATGTGGGCTTTATGGAGTACTGCGCCCACTTGTGGGCCGGCACCCGCCTACCAGCTGAATTCCTTGGACATTATTCAATGTCAAGTCGTTCGCATTGTGGACGACCTACGACAACTGACTGTTAAAGATATAAATTTAATTTAAGGTTTAAATATACTTTGCATTCGGAAACATAGCGCGCCTCTCGGCTCATTCTACCTAATGTAAATAATGTAAACTGGGGAGTATTTCGAGGAACTGTTCAGAACGGTGCCTTCTTCTTTTTACCACGGCGTTTCACGCCATTGGCTGGGCGTTCATCCCCATTTCCTTGAGCCACTTCACTTTTTTACACAAGGGTTCTCCCGTGGTTTTCCCACACCTACAATATTGGGTTTTTAAAAAAGGTGTCATAAAATTTCTTCGTGGCCGGCAGAGTGTTGGTGACATATCTGCTGTTGCAAACGTCCATAGGCGGCGACAAGAGCTTTCCGTCAGGTAGGCCGTCTACCTGTCTGCTATACTCCAGATATAAAAAAAACAGATTACAATGAAAATTGTATTAATTAAAACAGGAGTTGCCTTAATTTTTTGTATATTCGCCTGTATACATAAATCCCAGTGTTCTTCGAGACCTAGGTCGTCTGTGTAAATGTGTATAATAATAAAATTATCCGAAGGACACCATAGGCTCTACTCGATAATGAAGGGACAGCTAGTTTAAAAAAAATCATAAAATTAGAAGACCAAAATCAAATTGACAACTTCTAGAGTTATCGCGTTCTAGTCATAGATAAACAACCATACTCATCAAAGTTTCTTTGTTTGAATATATAAATATTTTTAATAATTGCAATTTGTAAAAAAAAGACGTTTAAATAGTTAAAATGTAGATGATAAGGATACGACATATTTAATTTCGCAGACTGTGGAGTTATAGGTGTAGTCGTTTGAATGTACGATCATGTCAAGCCGTCTAGATATAAAGTAAACAATTTGTTTTGGATCCAAAGAGAATATCGTATTACAATTTTCTCTACACACCTACTACTAAAAAAGCTGCATTATTATTTTATGTGTACTTTATTTTGATGTGTTCAACATTATAGTTTGCATTGTATTTGTAACTTTGTCTATGTGTACAAAATTCGGTACAAACAGACAGGCAAACAGAGAAACAAAACATTTGAAAAAAATCCAAATTAGTTCTATTTCACTTCTTACATCCCCCTGACCCGGTTTTTAGCATTTTTTTTCATTGTATAGAAATTTGACCTCTACAATTTTATTATATGTATGGATTATAAGTAGTATGTTTGTTAAAACTATTTAAAAGTATGTTTTATTCGTTATTTGAGTTTAACATTGCAGTTTAATCTGATAATTAAACTCATTATCTTAGTATTACATCTGAAGGTTAAGCTCTACTTAATTCCTGAGTAGCATTGAATCACCTAACCGCTTGTCTAAAGCTTCGCCCACGTCTCTGTATCACTTTGGCAGATCGATCAGCAATTTTTACATTTTTCCTTTATCATATTTAATACATGCTTTGAATTCAAACTAAATAGGCTGAATAATTATTTCGTTGTATGCCCAATGCCCATGCTAAGCCATCAACACCATCAGGAACTAGCCCTTTGATACCCGGGTTCATAGATCTTTTTCTTAATGCCATGAAACTGCTTAGCTCAAGCCTTTTATGGGATGAATAATGCTACCATGAATATTCTTATAAACTATTTTAACCTAAATTATCATAATACTTAATAAACTAAGGCAATACGAAAAATTCCACCCTATAATTTCTTAAAGACTATAAGTAGAATACTGAGCCAAGGTCAGTCTTCTAAGGTATCCAGAAGGCTGTCTACATTTCCTAAATTATTCATAAACACTAGCTGACCCGTGCTGACATATCTCACTCAGCTAGCTTTCAATTGATGAAAGAATTTTCAAATTTGTTCAGTAATTCAAGAGATATATCCTACAAACAAACTCACAAACTTTACCTCTTTATGACATCAGTATAGGCATATGTATACATATATTTAAATAAATTTGACATAATTCATCATCAGGTTTGCGAGGAGCAGTAGCATTTGCATTAGTCCTCCTAATCGATCCTGAAGTTGTAAAACTGCAGCCAATGTTCGTGACTACCACAATAGCCGTAATATACTTCACCGTCTTCATACAAGGCATCACGATAAAACCCTTAGTTAAAATACTTAACGTAAAAACAGCTGAGAAAAGAAAACCGACGATGAATGAAAGGATCCATGAACGGGTAAGTTTTATTATAGCTTATATGGTAGGTTCTTAACGTAGTATACGATTATTTACTTTTATATTTGTTAAAATTTTACATAAACTCCGTACATGAAATATCAATTTTCTACCAATGGTAATGGTAAATGTATCGATAGTACGCTATAGAAACTCGGCAAATGAAAAATTCATCGAGTCATTAATTCATTTATGGTAATTGCGAAAGGATCCAGAAATGACAATCTCAGTAATTTAATATGTTATCATGATGGTTAATTCCACCAAAAAACACTCATCTGGGGGCTTACTTTTCCCTTGTAATGGATGAGCCCCATGAACCCTTGCGTCCCAGGCCAAATTGATCTTGCTTCTGCTTTCCCGAAGATCTGGCATAAGCCGAAAGAAGGAATAGCGAGTATCCCCGATTCGAGTGGTTGGCACCGCTTTTTTTCCCCGCGGTGGATACTCATCGACCCGATTTCCCTTCGTGAAAAATAAATAAATAAAAGGCCCATAGTATCATTTTTCGTTATTTTGTATGTCAAATGTGTGTACTTATTTATTTACATTTAGTAGGGGTTACTACACTATTGTTAGCACCCTATTATTTTTTTAAAAATAGTATGAAATCTTTATATATTTTTTTGTAGCCATTCAATGATCATAATGATATAATTGTATGGTTAAAATATAAAAAACTCAATGTAAATAAGACAATTAAAAGTTTATCACTATACTTTCAGTTTATGGATCATTTGATGGCGGGCGTAGAAGACATTTTAGGAAGACACGGCAACCATCATATGAGAGACAAGTTCAAGAGGTTTGACAATCGATTTATTAGGCCATTTTTACTTCGCAACTATCAGGTAATAAATACATTTATCTGAAGTAAGGTTATAAATATTTTTTGAAGAGTATTTTTTTCATGGAACGTGTATTTATGATTTAGGGTGCTGAACCAAAAATCCTGGAGACCTATTCAAAACTAGCAATGAGAGATGCAATAGAATACATGCAGAGAAACGCTTCAACAATTGGAAATATTTCTGGAGCAGAATCGATGTCTGCTATCTTCAAAAATTATACGAATGCTAATTTCAATGGAAGGTAACAACATTTTTTAGGCTTATTTTAATAAAAGGTACTTCTCGATAATTACTAATTATTCCATATTAATATTATATTCCTCTCGAAATAAACACTTTCAAAGTTTCTTTGGATTTAATTATCAATTTCATTATAGCCCAAGCTTTAGTCAGTTGGACTCTTCAACGTGGAACATTGACATGCAAGAGCTGGAATATAACCCATCCAAAAAAGATCTGACAGACGCTAAAATTCATCATCTTCTTGCCGAGGAACTTTGCAAGCCTTTCAGGCGGGTAAGTATTAAATCATTTTTTGTCTAATTTTATAAAGTCCCATGAATGTTTTAGTGCTAGGCTCCGGCTCTCAATTTAGGAGAATCGAAGGTATATACTCTTCACGTTTCTATATCTTTGTAATATTTATGAACATTAAGATAAAAATCTTTTTAAGACTGACTGGCAGTCTCCCTGTCCCATTGAAGATAGAGGAATCTACGAAATTCTTCTTGTGGCAACCAACTGGCACTAAAATAATGTTTGTTGCTAAGATTGGTTGCTCAATATAATGGTTGCCGCAACCTAGCTGCTGCAGTCAGGTTTTCCATTGCACGACCTGCGTTAGCCACTGTGGAGCCTGAAATTTAAATACTAGCATACAACAAAAATACTAGTATTGATAATCACCAACTGAAAATTATATTTTTGAAACGCTTGTAAACCCACCATAACTTGATGTCGGCAGAGGTCTATCTTCTCTAGCTTTTTGAAATTTTAACATTTATAGCAGTTTTAATATTTTTAGACTAAATCAAGCAAAAATTGAACATCTTAATAGCTTTAATTTTTGAACGTCTTGTCCATAGATAATACATATACTTTTAGATATTATATATATAGAAGTCATCACAAAACATTGAGTGCCGAGAATGTCCTGTAGCACAATATACTCTAGGGTGTTAAGGTTTAGGAACTTTACAGAAATTGATGACCGATTATTATTGTTAATATTCTTCTTCCATCATAGCTAAATATTATGCGGGAAGGCTCATTCGCCATTTTACCTTCTTGTATATTAGAAAAGTTGTGATTGTTTTGTTTTGACCTCAAAAGAGATAAGAGCGTGATATTATAATTATATAAATATATAGATTGGAAATATAAAAAATACATTATGGCCCAAGCATCGTCGGCTGAGCTACAGTCGACACGCTGTGAACGATCGAGATCTCGGCACTCAAGTAAATTACAAGACCCATATGAACATCAGGAGAAGAGTTGGAGACAGGAAGCATCATCATAAACGCAGTAAACGTGGGAAGCAGGTAAAGTTCATACTACGATAAATACTGATTACTCACAACTGGGTTTTTGAATATTTTTTTCAATAATCTTAAGGATTTTGTCTTATAACATTTTATCGCTATAATCAAAAAGTCATATCAAATTGAAAATATATTTTTGAACCCGATTCACCCGAGTACCAAAAACGTCGTGAATTCCCGAACAAACACGAACGCGCGTGTGACGTCACTACGGTTATTTCTCACAATAACTCATCCACAGAGTACATTAATATAGTAAGTGGTAACTTCATCAGCTGTGTGCTACGAACCTCACTTTTAGTTTTAGTTTGAAATATTTTTTTAATTACAGTGAATAGATATAAAATAAAAATAGTTTGTGATAAAACTTATAAATTATGATCTTTGTATTTATTTAAAAAAAAACAGTCATAAATCTATTTGACTAATAGTATACAAAGAGAACTTACGGAATTTAAACCGTGCGATGACAATTCGCAATACGGTCTAGCGCTAAATCTAGATAGGAAAACATAATGTAGGTAGAGTACATAAAGTTTTTACATCGAATGAAGGAATCTGTATATACTTATATATAAATCATATTAAACCTTCACCCTCATTTGAGTTTGATTTTAGAAATAGCTATTAATGAAGGAGCCTTGCTCGAAGGCAAAAATAAAATTTTGTACCAAATTCTAAGCTGTTCTTGTATATTATTTCATAATTTTTATTGTACGATAAAGTTTATTCTATTCTATTCTAAAATAGATTTGTTGCTCATTTTCTCAATGTTCTTTGACCAACTGTTAACTTAGTAACTTAGTTTTGGATTGGTTGTAAATAGCACTTCATCTTGTGACTTATTAAATATACCTGAATAAAGTGGTAAATATTTGATTTTCATCTATTACGATTTTTCTATCAACAGATAAATGTTATTCAACGAATAAAATATAACACAAAATAATGAAAAAAGACAGTTGTATTGATTAATAATAGTTTAATTATTACTATTTTGAATATAGTTAGCTTATGAATTAGTTGATAGATAACTTTTATCTGATGAATGAGAAATTAGACTTAGGTAAGTTGAATAGATTTAATGATTGGCTGACTATTTATTTATGTTTGCGTTTTCAGGATGGCAAAAATCATGTCACGTTCCCAGAATTTCAACAAAATGGTTCGGCAAAACAGTTCACGCACGGTAAAATAAAGTATTGTAGATTAGGTACTTAATTTTATTCTTTTTTATTATCACGAGTGTCAGTCGCATGCACGTGTGGGTTAAATTATTTATTTAACTATTCTTATTAAATAGTATATTAATATAGTTAAGTATATTATTGTAATTATAAGTACCATTTTTTAAAATTATTTGCAGGCACTGACGCTTCATTTGACACTAGAATAAATAATGAAAGTATATAATAGAGCATCAAGCATGTATAACTATTTATGTTACGTAAAAATATTTTAGAAGTATTATTTAATGGTTTTGAGTTTATTTATACACGAATACACAATAAATAATAATGCACAAGTATTTAATATACTAGACAAATAAAATATTAATAATTATTATTCATTGTTTGTAATATGGTTGTGAATGCTAGAAGCACTACATGAATAGATAGTTGCATCAAATAAAGAATGCTTAGATGATGGTCGGTTTCTCACAGACTACATAGACGAGGTGCTGCAGGAGGACTGCGACGACCGGGAGCCGCGGCGAGACGGCGAAGACGGCGGTATTACTTTCACTGCAAAATCCCCGCGTAGGTATTCTGCATGAAAAACCCTGTGTGATTGTGATCGTTTGGATTTCGATTTAGGAGGATTTACGAGATTTCCACTATTTTATATTTATATGAACAGGTCTCTTATTAATTTTATATTTATGTTTTGATACAGTCCACACAAATGTGACATAAGAAAAGAGTCAAATAAAACAACTCTAAGTTTAATTGTTAAAAATAAAATATTTTGTAAACAAATGTTTACTATATTTATAGAAATACCAAACTATTTGTAACTGACTAAGTACTATTTTTCCTTAACTTTTATATCTCGATTATTCTAATTTAAATACATTTTCAGAATTACTGATAAATATTACCAGTACCCAAGTTTTACTGAGAAAAAGGTCAAAATCGAACTACGTAACTGTATTTAAATTTCTAATTTAATCGGTAATAATGTTATATTAGAAGCCAAACAATAATTGAAATCCAAACACCATTCACTCGATGTTGTAAAATATTTTTTAACACTATACGCACATTGGTTTAGCCTCAAATACTGAAATTAATATCAACAACCGATTATTTGCTCCTAAATGGTTATTATTGTTATTAAGATTATTATTTTGCTGCTCTCAGAAGCGTTCCTATACTGGTATGGCTACCTACTGTGAGAATGTGCTCAGGCGTATTGTGGTAGCATGTCGAAGTGATTTTATTGTGTGTTTGTATATTTTTCTTATTTCTTTGTCTCATTTTAGTAATTAGTTATACTCCCGTCGCGAAATAGAAAATAATTTATATAATGAACTACCACTAGGAATTTTTTCTTTCAAGCTTTGTTCACATATAATATAATTTCATCATTCCGATCACCGTTGTGAGAACGCGATGGCAGTATCTTCGTATCTATCACTCTTATGGAGTGAAAGAGATACGTAGTGACGGGCCATTGTATAAGATTTCCTTTGCCACAGGACTGAAGAATTTTTGATTTATGTGAAAAAAAAAACTAGCCTCAATTTCTTGTGGTTCCTTTAATTTTATATAAGTTTAAAATTAATCTTTCTTTAGAATTTACTTTCCACTCCTTTAAAAAATTCCACTAAATTAATGCTTTTAAAATACAACATTTTATTTTTTTACTAATTACTGATGTTGTTTTCGTGAGTATTTTATTTTCAATTCTTGGTTTTCTCGCCTTGACCACCCGTAAACAGTATTGCTAGTTACTAAACAAATGTAGAATCCTGTGTCTTCCGCTGTCCATCTATGCTTGTTTGATATCATTTTGTTTGATTATCGTTTTCTTCCCTTCTGGCAATCTTCATGTGGCATCGCAAACTAACCGATACTCTCAACTGGTGATGTTATAAAGCTGGATACAAAGAAGTCAGTCCGACGTCTTCACATAAAGAGAATAGTAGTTCACTTTTAAACCAATTGGCAAACCTGCCGGGGTTTAATCCGCTGAAAGCGAGAATTGTAAAGCAGTACGCTAAAACGCCAGAAGAAATCCTCCCGACAGCGGTTGAAAAATCTTTACCGTGGAGAAGGGACAGATCCACGTATAACTTTGGTATGTGTTTATTCAAAATTAGACCTTTCATATATTTGCCATAAAAATTTCAGATAAACATAGCGCCTGATGAACTGTTTACAAACCATTTATTTTAGCAATATATCATTTAGCTTAGATTAGGTACCTAATTCAGTATATTAATACCAGTGGTTATGTTAATATCTATTATTGTTTAAAAAAAGAAAATCCCAAACCATACATCATATTTTGAATAAGATTTTTGCTATAGAACACAGAAGTCGGCAACATTATTGCAATTGATGAAATGTTTTGTATTTTTTAGGAAGACTTCTAGAGCTTTTAAAAAAATATAATAATATTATAAAGTTTATGCACATTTAAATTAGATCAAAATTTTGTAGTTTCAATTTTTTCATTATTTTCTATTGTAAAATTTAATGTAAATGTTCATCGTTCGCTTTAAACTAATAATTCTTAGAAGACGTAAATTTTTCATTGCATGTTATACTAAACACATACTACTTTACGTTATATATTATGTGTAGAGTAGTTATATATTAGTATCCCTTTGTAGTACAATTGTATACGATTCGTAATATAGACTGTAGAATTAGAAAAATATAATTAACACTTTGCTGGGATTGTAAAAATAACATGGACCTACCTATGCGAGAATTCAATAAAATAATATGCATGTAAGCCACTGGTGACTCTAAGGTTATACTGGAAATTTGCTTCTGCTTAGCTTTGGACATCCTTATTGATACTGATAGTTTACAATGTAAATGCCAAAAAAAAATCATACCTACTGTGCTAAAAATTGCATAAACAAAACTACATCCTATATTTACAAATGGTATTTTAGAAGAATTATGGTTTGTTATGCTTTAAGTATAATCTATCAATAGAGTGTAAATTCTGCCGACTAAATAGTGCCCTAGCTGCATGAATGTTCAAAATGTTTAAAATGAAACTCAAAGAGACATTTTTTATCTTTCAGTTCCCAACGAAGACATCCTAGAAGAAGATGAAAGAAGAATGTCGGATGATAATGGTAAGCTAAAAATACATGATTCTATAAAATTGATTACCCACTCATACATGATTACACTCTGCTTTATAACATAAACTATTAGACACGTCATATGTATATTAGGTACTTTTAATAAGATTAAGTAAAGTCTAATAAAAGAGTAAGTGATTCCAAACCGCCCGGTTTGGAATCGCTCATCCTTCAGGCACTTTGTATCTCTCTTCGTTTAACCATCTGTACAACGAGGAGGATTGCGAGGAATTGTTTGATCGGATGCCAATACCTCACATTCACAACATCACTGCACACACATCGGAGGATGTTCATTCCCATTTCTTTCAGTTACCACGTCCAACGACACAATAGTTTTTTATAACGTTACGCTTACGCATACAACAACGATCTCGAAGAAACTTTCCTTCGAGGTTTTCTCTCCGCACTCAATATAAAGGCATTATAAAATTTCTTCCAAACCGTCAACGTGTTGCTGACACTACTCTCCATCTGATGTCGGGAAGTGTACGTCTAGTTTAAAAAAGTTAATATAGACGTATCAGACTTTAAAGCTGGTTTTAATTAACAGCAAATGACTGTGCAATACATGCATGTTTTCTCATACAAAATCAGGTAACACGTTGTCTTCTATAGCTAATCTGGAGGGGTCGTAAAATCTGGCGCGGGACATAACCAACAGCCTTAGTGTATTTTATTTTTGTCAGATACCTATATGACAGTAGCTGAGCAGGCGCGTGTCGCGACTCCTACAGCAACAGAGACAATGTTGCCATGGAAACGAGAGGAAGCTGAAGGATCTGGCGCCCTTAAACAGTCTGAATTCCCGTCCTGGGCGTCAAACAAAGAATATTTGGCTTATAACTCGCCATCCGCCACTTTCTTAGGTATGTTTTAATGGAGTTATAAAGCGGATAAATTTCTGAGAGTAAACCTCACTGCACGCGTTATTACAAACGAATTTTGTATTCATTTATTCATATAAAAAGTATGTGTGATTAACGCCGTGTACTGGCCTCTTGAGCTAAATTTAAGAAAATACTCATACAAAACTTTGTAAACTCAATTTTCATTAAGAAATAGATGGTGGCAAAGATATCAATTTAAGTACTATAAACGTTTCTTATTTTATAATTGCCAGCTAAAGCTACTTCAGCTCGCACTGCTCTGGAAATTTAATTAAGTGATAGTGCCCCCCATATAGAGCCCATATAATGCCACTATTATTTTGAAGGATTCTTTTCATCGCACATATCAGCTTTTAAATATACAGTGAACTTTTAAATTTATTCGAGTTTATGCATCTTTTATTGAAATTTCCTACTGTTTAAACTTGCATTTTAGCAAATTCATTCATAAATTTTCTAATAAACCTCATTTAAAAAATTAACCACTTAAAGAGTATTACCTAAAATATTTATTTCACTCTTAGCAATGCTGTTGCCAATAAATATCTTACACTTTTAATTATTATTAGCATAGCAATTATTACTGAACTTGTTAATATTTTCTCATTTGTGTTTCTCTTTTCTTCCCTTCCGCTCCTTTATTCAATCGCACCCATTATCACCATCCCGCCATTAGGTGGTATAGAAAAACCAAAACATCCAAAATCTATCATAGGTCTGTTCCGAAGAGAAAGTTCCGGATCTACTCAAGGAGGCGCAGAGGGCGCAGTCATGTCAGATTCTGAAGGCAACAGGGACAGTTTAAGTAAGGAAGGTTCCTCAAAGGATGGTTTTGGAGCAAGACAAGGCCCTAGCTTATTGTCAAAAAGAAGTACGAGCCTCGGAGGCCCATCAGTATTGTTGATGGAGGATGTAGCACATTCGGACCCTCTGGGTGCTTCAAGCCGTCCTGCGAGTATAATGCAGGGTCCACATAGAGGACAGTGTCGAAGAGGATCGATGCTTGAATTAACAGGGTATGTTTTAACATTATACTTAGTATTCCTATGTTCTGTACTAAGGCCGTTGTAATCTGCTTTATAAATGGAAACTTTTGTACTTTCTAGGTCGATGTCTCGTGATGCTATTACAGAAGAAAAGTGTAGCAAATCTTTGCCTGAGAGTGAACGAATGGGAGTGAGGCGGCTACCTTTGGGACAACAAAGTTTACCTCGAGAACCATTCATTCGCCAATTAACGATGGCATCTAGTTTATTGACCAGTTCATCATCAGACGAATCCTCGGACGAAAACACCTGAGTGCCCCGTCGTGGTGACCCCGACCGGTTACCACTTTTAAAATACAGGACGCTCGAGTAAGTGTATTGTATGACTGATCACAATAAAAAAATATTGTGAAAATAAGTTTTTCTAAACAGTGCTGTGAATTTGTGGTTTACCTATTATAGTTAATTATGGTTACTGTTGTTATAATGATAATATTGTCGTATCTTAAGTTGAAAATATATTGCTTGGCAGGAAATAAATAATTTTCCTTATAGTGTAAATAAAATAAAAGTGGGGTATGCGGGTATCAGATGACAACGTTCTAACGATAACGAATGGTATTTTTGAACCTAGCTTCAGTACATAATAAAGGTTTTACAAAATGCGCACATCTATCAATTGCATTAATATACCTACTTTATATTGTGATAGAATGAATTGATAAGCGTATCGCAGTTTCTAATTCCCTAGACTTAGTTAAACTAATTGACATGTAACTCATTATAGCTGTCTACGACAGACTGCGCGGTTTGTGGCTACAATATGTTGAGTACTAATAATTATTATTTCTGAATGTATATTTAGTTAATATGTTAAGATATAGAATTATTTCATTAACACATTCCGCATGGGCAAGGCTTTAACTTAAGCACTCATGTAAGCTTTAAAAAAATAATTTCAAGGCTAATTTAATTTTATTGTAAAATTTATAGCAGAAAATATATTTTACTATTTATTGTAACCTAGTCAGTAAACGTTCATAACTTGACATCTACTTTGCTCCTAATTGAAAAATTGTAAAAAGTTACAGTAATTGAACGAAAGAGGATATTCAATTGCTATTTAAAATTAACGATCCATTATCTGTTTCTGCGTGTGATGGTAAAAGATTAGTCGGAATAATTATCTTTAGTCATATTATTCTAGTCATAAATATCCTAAACTTTAGATCTGAATTATAGACAGTTTTTTAAACTAAGAAGTTGACTGTGGGCTATAAGTTAATAAAAGACGATTGTAAGTAACTTAGTACAATAATAGGTGTAGTTTTTTAGATAAAATGAATATTTTCTGTAAATAGACAACTGAAATATATTTTAGTACACTTTTATTTTGTACAGTTTTATTTTGTATTTAACTTTGATTAATTATACAAAGACATGGAAGAAGAATACTAGGAAGAAACAATCCCAATACTCTAATTTATTACTACGATGTTTTAATTTTGTTAGCTAACAGTCATTAGGGTTTTTGGAACGAAGTTCCATATGGCGCGTTGCGAAAGGGCGCTAGACGGAAAAAATTAAGACCAAAAGTTGTAACGACACTTTTTGCTATAGTTGTAAGCCGTGCGGCGTGCGCGTGTTTCTCTGTCTGTCTGTCTCTCTCTCTCTCTCATAGACAGCAAGCCAGTTATTTTCGTTACGTCTTTCTATTTCGCATTGAACAGTGTGGTGTCGCGACGATTATTTTTATTGAGTGTATACAGGTTTTTTGTACATAATAAATAATAAAAAAAGGAATTTCGTTCCATCCGGGTGTCCCTTGACACCTCTCAAGTTTTTTTGTTTTGCCTACAGTTAGCCATGTAACGTGTGTATTTGTAAACTTATTCTGAAACTGTGTTTAAATGTATGAAATTAAAAGTAAACTTATTCAATACTTGACTGAATGCTGAAAATAATATATTTTTTTTAAATATAAGTGGTTTTTCTATAATTATTTAAAAGCAAATAAAAAGTAACCGGTGGCAATCTCTGGTCAACAGTAAAACATGGTATTTAGAGGTGCTGAAGAACATTTTTACCAAGTGTTCTTCTTCCATGACTTTGATGAAAATGCAAACTTATATGTATATAGGCCGGAGCAAACTTAAAACTTCTCCAGACTACCTAAAAAAGGCTGTGCGAGATCTATTTTTTTATAACAAAACGACTATCGAGCAGTTAGTACTTGCTAATTAAAAGAAGTTGAAGTTTGTCGCCGACTATGTTATTGGTAAGTATAATTATTTATTTATGATTTATTTTCGCATACTTTTTAATTCTAAAACTCTGCCATCAAACATCAGTTCCTTCAAAACCTTGGTTTTGATTAACGACGAGTTAGTAGAATTTTTTCTTTAATCATATTTAAAATAATCATACCAATTTTAAAACATATTTAAGGTACTATTTGTATAGTTCTAGTTAACTTTATACGTATGAAATTAAATAATAACCTTGTTATTGCTTCTATCTAAAATGTAGGTAGATAGGTGCTTGTATTTTTTGAATCACTAGTTACAAATATCACGAGTTGTGATGCTGTATTATATTATGGTCCATTTCTTATTTTAGAACAATATTTACGCTCAAACCGACAATTGATATTATAATCTCTTTTAATTAAGATCCTATCGTATCTTACACTTTGAATATAATTGTGATAGCTATCTATTTCTGCAACAAAAATAGTGCGTGTTACTCTACATTATAGTAGTCCTATTAAAATACGAAGTGTCGAATCAGATAACTGTTATTTCTAAAGAAATACAAATTAACAGAATGTTTTTGGAGAAAAAGAGAAGTATTGTAGTCTATCTTTCAATATACAAATCATGGTAAATACATTTTTAATTCGGTGAACCAGTCAAGTTATATGTGCAAGTAAAATAAGCTTAATCCTATATTTAAATTGATGATTTAGAATGACTAACATCTAGCTCATATCAACATCACGATTGATTGATTGATGGATGGTATGGTTTGGTGGGGTTTTTATGGATAAATGTGTACTGTATTAAATTATAGAAGGTATCACTTTGAAAGTAATTAGGAAGAAGTGTAGGCACGTTTATACCTGTTTGGTGTAGTAAAACAACGGCATCTTGTTTCCTTTTATTCCACTTCACCTATCAGACTTGAACTATTGGTGATAGTTTATTTTAATGCATTTAAATAAGCAGCGAAGTAATGGGATTTAAATTATTTATAGTATCTTTTTTACAGCGTATACTGTGTATTTAAATGTATTTATATTTAAGCGGTGAGGCGCGGTGCGGTATATATTATTCTTTGTGTATTTTTTTTATATATATTTACATTACGGAGCGATTTAATTTTATGATGAGATGACAATTGACGTGAGTGTGAAAGAGAAGAAGCAGCCAGATTTAAACGGAGACTTTATATACAGAATTGAAGAAAGGATCGTATATAATAGGCCGATAGAAGGTTATCAGCAAGGACGCGACTTTTCTTCAAATTCTTTAAATAAGCTTTCCATGATTTGTATACATTGCTAGTGTTAAAAATTCAAGTTTCAAAATTGGCCTTTAAGTTTAAAGATAACATAAGATGACCCATACATTTCTGAACGCAGAGCACATAATATTTCATATTTATGGATCAGTCACTCAATCATCAACTTGCACCTAAATATTGTTCTAGAATAATTACTTAATTATAATCCGCGTCAAACTTTTGAGCTTGGTCCAAATGTTGGGCAATGGATGGTTTTTATAAACAATTTAGTAATGCGCAGCTTTCTATACTTAAACGGTTTAAGTACAGAAAGCTAAGAATTACCTGATGGTTTAAGTTAAACAATGGAAAAAGATAGTATTCTTCATTCATGCTTACATCAATTCATTCATAAAGTTTGGCGAGGACTGTATCTTAATAGCTAAGTTACTAGGTACAATAACATGTTCATTAAATTTATAAAATAAAATGATTAATAAGTATTTTTAAACACAATAGGTATGTAATTTATTAAAACATATTTTATACGCAATTTATACCTATCTAATTTTCAATTTGACAAATTACCTTTCGATTTACAAAAAGTTTGCTAAAATAAAGAAAATAAGATTGCTATAGGAACATATTTAATGAAGAAATATATCTATTATGTTATGATTTATATTTAACCTTGGCCTTATGTTGGGTATCCGTTTCATAAACGATTGAATACCGAACAAAGATCAAACACACGCGTGAATTATAGACGCTTAATCCAAATAATCAAATATTACACGGAAACTCAGACCGTTTTAGTTAGACGAAATATGTGACTAGGTACAGTAATTGGGGCTATGGTGTAGAGTTTTAATACTATCCAACTAACCAGTGTCTGGAAATTAATGATTGATGTATGTACTTACCCTGTTTCTCAGTCTCAGGACTGAAAAACCTAAAATGATATGTAAGTATACTTAGTTAAATACAGACAGCCATTTTTTTTATTTGGTGAATAGTATCAAAGCTTTTTGCTAACAAGGTTACGATTCAGTAATTTTAACGCTAATATTATATTACGCCTTTTATTTATGCCCTTGGATGCTCGTTAAATAAGGTTAAACACGCAGTAGTAGAGTGGCAAGCGTAGCTTTTCAAAAAGTTTATTATCTCCGAAAAACTATATAATACTTTAGTATTACTCATTATCACTTTAGTGAGAGAAGGCGAGAAGTAAGTTGTTGGTCGCCTCATCAACTAATTCGGTAGTGGAGGGATCTTGAAAGCAAATTTACTTAAAGAATACCATAATTATGTTCTTGATTAGATCGAAATTCGTATTTTCTATGCTTATAGATGGAACTTTTTTTGTTTGGGATAATGTTTAATTATTTTCTCAAAAATGAGTAAAGTAACTATAAATAGATAAGTAGAAAAATCGAAGTTTTGTTTTATCCAAGAGCTTTTTTTAGCTGACCCGTGCCCACTTCGCTGGGCATCAGAAAAATATTAAAAAATACTTATTATTAATCACCATCAAATACAATACCATATGTCACCCAGGAATAACGTAGCTTTCCACTGGTGCAAGAATTTTCAAAATCGGTTTAGATCCAGAGATTACCCCCTACAACGTCACGAAGTCACAAACTTTACCTCTTTATAATATTAGTATAGGTAATATGTAAAGTTATACACATACGAGTAAATATTTGTAACGACCGTTTGATATGGCTTCAATTAAAACAGAAAAAGTGCATATTTTCGTTAAATCATAGATAAAATTAATCATTTGTTTAAGTGAAACTTTTTGAGTAGAAAATAATATTTTTCTATGTTCTGAAACAACTGGTTATATTTTTTCTATAATTATTATCTAACATTACAACTTGTTTGTGTAAGTAATTTGCTCTACAACTGTGAAAAGGCGTTTATGAAAATAATATTTCACAACCAGAGCAAAGTTATACCATGGAAATAGAATATGTTAAAGCTACTAATAAAATAAAGACATTATTTAAGAAAAAAGATAAGAAATAATTATATATTTTGAATAATTACAGAAAATAGATTGAATAATATTTTTAAGTATTTATTTATTTTATTATATAAAATTCTCGTGTCACAGTTTTCGTTGCCATACTCCTCCGAAACGGCTTGACCGATTCTCATGAAATTTTGTATGCATATTGGGTAGGTCTGAGAATCAGCCAACATCTATTTTTCATCCCCCTAAATGTTAGGGGTAGCCCACCCCTAAATTTTTTTATTTATTTTTTAGACAAAATTTTTAATTTCTATTTTTTTATGATACAGCATTAAAAGATACATACAACCCTAAATTTTCAACCCTCTACGATCAACCCCTATTTTTTACCGGGCAGGATGACGTCTGCCGGGACAGCTAGTTTTATTATAACATTATAGTCTTGAAAGTCTTGAAGGGTTAAGCTTTTTGTCTAACTTTTACCGTTTTCGAGTACTAATTTCAAAAAGACACTCAAGAAAAATTCAACCCTTGCCGGGGATTGCGGACACAAAGACTTTTACAGATTGTTTTTGTGTCATTAAAACTACATTATATATAAAAAATCAAAGCTGAGTTTTATTTTTTTATTTGACTGGAGTAAATAAATATCAATAGTTTATTAGTTACATGGATAAGTATCCATGCTTTTTGTCAATCATATGATTTGCGGCGCGGCGGTCCAAAGTAAAGTCCACTTAAACCTTAATAGTCTTTATACTTAACTGCAGAAGATTGCTTTATATTTCAAACAGTAAGTTGAGCATTAAGCAGCTATTTGTTGCAAATATTGTCATATAATTTGAATGGGACTTATTGTCTTCCTGCGGATGTGGAAAACGTCCATAGGGTATCCGCTTGTCAGGGCAAGTGGTTGTTTGTTTCCGCTGCTATCTCATAGCCCAGAATATCGTCAGGTACTTAAATTACCACCCAATATGTAGAATAGATGTTTTGGTCCTCTTTTAAAAAATGTAAAATGAGTCACAGAGCTTACAAGCACTGTAATACTATTTGTGAAAATATTTGATTAATTGATTGATTTTTATCTGATGTGAACTAAAAGCGAATTTAAAGATTGACGTGAACTATACATTGTCCATTCCCGTATAAACAACGCGTACGATGATGGCACAAATCCGCAGCAATGTAACTTTTATAAAATATAGAAAATTGGAAATATTCATTAAGTATACAATATTGCCAACTATTCCTTCATGAAACATGAAAGTTTCCTGTTTTTTATTTGTAAGACATGCCCGGTCATAAAAGTTTTTACTCTTTGATATATTTTGGACACGCACAACACGATGAAAGATCTGAAGTTTCTCTTTTTTAAATCACACTGTGGCTCCTGTGTCGTTTTGAGCTGCCACTGCACGTTCCCTATTATATAACACCTGTCCCCAACAGTCGAAGAATAACTATTGTTATATAACGCGAAGTTTTTGGCAGTGAAGTATCTAAGTTCTTTATTAACTATGTATATTATTGTATAAATACAGTAGCAAACAACTATTCCATATAAAATGAACAGGCCAAAAATATATTTTCCTAATACGCTAGGTAAAGGTAAAGTTGATTGAAAGGATCATTCGTAATATTTAGCCAATTTGCGATGGTGTGTCAATTGATAAGGTTAATAGTGCCTAGAGTAGAATTATTATTAACAAACAACTCATGGATTTTTTATTTTATTATTATCACAGTACTGTTAAACATATTGTACCATAGTTACTAGTGTAATTGTATGAAATAAAACTGATTTGAAAAAACATTGCAACTGTTTTTTTGTTTGCCCTTTAGATAAAAGGATGTTTTAGGGGTTGCCTGGAAGATATCGCTTTAAGCGATAAGGCCGCCCTTTGTTCAACATGTACTGTACTTAGTTTTAAGAACGTATTTTTAATAATTGGTGAACAATAAAGTGTTTTCATTCATTCATTCATAAATCATTTTTTATATTTCGAAAATAACGTACACCTATATATTATTTACAAAAGTCAGTTGTTCCCAAACTACCTACTCCGAAAAAAGCTCTGGTTTAGCCTAGAAAACTTACGGTCTTATTCATCATAATTATTCATAGATAGATAGATAGATAACTCTTTATTGCACACCAAAACATACAATTACAAAACAGACAATATTTACAATATTTTCTAGGCGATACAATAGGCGGCCTTATCGCTCAAAGCTATTCATATTGTTTAACGTATTCGCGTCCCATACATATAAGGACACGGATTGTAAAACTGGCTAGAAAAGCATAATTATGTCTCTTAGGCAGTGTTCTGACCTAATGTGCATATTGTTAAAATTACTACGTGTTGACGGTGCAAGAAAATAGCGTGATGAAAATATCTGAACAACCAGATAACTTATGTGTCAAACCCGCCAATCCGCCTTGGATAAGCGTGGTAGATATACTGTTCGTTTCTCTAAGATATTGGCCCATCTACTTTTGTACTATAAGGGAGGAAAATTCTTGATAAATCAATATTATTTTTATTGCAGGAGTTCAGCAGACAGGCAGACGGCCCACTTGATGGAAAGTGGTTACTATCGTCTATGGACATTTGCAACACCAAAGGTGCTACAAATGCGCTGCTGCTCTCTTAAGGGAGACTGGAACCTGGCCACTAATGCCGGAATAAACTCAAGGTTGTTATGGCGACATGCTTTAACCAGGGGTGATAGCCATCCCGTCGGGCAAATGCCCTACCACCTGGCTGTGGGGTGTGGTTGTTTTGTCGCCTCTTACGACAGGCCGCACGGCCGCAGGAAATTGTGTTCTTTCTCCGATTCTCGATAAATTATTGTGTTTTTTAATACGTACATGGAAAAGTCATTTGAACATCAATCAAAAAACTCTGTTAATCACTTTTTGATTTACCTATAGGACCTACATATAAGACCACCTTAGGCTATCAGCATTATGCTGACAACGGATTCTGAAGTAGTTTGGCTACATAGATCGACAGAACCCAGGTAATATGGAGAGACTTGTGGTCATTGGTAAAGATGAAGGCAAGAAACTGCCTGACAGATTTCCAAATCGATGGATTGACCAGATTGCTGACCAGCTGGATATGTCAATAAATTCGCCCCTTCACCGTGCTCAAAACGTATCGTTGGAGTAGAGCTATTATTCACTGCCAACAAAGTTACGGTCCTTAGCAGCGAGAGAATGACTTAGGCGTCCTACATAAAATATTTTTGAACAATACCTTTTAGAATTCTGTAACCAAAAGTAGTGAACTTTCCACCCAAACTCTTCTTCTTGCTTTAATACAATCTTACAGTTCATTTTGTTATTAAATACTTGTATTGTTGGTATTGTTATTTTTGACGGATATTATACATTCTCTAAGAATAAAAACCCACAACAAAACATTCTTAGAACAATAACTGACTTGTTCTGAGAACGTCTTCGCTACAAATTTCAGCAGAAAAGACTTGCGTGAACTATATTTTTGTCCGGTTAATATATCTTAACTACCGTTCATTTGACTTACCTACTATCAGTTAAAATTTGACATAAGCTCTTATATCATAATTGAACCGATGATGGTAGGGCAAGTAACGAAGAATGAATAGTAAGAAAATAAAGAAAATTGATAATAGGAACTATGATAAATGATAATTACCTGGACTTAAATGACAGCTGTGAACGGTTTTTTATGTTGCAAGCTTGGAGCTTGAACTCATCACTGTGAGTTGGATCCTATCGATTTTTTTTAGGATGAACAACACACAGTGGTGAGTTGTTGAGTCAAGTCACACTACTCACTTATGAATAAAAAAAATAGGTAATTAAAAATTAGAGAGATACAAGTCCATATGCTCACTGGTAAACCAAATGGAAAATTTAACTGACTCCAAAAAACAAAGACTATAATAAAAACAGCATTTCACAAACAATCTTTACCATTTTATTAAAAAGAATTAATATTTTACAATACCTACATACTTACTTACTTTTCACCACATGTCTTTAAAATTGCCGCCAAAGTTGCTGTAGATCGTATCGCCAGGTAATAGATCAGCTGATGATAACATTTTTGCAACTGGCATTACTTTAGGTATATCTTTTTTGTATTATTTAAACTTGTTTCATATTAATTTTTACTTGCTTTGTTATTATAGAATAAACCAAAAAACAAACAATCAAATGTGACAACTTGTTTTCGTGAAACTAATGAAGAGGTTATTTCGATTACGTTGACTTAAAATCGATAGCTTTGACCTTGTTATAAACCGGTATGGTAGGTAATAGCAAGTGGCAACACTTCTTGTTTCAGAAAAAACTTGATCTGTTCGCTCGCCGTCTTGTGATTTTTCTCCTTGTTTCCAATTTTTCATGAAAAGTAACGGAAAATGCAGTGTAACTGTAAAAGTTTGTGATAAAAAGATGTTGAACTGATCTACGGTTTATTCACTCTTATGTTTTATATTGTTTTCTTTTCGTCGATCTGTTTATCATGTGTGGCAAATGCATCAATACAAGAATGAAACATACTTTTGCTTTGTAATAAACTAGAACAGCGGTAAGTAGCGTGAAAAATATTTTGGAATATATATAAGTTATGGATAGTTTCTCTCTCGAATGCTGCAACGTTTCGGTTTCCACCCGCAATAGTGATTAGGTTGTTTAAGCTAGACGCCTTTCTAAACTGTCAGTTTGTTTTTAAATAGTTGTTTTTCTACATACAGAGCTGATTAAATGTTTACATTTCGTTAAAGCGTCAGCTTTATTGATAAACTCACAGGGGCAATATTATTTTATGGTTATAGTTATCGAACTTCTCTAAGAATTCAGCTGAAACAATACATTGGCAATGTTTATTATCTTATCATACCCGTGTTTAGTTATCAATGCGTTTACTGAAACATTATGATTGTGACGTAGTATTGTCTAATATCTTATTAAATTAATATATTCACAAAACAATTTTAGTAGATGTTATCAACTATTAGGGATTTCCCAAAAACTTTCTTCAAAGCTATATCTCACCATAACCCTTAAAAATCCTATTTCTTTGTATATACCATGAAAAAATAGGTTCATAATCATCTATAAAAATTGGTTTATTAATCAGATAATATAGATATATTAAAATTTAAAAATCTCAGTTGTTGATGTAGTTTTGGCCTGAAGCAACCAAAAATAAGGTCTATATATCATACATTCCTAAATAAGTGAAAATAGTGACTAAAACCATAAGAAACAATATATCATGATCAATTTAGTCTGTAAAAAATAATAACAAATAAATTGTACATAGATTATTAAGGGTATGGACATGGAGTCTATAGTAGCAGAAACAAATATAACAAAGAAAAATATCATATCCTAGAGTAGTGGGAAAACACCAGGAAATTATTACCTCCAAGTTATTATTTTATATAGAATAAACATTCCAGAGAACCATCCTATAGTCAAGTAGAGTTTTGGGTGCTCATGTGATCAATTATGAGCAATATTGTAACACAATGAGCCAACATCAAACATTCCCCTTAATACAGATAGTAGGATATGCAGGAAGCAAATGCTAAGCAATTCAAAGCTGTCTATTACTGTGAGATAATTGATGATATAGATCATCTCCATTTAACTGAGATAAGAATGTGGAGATGGTATGTGGTGTTACAAGAATGGATAAGGTGAGAAATGAGTATATAAGAGGATCTTTAAAAGTTGCACTTGTCACTAAAAAATTAAAGGAAGAAGACTAAAATTATATAGGCTTGTAATAAGAAGGTTTGAATATCATATAACAAAAATAATTGTAACTGGAAGTTTGACAGGTACAAATCTTAAGGTAGATTAAAAAAGAAATGGATGAATTGTCTGATAGATGACTTGATGACTTGTGGTGTGACAGGATGTATGTCAGAATAAAGGAGTATAGAAGACATATTGTCCCATCCCATAATAATTCAGAGAAGGTAAATGAAAGAAAGCTTTATAAAATGAATTGAGAGGATCAGTCAAAGAAATGCCTCGCTCTACAATAAATGTTAGAAGTAATCTTTGAAATTTCAATATATAGGTGAATCATTGGCCGAAATTAGGTTTTTATCAAATTCTACATGTTCTTAAAAAAAATTAACTGTAATGTGTATTGGTCTGTGATATATTGACCAGATGAATGATTAACACTAGTTTTAAAAAATGATTATGAGGACAGAGATACATTCAGAAAATTTGCCTCTATTTACTGTATATATTATATCTATATTAATTATTTAAAACATGTCATTGATGTTGATCTGTAGCAATATGTATTTTAGAGATAGAAATAAAAGAAATTAAATTTATAGATAATATATAACATAATACTCATTCAGACAAGTCTAACTTTCATTTTTGACTATTGCATACATTAGTAAAAGTCAGGAAAGTGTAGTGCCAAAGGTGTATTATATATGTTTCACCCCAATGATGTGCATTCAAGTCCCTCAGAATGAATCATTTTGCAGTTTTTCTGACTGAATATGCCTGTTGTTATAAGTGCCATATGTTGATAAAGAAGACATATATCCACAGAAAACTGTATATCCAATTTATCAATGTGTAAACCTTGCCCATCCATCTTAGATAACTACACCGATACACAGTCTGATATTCTAAAATAATGAGCTCAAAACTAAGTGCTATACTCTTGATGATGAAGGCATAATAATTTATATGGAAACCTGCATATCAAGTTTACCAATGTGTAAACTTTGCTAAATATTTTTCGACAAGCATGGTTTGGCTACAATCCGTTAGTCTAAAAATTGGTAGGACCAAATCCAGTAGTGAAATATTTATTATTGTTATACAAATTTAATTTAATGTCTACCTACTAGTCACATCATAACATAAGTAGCAAATTATTCTTAAAGTTTCCTTCTTCAATATCAATTAAAGTATGATGATTTGTGTAGATCTCAACAATGGAGCATGCAGATTTGGTGGCAGAAATGGCTCAGGTGGAGCACCTGACCACACAGGAGAGACTCCATCTAGCCAGAAGGTAAATATTCTATATTCTAAACTTATATATAGTAAGCCAAACCTGTAGTATTAGTATTTATGATTTTATATCGTTATAAACATTAAATATTGGTTTATTGCATTATTTACATTTGTTAATATTAATGATGATTTGAAGTTAGAAGTCAATGCACAAAGGCTCCACAATTTAATTCATTAAATCTTTATAACATTCAAGTATATACTCCTATAATAAGTCTGATGTTAATGTATTTTATCCTACTTACATAATTATATGAAATGGAATATATATATTAATGCTTAAGTTTTAAATTCAATAAACAATGCACAATGAACACTGGAAAATATAATTTAATTATATGAAATTTAATATATATAAATATTATTTAATGTAATTAAATTGTATTATCCAGTGTTCATTGTGCATTGTTTATTAAAGTTAAAGCTTATTTGTAGAATTTTTATTTATAAAGACCATGGACATTGATTCTGTGTATGAAGTTAAAAATATGAAATCACTTCCTTATTGGATTAGGAAGATTACAATTATCTTGGTGTTTGATTCCATAATGTATTCAAATAACACTTCGTATTTGTTAGATAAGAATCGTAAATCATTTTCGTAACACATCGAAAGTGTACAACAGTAATTTTTTATTGATTTAAAAAGTGTTCGGCTGTTAACTTCTACTTTTGTTATATTCGATTAGACAATGTTATCTGTATTCCATGTAAGATAGAATATAACGTTTTATGTTATTATATTACTATTAAATCGACAACAAACAATCTGATAGCTAGTGGGTAGATACATGTGTTGTACAAGTATTATGTTTTTGCAGTTTTAGACAGAACCTTCTATGACATTTCAGAAAAACATGCAAATGTTATCATCAATTATTATAATTAGGTTACGTTGTAAATGTTAAGCTCGATATTTTTTTATTTATCGCCTTTAATCTTAAGTTTCTGCTATATTTTAATATCTGTTCTAACATTCTCTTCTGTTCGCTTAAAATAACAATATTGGGAACAATTAATTACCTAGGAGAAAAGTCTTCCATCCGGTGCATATAGTTTTATTATTTAACCAAATTTCAAGTTGTCCATAGGGGCACCCGCCAACCAGCTTAATATCCCAGACAGTATTCAACGTCGAGCCGTTCGTATTGTCGACGATCCCATACTCATAGATGGTTTAGATACGACCGATTGTACAATGGGAAGTGTTCCGAGGGATTATTCAGAGTGGAACCTTCTTGTTTCTAATATCACACCGTTCGCCATCAGCTGGGCGTATATTCACACTTTCTTGGGCAGCTTCGCTCATGTACATAGCGTTTCCCAAGAACGTTTCTTTTGCGCACCACGAGTGTTTGGAATAAGCTCCAGCTGAGGTTTCCCACAACGCTATAAAAAAAGGGCGTCATAAAATTTCTGTACTGGCAGTTCGTTGAAAACATGTCTAGGTGACAGTAACCGTCAGCCTGTCTGCTTTAGTCAAACTATAAAATATCAAATCGATGAGAATTGAAAATATTAATATTTTATTTTAAATTTTTCGCCTGATTTTTGTTTGTAATATAATTATAATGCAACACGAAGAAGCAAAATAAGAATGATATGTGACGCTATCTAATCATGTATGGGTGCTTGTCATTTTTAGTGCTTATCCTAATATTTAATCCAGGTTGCATTCGGAGCGTCTGTCTCGAAGCCCGAGGTCCGCTTTCCTACTTTTTCATATCCACTTCATGTTGCCGCCGCTTAGTTTAAAATCCTAACCTGTCGAATTATTTCCATAAGTACCCGCTTTTCCTAACCGAAAAATCCAATCATCATTTCCCAGCCGCCATTTTCCGTTCCATTACGACTCTCCTTGTCGTACTTACCGCTGTACTGATACTGCTAGTCTTAATGACTCAGTCTGCTGTCGACCCTCGTACGATTACCTGCACATTTTTTTCGCCACCGATTGCCTATAAGTGAACCACGCCGCGTGTGTATATATATTATCAAAGGCCACAAGAAGGAGATAAGCCAGAACTTTTGCAGCATGGCCCACTTGGTGATCAGCACGCATAGTCAATGCAGCCCAGAGTCACGCAGGTTAGTCTTCATTTTACCCATACCAGCTATCCTGCCACCGCTATTTGGCGTTCAGTTCCTTAATACTGGGCTGTTGCGATGACACTTTTTCATTTCACTTTTTCTTTCCACATGGGGTCTTCGGCATCCTTAATTGTGAGACTATTGGTACGCATGTCGTGAAGTTAGCATTTCTTGGACCTACCCCTTCGACCGGGACCTAGCGGAGGCGACATGGCCCATTTTCGTCCTTTCCATTGCATTCCATTCATTTTCCATTTCTTCCTCACTTAACTGGCCGGTTCCCTTAAGACGTGACCGTAACGACGTAGGCGACTTTCTTGTAGTTTGTCCTATATGTCACGGATATGAAGGCTGCCGTGGATGCGAGAGTTTAACGCTTCTAATTCTGCGTGTTTCCACACATCCGTTCTCAGTCCCAGTACTCTTTTTGATGGAATTATGCCCAGCAGTCGCGAAAGCCTAAGAAAATATTACTTAATCGTTGGTCAATAAACAAGCAAGACATGCCTCACGAAATCAAGCACATTAAACCACATTTAACATGTAAAATTAAAATTGTCGCTATAATGTATGTAGATCAATCTTTTCACGTTAATTGAATACAGTAAGCTGCATATTATATTTTTATGTGTTGTGCAATGTCAACCTTGCACGTGTTGCAAATAAGACAATCTTGAGAATGACCGTCGCCCACATAGTTTTGACACTGTAGGTATATGTGTTTGGGATTTCCTTAAAAGTTAAACACAACGCATAAAGTTTTATTGATACTATTTGTCTTTTTATTTATTGCGAAGTCTGGAAACAAGCAAACGGCCCATCTATTGGAAAGAGGTTATCGTTGCCTATAGACGCTTGCGACGCTACGGGATAATCCAACGCGTTGCCAGACTGGAAGAATGGGATAGAAGGGATAAGATAGGCGCAAGGAATAGGGTAAGGGGGACTTTCCCCATTGGAACTCACTCATCGTACGAAACACAATCAGCTAAAAGATAACCGTACCGCGCCGATATTCTGTTAGAGCGTGGTATCACACAGATCGAGCCGGCGCAGCGAGCTGTAATCGACATTTTATTTCTGTAATATTATTATGTAATAAATACACTTTTTGGATCGCTGCAAGTTTCTTAACACATCGTTATTTTTAATATTTATTGTATATGCTAATTTAGATTTTGCATAAAGTTGAATATCACCTTTCTGCGTATTAGTGTGATAGACTAAATCATTTAAACACTTAATATATCACAACAGACTTGCTTTTCAATTAATGAAAGCATATAAATAAATCAAGGACATCTAAAGGTTTCGACAATTACTTCGAATATAAAGTTATTTTATATATAAAATTCTCGTGTCACAATGTTCGTTCCCACATTCCTCCGAAACGGCTTGACCGATTCTAATGAAATTTTTGTGCATATTGGGTGGGTCTGAGAATCGGACAACATCTATTTTTATCATCATCAAGCGTAAGCTTAATTTCTTCGTTATATACTATGTGTGTTGGTCTGCCGATTATTATAAAAGTTTATATAGATAGAAAAAAATATTTAAAAATATAGTCTTGCTCTACGATGTCTAAAGTATAATGTGTATTATACATTTTGATAGTAATAGTTCGGCTTTACTTGCATAAACTTAGAATTAGTATCAAACTGATATTATCCCATGTTCAAGTTTAAAAATATATAAAACTAGCCGTTCCCGCCGCTTCGCCCGGCGAATGACAAACAAACAAACAAATTGAGAAAACATGGAAAAATATATAGCCTATAACCATCTACGATTAATTCCGCGTCGAATGGTTGTGGTTTCATGCTCATCGGTCCAGTAGTTTTCGAGTTTACCTCGGACAAAGAAAACAAACTTTGCTTATATATATATATATATATATATATATATAGATATGTAAAGTGTTGTCGCAAGTATCATGTATTCTGTCAAAATTTATTATAGTTCATTCTAGAAGTTGTGAGACCAACATACAAGTGATAAATATTCAAACACAATAACTTTCATTACATTTTATCTTCAAAAACTTTACTTTCGAAGTATTTTTACGAAATTCGACGCTATATTGTAAATAACTTTTCATAAATTTGTCATTAATACAATGAATGCTATCTTCTTTATATATAAAAATGAATGTTTGTCTGTATATCTTTTATAGAATCGTAAACTATACATTTGATCATGTGATGATCTTTAACAAAGTTGTTGTGCATGAGCCCTCTATGGTTTCTGAGTTGGTTCACAATTGGACCCGGTAGGTGGCGCTGCTGTCGGCATATCGATTAAAGCTTTTCCGGGCAGGGCGACATCTGGTGGGACAGCTAGTTCATTTATAAAAAGCCCTACGAGTGTATATTTTTTTAAACCATTTGGTTTTGGTTATGTGTTTTATTGTCATGCACGGTGCACTGGTTGTTCAAAATTAATGTACACCGTTTCTTATCATGATTTTATAAAAAGTTTTCTTAATTAACGTACTTAATTATTTGTAGTATATCTCGTAGACTTTCACTTCACGATGTGTTTAAATTGTAATTGTGTATATAAGATGACACAATAGCCGTGGGACGTTGAAGACTATTAGAGCCATTGCTGTAAATGGCCCCGGTATTATGGACATTGCATAATTAAATAGAAACAATTGCATAATTAAATAGAAACAAAGATGTTTGTAAACACCATAATATTCTATTTATTACCAGCTTTTATTTAACTTGCAATGAATGTTTGCAAGTTCGGGTGGAATCTTGCAAATTAAATTTGACTAACTTCCCGGTTTCCGATTGAGCTGAAATTTTGCGCGCATATGAATATCGCGTGACAATGCAATAATATTGTACCATGGAGCTGATCTGATGATGGAGTTGGAAGGTGACCATAGGAACTCCTGTATTAAATAAAATAGACCCGTCGTGTTTGGGCTCGTTTTACTTGTCTTGGCTAGCACTCTGCTGCTACATAATATCCAGGATCTCAAAAGCTTGTATTTAAAAAGCTTGTTTATGTTTCAGTAGCTATTCTTATAGAGTACTCAAGTCCGTTATTTTCACACGTCACCGGTATTTTCTGTAAATTGAATTAATACGAGTAGAGATAATAAATGAAAGCAGAATCACAAAACATGTATATGACAGCAATGTGACAGTAGAATCTGTTCGTGCCGGTAGACCGACACGTTCTCACCATGTTCAAATTAAAGATATTTTAAGAAAGCTCAGATAAGAAATAGTTTAAATAAGCGTATATGTATGAAGAGATTAAAGAAAGTTGATGAAGCGAAAAGTGTTTGTCAGGATCGTAGCAGGTGGGGATCCATCGTCTCTGCCTACCCAAATGGGAAACAGGCGTGAAAAATCTATCCTGCGGAACGGAGAAAGAATACAATTTCCTGCGGCCGAGCCAGCCATGTGGTAGGGTATTTGCTCGTCTGGATGGCTGGCTACCACACTTGGTCTAGGATACGTTGCCATAACAACCTTAAATTGTGTTGCGGAAGTAATGGCAAGTTCCAGTTTCCTTTAGAGAGCGGCAGCTATCTTTAGTGTTACAATATTCATAGGTGCTAGTACCGCTTGCCATTAGGTGGGCCTGCCTGTCTGCCTGTCTGCTAAACTGCAATAAATAAATCGCCAGAAAGATAATTATATTCTACCATATAGGCATAATATGTCGTTACACAACGGTATAGTAGTAAAATCAAGAATACAATAGATATTAAGAGGTTGCCCTCATGCATGTCGCTGAGGAATGAAATTTTTAGTCTATGTTTCTTAAAGGCTTTATAATAAGTCAATTGGTGAAGAGATATTCGCTTTAACATCAAAAAGTGACCTGTCTCTTTAATTTTAATCCATGAAGTGTAAATAGTAAATTAGTAATGTTATATTATAGAGCACATATTAGATTGTAAAAACAGGTTGATCTAGTTTACATCCTGAAGAGGCCTCTGCCGAGCTTAATTTTACATAGTTTTGAAATTATAGAGGGTGAATTTATTGAGCGGCATCATTGTCCGCAACACGTTTTATCAAATTGATGCTAGAGCATTTATGTTTGGATCCAGTATCCACGCTCTATTCCTCCACGCTACGACATGAAGTCATTTAAAAAGGCGTTATAACATTTCTTTGAAACCGGCAACTTGTTGGCAACGCCCCTGGTGTTGCAAACGTCCATAGGCGGCAGTGACCGATTTCCATCAGGTCCGTCTGCCCGTTCGCCAGCTTTTGGCAATAAAAAAATCTATCACTGATTAACGTCCATTATTTTTATTAAAAGGCCTTTGAAAAAGGAGACATTCTTAGGAGATACAACATTTAAAAAAAATATCTGGTTGCACCTAGTAATGCGCGCGGGAGATTCACCGAGAGGTTAAAAGTAGAAGGATAAGTGCTTAGCCAGACTGCACACACGGGCGCGGGGCGGTCGCGGCGCGGCATACTCAAACATATGAAACCTTATTTAAGTGTCCGTAGTGGGCACGCGAGCGCGGCGAGCGGCGCGGGCGGTATGGCGCGTTGAGCGCGCGGGCAATTTAAGCCATAGCATTCATACAAGTGGCCGCAGTTAAGGAATTTTTCCATTTTTTTGCCATTTTAAGGAAGAATTTTCTAATAAAGATAAGTCCTCTTCATCCATATTGTATTTGGCAAACACTGGACACGACACCACTAGGACGAGCCGCGCGCGTCACTACGGACAAGTGCGTCGCGCGCGTCCCCGCACCGGCGCCGCCACCGCGCCCGCGTGTTCAGTCTGGCCAAGCACTTAGTTAAACTCTGTGTATTTTTGACGCTATCCGACCTTTGCTTACACGAACGAAGCAAAACTGACATAGCATTAAAATGTAGTGTTGATTTACTAGTAGTTCGGGGTGAAGGTAAGGAAAGGAATTCTCCGGTGGTTCGGGCATGTGGAAAGAATGTATGATGAAAGAATGACTAAACAGATATACAATGCAAAAGTGGATGGATGCAGAAGTCGCGGAAGGCCACGACACACCTTCCATGATCAAATTGATCGTGTACTAGCAGAGGTGATGTCAGGAGCCTTAAGAACATACGAGCGTGCATGACAACAACTATTAATGTCAAAGAAGCAAGTGAGGTGTGTAAGAATCCGTGCAGGAACGGAGAAAGAATACAATTTCCTGCGGTCGGGCGGCCTGTCGTAAGAGGCGACAAAACAACCAACAGCCAGGTGGTAGGGCATTTGCCTGACTGGATGGCTACCACCCCGGTCTAAAGTATGCCGCCATATCAACCTTGAGTTGTGTTCCGGCATTAGTGACCAGGTTCCAGTCTTCCTTAAGAGAGCAGCAGCGCATTGGTAGCACCTTTGGTGTTGCAAATGTCCATAGGCGATGGTAACCGCTTTCCATCAAGTGGGCCGTCTGCCTGTCTGCTGACCTCCTGCAAATAAAAAAAAAAAAAAGAATAAGCCTAAATGGCGCTCCGTTGTTCGTGGCGTGAAGTTATGTATGTATGTATGTATGTTGATTTACTGTTGGCTTCTGCTATCTCATAGGTTTGCTTAATAAATTACGTACGTCTTAATATGCATCGTAATTTAAGTGTTTAGTTTCAATATAGTAAATTATAGTTATTTTAAGAATTATGACTTAATATTTTTTATGATCATCGCGACTGCTGTACGACATTATACAAACTATTTTAAGTGGAATAAACGCATATCTTTCTAAATTTAATTGAAATTATAAGAATAATGACTATCATTTAACGTTTTCTATTTATAATATTTATGGTGCTAACAATAAATAATAAGAAATTTATCTTGGATTTTTAAAGATATCAACGTAAAACACCAGCCAACGATAAATGTTGATGTATTGAAGGATCCGCGATAGGTGTTTGCGTGTTTGGTGCAGATTATGAAGATACGATACTCACCTATCAATCGAACTCTTTGATATGGTAATAATACTTTGAACGGGCATTTTGAGCGTTTTGAGTACACACTGAGAGAGTCTTATCTTTCGCGATACACTCGTATTCGATGTTATGTCCGATTAAATATTACATTTATTATCTATTATAAAGAGGTAGTTTGTAAGTTTATTTGTAGGAAGAAATTCTATTGAATCTACATTATTCCTGAGCGATTTAGTGCTATATTTGATTGTGATTATTTTTTAATGACGGCCAACAAAATGGGTGTGGTGTTTGTAGGTAGTAATCACTTCAACTACTGAACCGATTTTGAAAATTATTTCACCAGTAGAAGCCTACGTTATTCCGGAGTGACTTAGGCTATATTTAATTGAGATTATTAATAGCTTTCAATGTGAACTATCAATTCCAGAAAAAAGGGCTTATCTTATATACGTTGATTTATAGGTGTGCGCTGACAAGAACAATAAATAAGTGCCAGCCTCGTACATTCTCTCTAATAGGCATTGACTTGAGAAAGGAGTGTTCATCCTATGGGCATTGACTTGAGAAAGTAAGTTGTAATGTTTTTCCAATGGGCAATTAATTATATGGTGACTTTTCTCGAGTAGCGACCAGGAAAGTGGGCACGAGAAAAAGTGGCTTATCTCGAGTATCGCCCAACGAAGTGGGCACGGGCAGGAGTGACTTATCTTGAATAATGCTCGGCGAAGTGGACAGGGATAGGAATGTTTTCCCATGGGCAATTATATGTTAGCTTATCTCAAGTAGCAGCCAGCGAGGTGGGCACAGGTCAGCTAGTACGAAAAAAACGTACGAAATGGCGAAAAAATTGTTTTAGAAAGTGCCATATTACACGATTACAATTTAGATTCCGCTATCGTTATTTTAGTCGAATCCCTTCCGCGTTTAAGCTTCCTCTCCAGAGCCTGCATGGGGTCTGCATTTCCACTTTTTATGTTCCTTGTGTTTTAATCTCCAACTTAATTAGCTTATATAAAAATATTTTACGTCGTCAGAATTCACTGTTAATATAATATTATTTCTTTTGATCTCTCTCCCGTGTGAGTACGCTTTTATGTTCGTCTGTCAATTTTATAATAGCCATTACATTACAATTTAGAGTCCGTTAAGCTGAAATTATACAGGTTCATTTATGTCTTTCAATTTCGATAGTAATGGGGTTAAAAAATACAATATTTTACATAAGTGATTTAAAAAACCATTATTATATTACTAACCAGTTAAAAATGTCACTCAGAAAAAAGGTGTAACGACTAAGTGCGTTTATAGTTTTTTTTTCAGAATTATAATAATTATTCTTATTTATATCCTGAAAGTTCCTATATCAAATTCTTTTACTGAAAAACGCTTTATAACCAAGCACAAAACGAGGACAAACATTGTGTTCTCCATCGTTTATGTAGTCTATAACAGTTTTTATAATATTATGGACTAATTATTGTTTTTATTTTTAAAGTGTATATTTATAATACTTAAAATCTTACAACCGTTTCATCATACAATTAGAATCTATAATCAGCTATCAGACCTTTCTGGGGTTTTCTCTATACATAAATGTTATCTTTTTGGACTTTTTGTTTTTAAGTAAGGTTAAGTAACTGATGATAAGTTTGTTTGCCATAAGAACATATTTAAGAGTGCTACTATATATAGATTCCGGTCTCGAAATATAAAATGATAAATACGCAAACACGCGCATACATAAAACTTACACATACTTTTTGTTTTTCAAATATAACTAATCCTTGTAACTACAAAAGCTTCAACGTATTTAGTGCGCGGCATTCTTTTCTGATAGCAGTGTTATCATTCGTACCACCGTTTGCGTGATCCCGATCCAACATTATTAATTCATTATGCATTTTTAACCCGTTATTTATGTTGCGTAAATTCCATTTTTTATAATCTATCAACGTCTGTATATTTTTTCCCTTCTCTACACCCTTTGATTCTTTATCTTGTCAGAACTTTGTAACTATTTTCCATTGTGTTATATGTACTTACTACATTATTCCTTATTGAAATTTTTAATCGACTTTAAAAAGGAGGAGTTTCACATTCGGCTATATGTTTGATTTCTCCATCGAATTGAGTGAAACGATTACATTTTTTTTATTCGAAAGAGTATAATACTTCTGAGGTGGTACCATTGTCACCAAGTAATGGTTTGATGAGTGGATCCCAGGGAAACCGAGAGCAACCCTTGAATATTATAGGCACGTATAACGTGTTTCATATATATTTTCCTAAACCTAGTCAAGTATGTACGTAACTAAAAAGAAGTAAATATTTATTGTTTGCATTTTAGGTACTTTTGAAGTCTGTTGTTGTCTTGTTCAAGTTTTTTAAAGGATCTGATGATTCACCCGCCACCGTTTGTTAAAAGCTAAGTAACGGGATTCACACATCGATTGCCTCAGTGGGCAGGTTTTCTCGATCATCCCTCAGCTTTAAAACCCGGATGTGTTCAGAATCTGGTGTCCCGTTTCCTAGTTTGGCAACCCTTTTGTGAGATCACTGGCACGCAGCAATGTGCCGTCAAGCCAGCATTTCTCGGGCCTATTCCTGCTATCTTCACTGTCGTCAGCACGTGATTATTGTAACAGAATACACATTAGTTCAGAAAAACAGCCTAAACGATGCATACTACCTACTACGTCATTAGAATGATATGCGGTCTTACAATGACGTAAATGTTTGTTGGTCTAAAATAACATATTTTATGATAGGCATCATTTATACACAGACTCATAAGCAAGTTTTTGTTCACGGAAATCTTATTTGAGATAAAGTGATAAATAAATGTATATCTTTCAATGATATGGGTTATGTTATTCAGGAAAGGATTATAATAATATTTTTTTTAAACAAAGTCCATTACATAAAACACAGAACGACACATACATTATTATAAACAACTTAGTGTTAGTAATTATTACCTACCTATATAAATATGTTAGTAATTAAGGACCAACAAAAATTAGGTCCTCTTTTTAAAAGCTTATAAGCGACCAAGTCGGCGTGTTGTCGTACTTTACAGCTACTTCCTTTTATGATGCTGTAAGGTGCTCTCCTAAGACTCGATACACAATGATGCCGTTGTCGGTTCAATCTTGCTCTGGTCTCGACCCGTTCCCAGTTCAGTCAATTATTCTTAAACAAGAAAGATCAGAGAATTCTCACTATCGTATCGTTCTACTTTCTATCCGATATCACGACAGTACCGGTTTGTCGAATAGAACATTTGACTAACTAGTAGTGTAGTCTCAGCCAGATTTCATCGCACCGAGATCGGAGAGACATCGGACTGTGACCAGCATCACAGTGTGAATTACACCTAATTGTAGGAATATTTTACACGTTTATATATTTGCACATCTAAAACTCTGGTTTAAATTAGCCTAGATTCTGTTAATTGTAGCTCTTGCTTTGACTGTAGAATTTTGTAGTTAACTTTGTTATAATAATTGCTTTAAAATTAAATAAGAAATAGCGTTTAAAGAAAATCATAGATGTTACATTACACTGTTAAGAGTCAAACGATTTTAGTGCTTCTCCTATACATTTTTGTGAATGTAGTTCGCAAGTCTGAGCTATCCTAATTTAATATTCAAATGTGAAAGTGAATCTGTTTGTTACCAATTTGCAACTGCTCCTACACAAATGAACCATGATTGACGTAGCTTGTCAGTGATTCTTCATAACGTATGTCCGCGAAGGATGCGGCTGAGTGGGAGAGGGAGCAGATCGCTACGGGGGAAGGGACGATCTCCAGTCAGTAATCTGCGGCCGTGCGGAAGACCAGCGGGGAGACCGGATTTTAATACTTACTAGCAAATAGCAAATGGCGCTGTGCAATAATTGAGGTCGCAAACGATTTCCGAAACGTACAAAGTATTTATAAAAATTTCCAACAAAGGGCTTAGGCCTGCGAGGAACAACAATGGCCTTTCTGCCTTTAGTAATGTTAAGAATTACACAGGACTCGAAAATTAAAATGCTGTTGGAATGACTATAGAGTTTATTAGAACTGTATAAACACGTATAAAACAGGTACAAATATAACTGGATACAACCAGTACACACTGCACGATTTAATAACACGTGCAAAGTCCGTTACTATATCGCTCATTGAATGTACGTCTTACTCGTTACGATACGATCTTCGCTTTACTGCCCCTTTCCGCAATCCACATTGGGCCATTCGTTTATAATGCACCAATGCCATAGCTGGCCAGCTTCGACGCAATACAATAACAACAAGTATTAGTTCGACAGTAATGACGACCATAAAACAAGTACAACAACAATAGAATGTTTTTCATAATTACATATTCTGTACACAAAGTAAACAAAAGAATTCCTATATGCGGGAAGGTAATAAACTGCACTTTATGACAGGCAGCAGTGCCTTTGCTTTGTCGGCGTGTAACAATAACATTGCTATACCTACCGGGTTTTTAAGGGATTCTTTGGAATTCGTGTATTTCCATACTAAAAAATCCCCCGCCCTGCTGAAAATACTCTTTGATTTTATTTACTAGCAAAATAATTGTGATCTACGCTACCTCATACTTGTCAAGCGTGGATGAAGTTGCGGGAATATCCTACCGTCTATACTGACGTTATAGAAAGAACGTTACTAGGTAACACGTTAATTTGTGTTTAATCGATTAAACTCGCGATATTATGTTCTGCGACAACACATAACATGCGAAGGGACAGTGCAGCTTTGCAAAACATTTTAATATACGACCTGAACCTTGTTACAAAGTGAAACCTTGTTTTCACTTTTTATTATTGCATGATAACTTGCAATTAAACTTAATACATCTGGGATCAGTGTAACACATTCGTACAATATTATGCAGTATACACCCAACATTCTATTTGAGCTTTGTATAAATTGAATACTTGTTTCGCATTGGAATTTGTGGTACGCTTATGTGATACATTTTATCATCTCATTGTGTGATGGCTAAGCTCCAGATCAATATCAGGCGTGTTTTCGTCTTTATAATATTTCGTTTCTGAAACAAAGCGAATGACGATAAGAGATACATGATCGCCGCACATTTATACAAAAAGTTAATATTGTTACATATCGACAAAGAACTCACACCTGCATGTCGTAAAAACTCAGTTTATTGTCTTCTATAATTTAGGAATTCTTTTGTTTGCTTCGTGTTTAAAATGTAAAGCATCCTATTGTTATCGTACTTATTTTATGGCTGTCATTAGTGTCGAACTAATTAATCCTTGTTTTTATTCCATTGCGTCGAAGCTTGCCAGATGTACGGGGTCCCTTTGTCGGTATTATACAGTTTGGTATAAAACAATGCCCGAATGGAGGTGTGGGGCAGTCAAGCGACGATTACGATACTAGCCAGACGTGTGTAGTACTTTCGATTATACGTGTTTGTACAGTTCTAATAAACTCTATAGTAATTCCAACGGTACTTATTTTAATTCGAGTCCTGTGTAGCTCGTAACAAAATTTTGTATTCTTTGTGTTTGTGTGTCTGTTGGTTTTCTCCTCGTCGTGATCTTGGTAATAGAAGGATGATCATAGCAATAATAATATAAATAATAATAATTCAAAGTTTATTAGGGCATTTGTCTGACTGGATGGCTAGCAGCCCTGGTCTATAGTATGCATAACAACCTTGAGTTGTGTTCCGACATTAGTGGCCAGATTCCAATTCCCCTTTATAGAGCAGCAGCACACTTTTGGTGTTACAAATATATATAGGCGGCGGTGACAGCGTTCAATGAGGTGGACCATCTCGTTGTCTGCTGAACTAGTGCAATAAAAAAAATAAGTTAGCTCCTTAAAACTTGATTAGATGTGCACAGACTCAGAGAGCTAACTTCTCTTTGGGCGCAATTACGTTTGACACATACTTACGTGGGTGGCTTTTACTATAAGTCGAGCGCAGAAGGTTTGCCGATGGTCGCCCCTCGCGCTTCCCCTACGACTGCGACCGGAGCTAGTTTAAGTAGTACTAAGAACTAGACTACCGCAGCTTCACTGTCTATCTGTTGAACTCATGCATTAAAAAAACGGGAACAAAACACAGTAACATACAAGAACTTATTCAGTTGCGGGTAAATAGGAAATTATTTATTCTGGAATATACTCGTAGAATAGTTTACGCGTTTATAAAATCCTAAGAAAACTGCGAGTGCAACCTCGTGGCATACCATAGTGAATATGGAAGAACATAATAGCTTTTAATTAATATTTAGAAAATTTAACATATAGTAAAGAGTTTTTTATCTATCTAAACTTAGAAGCTATAAGTATAGAAGTCGTGATATAGTGTTTCTGAGTGTATTTATACTTTAATTCTTACATACGAACAACCTGTTAGCCTCTACTACTTAGCCTTTATATACTTTGTGTGCATATAAAATACATGGTCTAGTTAATATTTGCTTTTGGCATTTTACTTTACGTAAGTACAAATTGGTCACACATGTGATAATAATATCTCTTGAGGATTGTTTTATTTTAAACAGCTCTTTCATTTTAAATAAGCGTTCGTTTACTTACATATTGAGTCAGCACTACATATATTTTGTAGCGTATGTTAACATTGGCGTATACATAAAGAAGAAACCTCTTTTAACCGTTTACTAAATATTAACAAAGTGGTCAGAAAATTTTGAGCAGCACATTTATTTCACTTACACAAAACCTTAATTTGGTTTTTTACATATAATTATTACAAAGAAACTTAGTTCATAGTCTAGAGAAATACCAAGCCCAGCAAAACATAAAAGAGATCGAAGCCCACCTGATTTGAAGTAATACCACAAGTGACATGTTGTTTATGACAACGTAAGTATTTGTTAGTAAATTAAAAAAACGCGACTATAGCGCTTTCTATTTGGCTAATCTGTCTTTTTTATGGAAACGACATTTATCGGGATAAAACGTATCCTAAGTGTTGTTAACTCGGGTTATAAGCCAATCCAAAAAAGTTGCGATCGCAGCGCCATATTTTTGACTATCCCATGGAAACGGCGTCATTTATCGGGATAAAAAGTATCCAAGTTACGCCCCGGGAAGTGAGTTTGCTGTGTCGAGTTTCAGTTAAATCCGTTATGTTTTCAGGTGATGCTCTAACAGACAGACACACAAAAATTCTAAAATTGCTTTTCGAATCTCCTGTCGAATTATCCCCTGATTTTTCACATTACACATTTATAGTAGATAAGACTTAGATATGAAATTTATCTGATAGAATATTACGTACACTCTGGAATTACAGTATGATGTCTATAAAAAAAAAAAAAAAAAAAAAAAAAAAAAAAAAAAAAAAAAAAAAAAAAAAAAAAAAAAAAATTAGAATACGTCATGTGGTAACCTGTTTATTTATGTAGGTCAACTCTGATGCCTATGGAATCGGCAGAATATGTTTTTTTTTATTTGATAGACTGAGTAGGAAAATAATGAAGTCAGAAAGGCGGCTGGCAGGAACTGGATGTGAAGAGTGTTTTCTGAAATGCCTTGGGAAGGGTTTATGTTTTGCAATAGCTTCATGATGATGATTGTTTGGTTCCATTTCTGGATGCTTGAAATTTTTTTGCGCTGATTTTATTATATTCCACGGTTTATAATAAAAGTATTGTTGTGGTAAACGATTTTATTTGGTGCCTTTTTTACAAGTAGCTGTAAGATTAAACTTTAGTTGTAACATGGGCATATGTGGTGATATTTGTAGACAGGATGGTTGCCACATAAAGATTTTTCTTAGTGACTTTTTTATTTAGTATATTTCGGTTAAATGATTCTTTTATAGATAAAATTATTTTTATTCGATTATATAAACTTAAGTTTTTTTTTAATTTATATTGTTTAAATTTTTTTTCGTTACCAAATAGCAAATACAGTTGATGTTCATCTTTGTAATTCTACCGTTTGCATAGTACAATAGGCATTTTATTATTAGTTCTTGTAGAAATTATTCAATTTGTTTGATGCTTTGCTTTACTGAAATACGATTTAAATGAAAAAATAAAATGAGACATTCAATCGCAGCTATTATCATAATCTTTCTGAAAGCCATAATTGTTTATTACCTTACCGTCAACAGTATTGTCATAAAAAAATAATATTACTAATTTTATTATTACAGACGTCGCATGCAACAGCTTAAATTATGGCAGCAAAGAGAAAAGGAATGGGCGCGGTCACGCGCGAAGAGAGAAAAGAGCACCAAAAGGAACATTTACTTCAATGACAGTGTCATGTTACTTGAAGCTGCAGCTAGGAATGATATCGAAGAAGGTAATAATACACACTTTACACAATATATGCACATAACGTGGTGGTTGTGAATCGCGTCGAAATAATTCAAGACATGTGGTAGTCCAGCTACATTTGCTAAATATCTCAGAGATGTTACGGCCTGAAGCTAGAAGTTTTGCTCTTGTTTAATTATTCGCACACATGTTTATATATATATATATATATATATATATATATATATATATATATATATATATATATATATATATATATATATATATATATTGGTATTTTACAAATCGTTTCATGTCATTGTATTACTTTTTCTAAGGGATTTCTTAGCAGCAACAGTTATATTTCAATATAGTTTTGAAAATTGACAGTTTGAAGTAACGTCGTGTATATAACAGAACCGAACCGATTCTACTGAGTAGCAGCCTCGGCAGCAACTCTCACATTATCTCGAATAATTGTTAAAAATGTCAATCCACACTGGGAAATAATTGTGTATTTAATGTAAACTGAGTTATGTGTAATTGTTAAAAAGAATACATTATACTGTTTCCAAGCGTTTATTTTACTTTTGACGTTTGCACGTCTTTCAAGTTACATATTGCTTGACAGTAAAGCTCATATGAAACAAATGACATAATTGTCGTACTTTATTGATGTAGGTGACGTAATTGTGATGTTCTGTGAGTCATGTATCGCACAGACAAACCATCGACAGTATACGGAAATAAATTCACAAGTAAACGAAACGAAAGTAAACGATTTGAAAATAAAAAATGTTCTATTTTAAAGAAAAATAATGCCGTAATTATAATTATAAGTGCTTTTAAAATGGCTTATTTAGTATATGTAAAATATGTTATGTAATTGAAACATGGTATATTTATTACACGACACAGTATTTTTAATCAATAATATACATATTTGTTATAATAATTAAAACTTATTTATAAATAAAGTTGTCTTTTATAACAAATCGAGTCGGTAACGCATTAGGACATTACTAATTGATCCGTCATCGAGGTGTCAAAATAAAATAAATTCTTGGACGGTGTATAGTCCCCATTAGGAAGCTCCTTACAAATGCCTTATTTCTAAAACGTAATAGAGTTTTATAAAGGAATGACTAAACGTCTCAGCTAGCTGCTAACTATACAATATAAATTGTAAAGTGACCTTGTATATGCTAAATAGAATGAAGAATACCCGTTCGCCCCATAGTTAGTGTTTGTTGTCCTCGCAAATTACATTATTGGGAATTTCATATTGGCTTTATCTGAGTTGTTTAATTTTATACTCTTTGCGGTTTTTGATTAATTTCGGCATGCTGTTTTTCTGAATACGATGACCAGAAGCGTATTTACATTGAAATTTGAAATTTGTGCGTTGATAGGAACTGCTAATTTATCATTTCATTACTTTTTGACCTTGTGACAAAGACGAAGATTTTATTTTTATAATTTCGCAGTAGGATTTTGGGTTCAATTCGATACGCCCTGAAGTAGGATATTAAGTTATCAGGATGAAAAGAAGGAATTAAAGTGGTATCTTGTTTATTTTCTAAACTATTAATTCTTTTTACCTACTATGATTTAGAATATCAAGCTATAAATATCACACTGCTGTGATCACGCCTCTCAATATCAGAGGAATATACAGTTTATCTGCCACGTTAGTCTGTGTATTGGTAGGTTTCATATTCCGATAATTACTTTCGACTATAGTAAATTATCTGTCTGTACTAAGATAATATAATATAAACCATGTTATTTTATTAGCTAACAAGACACCCGCGTCTCTTTTCAATGTCGAGGTCTCGGATTCTGACCGGAAATCACGCTCGACTTAGGCGATTTTTCTAAATGAACTAAAAATATTTATTCTCGTTTATAACTGTCCTGCGCCTTTCTTAATATCGTATCTAATGCTGTCTCCTACTTTGCTCTCGTGATTTCGACCCGTGGATTATTTTCGAGTACTCCCCCTGCAGCTCTACTTAGGAGTGTATAGTTTCTTCGCAATTCTATATTGTATCTGTATACAGATACAATATATAATACATTTTTCTACCGATCTGTTAATGTAGCATATATTATACCTACCAATTCTTATCGGAAAACTTAGTTTTAGGAGATAATATCGACTGGTAACAGATAACATTTCGCAAGATGTCAGGCCGAAATACCTTCATATTCAGAAACTATTTTACAACTTGATAATTGACGACATATTTTAATTTTGCAGTTCGACGTCTTCTCGCTCGAGGAGTCACTCCGGACGCAACAAACGAAGACGGCCTCACAGCATTACACCAATGCTGCATCGACAATAACGAGGCCATGATGCGACTGCTCCTTGATCACGGTGCGAACGTAAACGCAGAAGACAGCGAGAAATGGACACCTTTACACGCGGCAGCCACATGCGGCAATCTGAATCTAGTGAGAATATTAATACAAAGGGGAGCTAATCTACTAGCTGTTAATGGAGACGCGAATATGCCATACGATTTATGCGAAGAGGAAAGAACGTTGGACGCTATTGAAAGCGAAATGGCAGCTAGAGGCGTAACTCAAAGGCTGATTGATGAGACGCGAGCAGCGACAGAAATGAAAATGCTCATGGATGTTGCTGAATTAGTTAAGGAAGGCATGGATTTGGATGAGCCAAGGGACAATCAAGGCGCCACCTTAGTGAGTGTATCTTGTATTCACATCAAAGGCAGTAGTAAGAAAAGAATATAAGAACATACAAACAACCAAACTTAATTTTACAATTACGAGTATATATTAGTATTGACGATATTACACTCGATATTACTATTAATATCGAGGAATTTTGTTTCAAGTAATATTTTGAAAATATATCAGAATCAATAAAGGCTTTAATTATTTACTATAACATATATGAAAAGAAGAATATCCATAGATTTCTATTGGAAACCAAGTTCTTTGTTCTTTACTTAACTTGAAGACATTAGAATCACAAAACACATTAAGTTTCTCGTAAAATGTGGCTCGAAAAAAAAACCTTTCTCCCTTGATATGCATAATTATGGATTTGCGTGTGAACGTGTTTGTTTCATCAATTTTGTCGGAATATTTTTGGGCGTGTTTGTTCATATCAATTTTCGGAAATATTTGTTTTGCTATATTTATGTGAACATTCGTGTAATATTATTGTTAAGGTTCTTTGTAATAGCTGCACAGAGGTACGCAAAGCTTATTAATCGGAGAATAAAAGACGATACTCATTTATGAACCGTGTTTATTCAGAGTGTACTTCTTCTACAAGAATTAAATACATTTAATTATAGATTACATTGATAAAATTTGTCCATCTATCCATGCGCGAACGAAGAAAGCATACAATTTCCTGCGGCCGAGCGGCCTGTCGCAAGAGGTACCAAAACAACCCACAGCCGGGTGATAGAGAATTGCCTGTCTTGCCGATTTAACAACCTTGAGTTGTGTTCCGACATTAGTGGACAGGTTCCAGACAGTTTTTTTTTGGCAGTACAAATGTCCCTAGGTGATTGTAACTGCTTTTCATCAAGCGGGCTATCTCGCTGTCTGCTGAACTCATGCAATAGAATAAAAAAATAAAGTAGCTCCTTAAAACTTGATTAGATGTGCACAGACGTATATATATCGTACGTCGCTTGTACTATAAGTTGTGCGCAGAAGGTTTGCCGTTGGTCGCCCCTGCCGCTTCCTACGACTGGGACCGGGGCTTGTCTAAGTAGTCCTAAGAACTAGACGACTGCGGGTCGCGATTAAGGAAGGCGGGAGGGGTTGTCTTCGGCAAACTTTCTGCGCACACCTTTATCATTGTTATATCCTTAATGCGGTCATTTGGACGTAATATAAATTAATTCCTTGATTATGATAAACATATTTCATAGAACACATTGATTAATTGATTTCTGTACGAGTCGTTGTTTAAATATGTATTTGGACCTACTTATGCAAAACAGAACCAATTTACAAACATGCCCAAAATTGGGTTAGGGATGCAGAATGCTTTCAAAATGCACCTTCTATCGACTCAATAAGAATCATAACGATCTGACAACATTTACAAAATAAAACATTATCACAAAGTAGCTAACTCACAAAACACCAAGAGTTTAATAAACTAACAAGATCCGTGACCCATGGTCATCCAAAAACCTAAAAGGTTTACTTATAATTAAATATATAGGACAAAATATAATATACAATATTCAATAACTTTTTTCCAAAATATACACATTTTTATGTATTCAAAATTTTATAAAAATGGATTTTTCTCAAAACTATTTGGTTCCATTTTGCATAAGTAGGTCCATTTATGTGCTAGTGTCACTACAATCCATAGTTTGGGAGACAAGTTCTTTCTGTAACTTGTCTTTTAAAATTTTTGTCTTCATGGTCTGTATACATATATTTGTATGTATGATTTTATATGTTAGCAGGAATAAATTGTCTTGATCATGTTTTCAGCTGCACATAGCATCAGCGAATGGGTATATGAAGGTGGTAGAGTTTCTACTGGAACACCGGGCATCTACAGACGTCGTTGACCACGATATGTGGCAGCCGGTACACGCGGCCGCCTGCTGGGGACATGTATGTATCACATGAGGTACATTTTAATACAACATCCACACTATTTTCTTTATTACTAGCTGTACTCGCGACTCTGTTCTTGTGGGATTACAAAAATCTATGTTTATATCTTCTGAACCCTACAAGATATCCAAATGGAACATACATGAAAATATAAGACTAAATTCCGGTTTTAATTCATATTTTATTGAAAGCCATTTAGAAACTCATTAATAATAATAATCGGCAGACAAACACACACATTGTATATCCCCAAATTAAGCAAGTTACGCTTGTGTTATGGGTAATATACAACGGACCACTCTGGGACCGGTCCCAGACACCCAGACCATGGTAAATAACGAAGAAAATACGTTTCCGAAATTTACTATACCGGGAATCGAACCCGGAGTCTCTGGGTTGCAGTGAGGCAGGCCGGCAAAGGCTTAGCCCGCTCAACCACAGAGGCCGTCAAGCCGCCGCCTCATTCAAAACAAACTTTCAGTAGGAAAAATTAATTTGAAATATTAATTTATAATTAGGCACCTTATATATAAGAAACACAGCAGTGTCCATTAAATTTTGAATTCCTTTTGAAATATTGAAAAAATATTATTTCAATTATATTTATATTTTATTTATTTGACTTAAAGTACGTAAGACTCAAATGTAGTGTAAGTAAAATGTAGTAGTAACTCTTAAGTATTAACTACATGTACTTAAGAGTTATAAGAGAATAATTGTAAACTTTCTTTATTTTATTTTTGTTTTTTGTTTATCTGATTTTTTTAAAGTTTATCTAAAAATTATATCAGCTACTCATCAACAACAACCTCTTGGGATGTGTATTGCGCGCGAGTTTCTGCGCAATTCGGTGTTTAATTGTTGCGTGGAGAATATAACATTTTTTTCAAAAACAACCCTTTGCTTTGGTTTGCCGTTTGACATTCCGTCTTAGAAATTGATCCTTACAAGCTACACTATGATTTGGTATAATAATGCGGCTGTGTTTATATTTCCAAAATTAGCCGGTTAGATCCCTGGCAAGGGATCCAAAAATCACTTCACAATCACTTTAGTTTTCGTCAAAATCGGTCTCGAGAAGACTCCTTTGAGTATTTTTCGCTATTTAGCATAGGTTAGAATTGGCCCTGAAGGCCTAACTGAATAATTGAACCTGTGTATACACTTTCGACCCGGGGTATGAACATATTATACTATTTATCCTGATTAATGTTTACACGGGCTAATCAGGCCTGATTGTTGTTTAAATATGAATTTATTTATTAGTTTTATTTGCAGCTCGAAGTATTAGAAATACTCGTACAATATGGCGCTGATCTCAACGTGAGAAACAAACACGACGAAACACCAGCGGGTTTGTATATTTAAAGTCGTTATATTATATAACCATCATGCTAAAGTTAAATCTGAATTGAGACTAAGGTCGTCTCCCCTTTTTTTTCCCCACTGACGCCGAAAACATTTTAACTCATTTTGATACCATAAACTAGTATATCATTCCTCCAAATGTCAAGAAGCCAAATTCTTCTGGCTAACTCCTTTTGAGGAATAACATATTATTTGTAAAGTGTAACTTTTCAGGAAATAGAAAAGAAAAAAAAAGAAAAGTCTTATTTTGTTATTCGTTTTTATTGTATAAGTTGAGCACATAGGCAAACGGCACACCTGATGGCAATCGGTTTCCATCGCCTACTCTGAAGGGCGACTGGAACCTGGCCACTAATGCCAGGGGTTGGTAGTTATCCCGACGAGCAAATATCCTACCACTTGGCTGTGGATTGTTTTGTCGCCTTTTATGACAGGCTGCCCGGCCGCAGGAAATTGCATTCTTTCTCCATTCCTGCACGGATTATACTAGATTGTTACACGAGAGGTGAAAGTGACCTATTTAGGCACGAGATGGTTTGGCTCATGAGAGTAGTGAGGGTGCTAATAGTTTGAATTTCTAAATAGGCCTTTCACCCGAGGTTAACACTGTTTTTCATTTCGGATATGAGGAAGGTAAATAAAAACTGATTAGTTAAAAAAAACAACTACTTCTCCAAGAAAATTAGGCGTTAAATCCATATCTAAATCTGATGAAATGTCATCACGTACGTCACATATGAAACGTCACAGTTGCAGTCGCGGGGTAAACTATAAATAGAGATGACAGTATACTACATTGCTCAGATGTTCTAGTCAATTATTTAAATCAGTACAATTGAAACTAGTATAGTATTGTGTTACATTATAAAGGAGTTGGCCAAATAGATAAGTATGTAAAATTATATATATGGAATCTAGTTTCTAGAATTCAGTGTATTGGAATTAATTAATTAATTTGTATGTGTAAGTGTTTAAAACACACGGAGACACATTTATTAAAATCGCAAACTGTGACAGATTAGTAGCAAATAAGTGTATCATATTTTTAAGACATCTAGTATAGTACTTTCCACGTGATATTGTTGATGTGTTTTATTTTCCACTAGGATAAGTATAATAAATATTCATACATATAGAATGTATTTATGTGTATAGCAAACTTTAAACTATATGCTACATTGAATGAAACTAATTTTTGTCTGCATGTGTTCTGTTATGGGAATTTAATTTTATTGATGAAGAGTTTCTTGCGGTGCTTCTTGTTTTCGAACCACAGCATATTGCGAAACGATGGTAAATTGGATTAACCTCCCATACAGTAAATAATGACCATAAAATAAAATAAAATATTATAAAAATGAATAGGTTTGGGGTAGGCTTAACAATAACTTTAACGTTACTCAGATACTTGACATCTTTGTCTTGCTACTGAAAAGTGGCCGAAAAAAAGTCAAAATAAATCGTGGTTATAATTATGTGTGGTAATAGCAAAAACTTAGATACTAAATTAAATGATATTATTTGTAGACATATGCGAAGAGGGCGAGACCCGCGGCCGTATCCTGAGATTGGCTCAGGAGCAAGAGGAGCACCGCCGGAGGGCCATCTCCGCCAACGACCGCCTGCGCACCGCCAGGAGGTCCTCGTCCACCGCCAGCACCAGCAGGTGGGTTCCGCACTGAGCTTTTACTATTAAAGCTGACTAGCTTCCGTCCGCAGACTTCGTTCGCGTGGAATAGTTTAAAAAATAAAGTAAGTTAAAAAATCCCCGCGATTTTGAAACATTCTTCATTGGTGCTCCGCTCCTATTGGTCTTAGCTTGAAGGTATATAGCCTTCCTGTATAAATGGGATATCAAACTCTGATTTTTTTTCCAAATTAGACCAGTAGTTCCTGAGCTTGGCGCGTTCAAGCAAACAAACTTATCAGCTTTATATATTATATATATATATAAGATGAAACTATCTCACCGACACCACGCCCTGTCAAAATCTCCACTTCTATTATGTTATGTTGCAGAGAAATTACATTTAGTCTGTTATAAGCTGTTTAAGTAATTAAAGCTTTTTAAATATCCCACGGGGACTGTTTAATCTTTGGGGATCAATAGTATCACCATACAAATTTCATGTAAATCGGTCTAGTCATTTCGGAGATTAGCCGGTAAAAACAGACAGAGAAACAAAAAAATCTAAATTAGTTCTATTTCACTTCTTACATACCCCTGAATCGGTTTTTAGCATTTTTTTATTGTACAGAAATTTGACCTCTACAATTTTATTATATGTATAGATTTATACTGACCACCTACTGACTTCAAATACGAAGGGAAGCCAGTGATCACTTCATACAATATTTGTTGAAAAGGCTATTATACGACAAAAGATTTTCGTAAGGATTGCCATTATCCCCAGTGACCGCACTGGGGATAATGGCGAAACTCTTTCCCTAACTACACATAGAAATCACTTTGTTAAACCGTTCATTAGTTTAAACTACATAAAAAAACGCTGAAATATATCTTTTATTTAAATTATTTAAGTTATATCTTAGGCACTACTATCTGGGTTCAGTATTCTACTTATAGTCTTGAGGGACTATGAGTAAAATACAATACAAATAAGTTAAATTTTCTTGCGTTGTATTCGATTATATGTAATTTTAGAATAATGATCGTTTATATTAATAAAAAAAAGTTATATGTAGTTTTTTGGCGTAGTAGAAAAAGTCGCAATGGTTTTTCTACTGTTGCTAAATGTTTGCCTCTGTATGTCACTAAAATAGGCCTTGTGGAATTCAGTGTTGATTGAGAACCAGTAATCTCCTGTGCTACAGCTAATTTAGAACTTTGCCTTCGTAGTATTCTTGTATTGTATGTAATAGTTTTAAATACTTTTCGTGTCGTTGCCTCGCTTCTTTCCCATATCGGTAAATATGTTGAGAGTGGTGGTAGACTCATGATTTTCAATAAGATTCTATCTTAAATACTTATAGACGCGAAAGTTTGAATGGATCTAATTCAATTACACCAGAACGGCTGAACGGATCTGGATGAAATTAAGTTAGATTATAGCCTGGTTTAGCACATAGACTATGTTTTATTTTGGAAAAAATGTAAGGTTCTTGTGGGATAACATTAAGCGAGTGAAACTGCGGGTTAACGCTAGTTTTAAAATATTTTTTTTCATTTTGATTATGAGGGCGACGTTTTTGCCGTAATAGCCGCGGAACCATAAATACCTTGAATAGATGAGATGCAATACCTTGATTCACCCCTTACCGTGAACGATAATGCATGTTTGATTGTTACATACAATTAACCAAATTTACTCGAAAACAAAATATTTTAAATATTGCAATAATAAATGGACAGATGCGCGTATAATAGAGGTAAATGTAAATTAAATGTTATTTCTCTGTAAGTGAATTGTAACTTCTTTTGAGAAATAAATGTTATAAACCTTAAACATACAGGGTGAGGTCAGTCCGGCGCACGTCCCTGCGCGAGAAGCAGCTGACCGCGAAGGCGGACGTGCGCGGCGAGGCCCGCCTCAGGGAGACCTTCGACTCGGCCGTCGACGACGAACTGCAGGTAAGTTCACGTTATTAAATGTTAAAGATCAATTAAGAACTCAAAATCATCCTTATTATCATCATTAAATCCACCATATATTAATTGGCGAAATGGCTACACCAGGATAGAGTAAAAAGAGAGATAATAATATATTATATTATTATAAGCGAAGAGCAGAGATAAAAATGAGGAGGGGAATATCGTCAGCCAATCGTAGTCCACTGCTGGATTTAGGGCTCCAAGTCTGTGCCATATTATTTCCTCAACAAGCGCCTTCGGCAACTCGTGTTTTTTTTTACTACGTTAAAGATTAGCGTTTGACCATTATCTCGCCCGATTTCGAGTGGAGATATAGACTAAGATGGAGCACGCTTACCTATAAGTTACATATTCACACGGCACTTGAAGGCACCCAGGTTGTACGATAAAAACATGTAGGTGCTGAAAGCGCCTACTAATCATAGATCAGAACCATATAAAAAACAAATCACCTATGTATACATATATATACCTACATGTATATTTACGGGGCGCACATGCGGTGAGTGTGGCATTATAAACATATGATAAATACACCTATATACTTTCTCACAGACAGCTGTTTACGTATTCGTCCGATTTCGGAGCAGCTCGTCGTCCATAATTTGCAATACCTGACATACCTCGAACCGCCACGAGAGCTCGCGGCTCACTGTGGCCACCACACACCTCCGCTTGCCGTGCACGCCTCAGGCCCCCGTCACCGCGCATTCAGTTTGGACGCACACACACGTTAAGCGAGCACTCGACTGAGCTACATGGTAGGCGAAGTGGGAGGTGTTAGGTTTTTTTCGTTACGGAATTTCTTGATTCGGTCGCCGCGCTCAAAGCCCGCGATAAAAGCTATGCAATCCCTATTAATATTATAAATGCGAAAGTAACTCTGTCTGTCTGTCTGTCTGTCTGTCTGTCTGTTCCGTTTTCACGTAAAAACTACTGGACCGATTTGGCTGAAACTCAGTATATATATATTTTCGATATCGAGGATGAACATAGGATACTTTTTATCCCGAAAAATGGGATAGTTTCCGGGATAAAATGATATTTGTCTGTTTGTTTGTTATGCTTTTACGGAAAAACTACTGGACCGATTTGGCTGAAATTCGGCACGTATGTAAATTAAATACTGAGGATGGACAAGGGATAATTTTCATTTTGGCCTATTTGGTCATTTTGGCCTTTTTGGTCATTTTGGCCTCTTTGGTCATTTTGGCCTATTTGGTCATTTTGGCCTTTATGATCATTTTGACCTTTTTAGTCATTTTGGCCTATTTGGTCATTTTGGCCTATTTGGTCATTTTGGCCTATTTGGTCATTTTGGCCTATTTGGTCATTTTGGCCTTAATGTTCATTTTGACCTATTTGGTCATTTTGGCCTATTTGGTCATTTTGGCCTTTTTGGTCATTTTGGCCTATTTGGTCATTTTGGCCTTTTTGGTCATTTTGGCCTCTTTAGTCATTTTGGTCATTTAGACCATTTTGGCCTTTTTGATCAAGTTTTGTAATTTATTTTGTTGACAGATAGACGGGGGATAGTATATATAATTAGCGATATAAAATGAAGTGAATCTTCTGTGGGCGAATACATAAAAATGTAATATAATATAACCTGTAGCACTTGCTCTTTAAACAAGAGACACGCACTAGAGGTTAACCCGCGGCGCAGCCGCGGGGTAAACTCTAGTAGTTTAATAAAAAATAAAAAATAATTTTGTGGTAAAAATTATATTGACACGGTGCAGGCGAAAATATCACAGAAGTAAATATATATAAAAATGGAACATGTCAACATACAATAAATTAAGAATAAACAACTGGTGGTTATCAAAAGGTTTGTTATAGGTAGCTCTAACAAAATAGTCTCCGGCAATAAGTTACGCTTCTTTGCGGTGTGCATAATGAAAGTGGATGCATAGGTGGCTTTGTTCGTTTCGTATAAGTGGTATGTCCTCTATACACCGGGGTCTAATGTCAGTCCATATGGTTGTCCGATGATGGAAGGGAGACGCTGAGATGAGATTTAAAACCTCGAATGCACACTCGCTGACTGGAGGGCGACCTACACTACGATTACTGAGACGTGACATTCATTCCCGACTCGTCATTCCATCGGGAATCAGTCCTAAAACAGACGTATACCGGTATACTGCCAATGTTGCGCGCTATATCTATTGTCTTCGTTCTGTGATGAATGTACTCATTTCGGATTTTATTCATAACTCTCCGAGCATACGTTCTATAGATTACTGAGCGAATTAGATTTTATGGAACAATCAACTGCAACATGCCCTGGCTCCTTAGATCAAGAGGGAGAGTATGCACTGCTCAAAGACTTCCGTCTTCCAGCACTGTAGAATGAGGGGAAGATGGGATATAAATGAAAAAGAAAGCTAGGGATATGAATACCATGGCCAGTACGGGAGAGTGCTGGTGGCAGTCCGAGACCTGGGATGACGGACCTATATGGTCTTTTTTGAATTTTGGCTAAATCCTCTATGGTATTAGATGTTTTTTATACAAAATCAGAATTTGAAGGCCTCCGTGGTTGAGCGGGCTAAGCCTTTACCGGCTTACCACCCTGCAACGCAGAGGCTCCGGGTTCGATTCTCGATATGGTAAATTTCGGAAACGAATTTTCACCGTTATTTACTGTGGTCTGGGTGCCTGGGATCGGCCTCAGAATGGTCCGTTGTATATTACTCACAGCACACGCGTAACTTGCTTAATTTGGGGATAAAGTGTGTGGGTGTTTGTCTGCGGAATAAGTGTTTAAAAAGAATCGAAAATACACTAGATTAATTTTTCAAGTGGACCTTCAGATCCAAATCCTAAATTATACGAAATAGCAAAAAACTCATTGCCTTGACATTCCTTCACAGAAATTCATACTTACTAGCTACAGTATAATTTGGTATTATAATAAATACAAAAAGCATTTTTTTTTCAAAATCATCCGATTCCTGACAATTTCAAAATTTATTTTTCGTTAAAGTCGGCCACAAGACTGAGTGCTTTTCACTATTTCGTGTAGTTTAGGATTAATTGACCTTAAAGGCCGAGTTGAAAAATTCAACCTATTTGTGTATATGTGAAGTAGCTTGGTGTCTTAATCTCCTTAGATGTTGACAACGTTTTTGTTACATTTTAGGATGATGCTCTAGTCTTGAAGATGTCTATAGCCATTTAGCAATTTTTCCATTTCCACCCTAGTCTTTGTATACCATAAATCAATCTGGTCACACATGGAAAATTGGTATTTGTTTCCGTTGTTTATATAGTCCGTGCAGGAACGGAGAAAGAATACAATTTCCTGCGGCCCGGCGGCCTGTCGTAAGAGGCGACAAAACAACCCACAGCCAGGTGGTAGGGCATTTGCCCGACTGGATGGCTACCACCCCTGGTCTAGAGTATGTCGCCATAACAACCTTGTGTTGTGTTCCGGCATTAGTGACCAGGTTCCAGGCTCCCTAAAGAGAGCAGCAGCGCATTCGTAGCGCCTTTGGTGTTGCAAATGTCCATAGGCGATGGTAACCGCTGTCCATCAAGTGGGCCGTCTGCCTGTCTGCTGATCTCCTGCAATAAAAAAAAAAAAAAAAAAAAAATAGTCCATAGACTATGGGCAACATATAAATCAGATATTCATTAAATTATCTGCTTTCGAATGCAAGTAATTATTCAATGCCACTGCTTTTCTATTGGAGAACCCGCATTTTCTTAGGAAAAACATTACAATTAATTAACTATCTCTATACACTGGGTAAACATTCTTTATAGCAGTATATCAACAACAGTGTCTGGTTATAATGATCGCCGCACCGTGTCCATTAACATAGTGAATAATGTCTGTTTGATAAATAACTATTTGGCTTGTAATTCATATAATCAAGAGTCACTGATCTAACTGAATTATTATACAGCTTTCCACTTTCGCCGGGAAAATGAGGGAAAAATAATTTCAGTTTTTAATTGCGTTTTCACGTGGGTTCTGTTGAGTAGATTACTTCTTTAAAGACAATTATTTTATTTTCACATATTTAAAAATATACATTACAAATACTAGATAGCCATTATATCCATGATAATTACAAGATATTATCTTATGAACATAATAGTTAGTTTTATTTCATTTATAGAAGAAATAAAGAAAATAAAAAGAAATTATATTATGTTTTTGTAGTTTTCAAGAAAATGTATTTATAAAGGTCAAATTTAGAATTATATTTTATTTTAGAAAGAAATTGTATATTGAAAATATAGATACATATATAATGAATTCTTTTAATATTCTAAAGAAACATATAATTAATAAAAAATAAATAAAAACCGCTATTATTTATTTGCTTATACGTGGAACCCTAAAGACTGTTACCACTTAGAACTGTAATGTAATCCAATTAATATTTATGACAAAAAAATGACGGTCACTAACCGTGAAAGGGAAATTTACAACAGCCGTCACACGCCATAGTACGCAAACCGACGTGGCTTCTATTGTATAACCGTATGTTTAGGCTTATCGCATTTTCAGAGGCACGAGAAGATTACACGCATTTAAAATCCCATTTCGTACGCAGTAATATTATACGCGTTTTATAGAAAGCACATTTTATAATATGAATGAAACATTTCGTTTGAAATAGTTTATTTTATAATACATCACACTTTAAAATTCCTTCACGCATCCACTGCCCACAATTTGCGCTCTGATACGTATCGATACCTTAGGACTCCTGTACACAATTCATCGTATTATGATAATTCTTTTACAGTGCATGCTGTCAAACTTTGAAATATGCTGCTTCTTACTGTCAGAGAGGCCAAATCCTTACCAACATTTAGAAATTTACTCAGAAAACACTATTGGTCCATAAATAGCTATGTCTGATTAACACAATATAATCATGCTAATACATTTATTATGATAACTTATGTATTTTTTAATATAATATACTAGAGTTTACCCCGCGGCTGCGCCGCGGCTTAACCTCTGGTGCGTGTCTCTTGTTTAAAGAGCAAGTGCTACAGGTTATATTATATTACATTTTTATGTATTTGCCCACGGAAGATTCACTTCATTTTATATCGCTAATTATATATACTATCCCCCGTCTATTTGTCAACAAAATAAATTACAAAACTTGACCAAAAAGGCCAAAATGGTCTAAATGACAAAAAGACCACAGTGACTGACATGGCTAAAACGACGGAATAGGCAAAAACGACCAAAAAGGCCAAAATAATCAAAATGGTCATATTTTGGCCTATTTGGCCATTTTGGCCTATTTGGCCATTTTGGCCTTTTTGGTCATTTTGGTCTATTTGGTCATTTTGGCCTATTTGGTTCTTTTTGTCCTATTTGGTCATTTTGGCCTATTTGGTCATTTTGGCCTATTTGGTCAATTTGGCCTTTATGATCATTTTGACCTTTTTGGTCATTTTGGCCTTTTTGATCATTTTGACCTTTTTGGTCATTTTGGCCTTTATGGTCATTTTGGTCATTTTGGCCTATTTGGTCATTTTGGCCTTTTTAGTCGTTTTTGCATATTTTGGCCTATTTGGTCATTTTGGCCTTTTTGGTCGTTTTTGCATATTTTGGCCTATTTGGTCATTTTGGCCTATTTGGTCATTTTGGCCTATTTGGTCATTTTGGCCTTTTTGGTCATTTTGGCAATGTCGGCCAGTTTGGCCTCTTTGGTCACTTTGATTATTTTGGCCATTTTGGTCGTTTTTGCCTACTCCGTCATTTTGGCCATGTCGGTCACTGTGGTCTTTTGGTCATTTAGACCATTTTGGCCTTTTTGGTCAAGTTTTGTAATTTATTTTGTTGACAGATAGACGGGGGATGGTATAATTAGCGATATAAAATGAAGTGAATCTTCCGTGGGCAAATACATAAAAAATGTATTATAATATAACCTTTAGCACTTGCTCTATAAACAAGAGACACGCACTAGAGGTTAACCCGCGGCGCAGCCGCGGGGTAAACTCTAGTACGTGTTTATTTATGACTATGTATGTATTTGTATATTTATTAATTAGTTTGAGTATTTAGGTATCCATTGCCTTTTTCCTGCACCACCTACATCGCCTGATTCAAATTTGTTTTTATTTAGGTTGCCTGGAAGAGATCGCTTTGAGCGATAAGGCCGCCTATTGTATCGTCTAGAAAATATTGTAAATATGGTCTGTTTTTGTAATTGTTTGTCTCTCTCTCTCTCTCTCTCTCTCTCTCACACACACACACACACACACACACACACACACACACACACACACACACACACACACACACACACACACTTACTGTAATCATTATCTGAATGACAGCTATTAGGATAGGCTCGATCGGTGTAATTTACGTTGTTCACAGAATGTTGTATTGAAACGGTTCGCTTTCAGCTAATCGTGTTTGATACAATGAAGGACTGTTACGATGGTCTGCTTCCCCTTCCTCTTCCCGTATTGCCTATTTAATCCTTCCATTCTCTTATCTGACCGCTCTGTTCCATCCCCATCCCATTCTGGATGGCGACGCATTGGCTTGGACCTTGCTGTTGCAAACAACTATAGGCGATGGTTTTCATTATGTGGACCGTATGCCTGTTTGTTAGCCTCGCAATAAAAAAAAAAAACAATTTTCCCTGTAATAGTGTATAGACATTGCTTATGCTTCTGGTTTTGCAAATGTTCATAAGCGACGGTACACACTTTCTGTCATGCGGAACACCGCCCTGACTGCTGTATTCCATATATAAAAAAGCACCCTAAAATAAAATTCGTTTGCACAAATTCCATTCTACTTTTTATGATTCCATAACCAAATAAAAACTAGAACTATCTCCTCAACGGAATCTTCATATTTTACTTTATACAATACATTTGCATTATGATGTACCTATACATAGTATAGACGTTAAATGATGTCGTTACAGAACTCGAGTTTAACAAATTAGTATATTATAAAATATAATCACTAAAGCAAACGTAAACGTATTACAATTATCAGCTCGTGATTATTGGATAACTTATTATGCAAGTGTTGTATACAAGACATGTTTTCGTAAATATGGTAAACGATGATAATAAACATTGTAATCTAATTTGTATAAATCTGCACCACTCGTTCCCAAATGGTTTAATATACCCCTCAGGGGCTCAATTTTATACGAATAGGTCTGATATTGACTGTAGATATTAAAGTAACTGAGAACACTTTAGAAATGAAACATCTCAGTACTCGTAGGTATGTTGTTGAATTATTAACAAAGCTTAAAAAGTTATTTTTTTGTGCTTTTCTAAACGAATAATTGTTTACTCTTACGGCTATTCAGATTACAGGTAAGCTGTTTAAAATAATTAACTATAATATAATTAGCTTATATTGCTGTCGCTAGGAAGCCCTGTCATGATAGAAGATTTAAATGACCTCTCTAAATCACTTTAAAGTATTAGGCAGGTTATATAATAACAGCCCATAAATGTCCCACTACTGGGCTCGAGCCTCCCATTATAGGGGAACGGATAGTACACCCGCCACGCTTGTCTAAGGCGGCTTGGCAGGTTTGACACATGGGTTATCTCGATGTGCAGGTTGCATCACGTTTTCCTTCAACGTTCTTAGCACGTGGTAATTGTAACAATATGCACATTAGGTCAGAAAACTGCCAAGTGGTGCATGCGTTCCGGCCAGGATCGAAGCCGCGCCCTTTGAGTTTGGGACGCGTGCGCTAGCCATTACGCTACCACGACTATAGGCAGGTTACTACTTTACTATTTATAAAGAATCATGAAATACGTCTTAGCGATCTAGTTCAGGTAAAAGAATCTAGGTCGTGCTCTATAGGATAAAGCTTGAAAAACACTGATTTTTACTCAGATCAATTCACAAACCTACTTAACAACTTAAGTGGAAAATTATAAAAATATCACAGTACGTATCTATATGCGCTATGCAGCCAAAGACTTGTAGCTTGTAATAATTATTTATTATAAGTTTTCTAGCCTGAGCAACGAAAAATCATTTTTTATCTCAGTTATAACCACAAGACGAAATTAAATATAGCAATATTTATGTATACGTCATTCTTTGTATAATATATAATCTATAATAAGCAGTTTAACTAACATAATTTACGCGTAACCAATCTTCGTTTGAAATCAAATTAATAGGTAAAGTTCTTAATGATTATGTTATTGTAATTATTTAATATACGTATTTTCTACACCATTATTGTATATTAGAATGCAATGTGCTTTTGCAATTATATAATACTAGCTACATTTGCCCGCGACTTTGTCCACGTCCACGTTGGACACAGGTAACTTTAGGACTCTCGGGATATTAAGTATCTTAGATTTTAGGTCCAGAAATTCACTACCGACCAACGAAAATCGTATCGAAATCAGCCCCGTAGTTTTTACGTGAATCCCGAACAAACACAAAACACAAAAAAAATTAAGAAACAAAAGATTTCACTATCAATTTTTATAATACTGTAGATATGTATTTTAAAAATACATTCTGGAAAATAAAGTTATTGAATTGAAATGTTTAATAATCCTAGGTCGAGTAGGTACCTATCAGAAAATAATTCTACATTTAGATGGGTCGCCATCTCATCAGCTTTCGCGTAATAATAATTAATTATTGTTCTGGAATATAAGTCTTTTTGAATATAGGTCGCCCGGAAATCATTGATTGCATTACTAGTTTTCAAAGTCAAAAAAATATTACGTGCCTACTTGAAATATTTATCCGTTGCATAGTTTCATATGCGGATGGATTTTGAGGTTATCTAAATTCATTATCTGTCAGTCTGGTTACGTTATATTGTAATGTTGCCGATTCCAGTTGTACTAATCTTATCCGAGTTGCGCATCTGTTTAATGATTATGCTACCTTTAGTGAAACATTACTAGTCATTTGTATTTACATGCGGTGCAACCGTCTGTTATGCCACTGGTTGATTGTAACGCGACGTTTACACCTCTGCAAAATTTATGGCTGCTCTTAGCTAGCAACTGATAGCTGCGTGCGCGCGCAATAGACGCTTTTTTGTATAAAATGAGATAAAAGGAAGTCTTCTGGAGTAAATGTGTAGAAGCTATAAGTATAGCAAGTAGTAGCAAAAATTGTTAAATATATATATTGATTAATAGTCTATCTGACTTAGGTTACACTGAATATAATCGATCAGTGACGAATTTAACTAAGCAATAAAAACTTATGATGAATATTATTAATCTTGGAGAATGGGATTGATCTTGATCTGCGAGAGACAATCTGTAAATTACCTAGCAGAAGCCGCGTAAAAACTAATAATTCTACGGATTAAATTAAAACCCACAACATACGTATTTAAAAGGAATATTTTTTCTTTTAAGACTACTTCATACATTTCATATCGCACTCGTGTTGATGTATCCAGTTTTATGGCAAGTGTGTTATCTAGTACAAACAGTTGTGCGATGCAGGCTACCGTTCTGTGGTGAGTAATTGCTAACCAATTAGTTGGGAAGTAGTAATGCACGCTTTTACGTTATTAGCGGTGAATATGTGGCGCAACACCCATCGCATACGGTATTAATCAAATCTTCTGTGGTTTCTTCATTTGTTACGCATCCGGCTAAGCGTTGTCGATTCATTATAGGCAAACCTCACGGACATAGTTTCCAGGTTTCGTACCTTGCGGAAATTTTATTAAAGCTTTCGGTACTTCAATTTCGTTTGTTTCTATGAACGTTAAAATTTGTACTAAGATTTAGTTTCTTCGTACTTGGAATTATGTGTAGATAGTCAATTAGAAAAATGAAAATTGCTATCAATGTTAAGTAGGTATATAAGTCTACCTCAAATTGAATAAAATTAAACAATGTAATACATAGATCATAAGCTGCGAGGGGATTTTTGTTACCCTATGTCTCATCGAATGGCAAATTATTCTCTCTTCTCATTCTTCATTCATATCTCTTCGTTATTTTAGCAAACCAGTTTGTCAAAAAAGAAGTTCAGAGATTAAAATCTATACTAATAAATAAAATTGAAGTATCTAGTTGTGTTTTAAAACTAAAATTTAAATGATAACTACTTTATGCGATGTTTAATCATAATGCCTGCTTTTAAAAATTTATGTCCTTTTGTCCGAAAGGTTGCCTATAGTAGACACGAAAACGGCTCAATGGGATTCAATCAACACTTTAAGGATTAAAACAGGAACTTATCTTTAGTTTTCGTGTATGTTTGATTTTAATAAATGGTGTCTCTTCAGTTCAGCGGATACAGCTCTAGACTGCTACCATATCGCAGGTATTGTGACCAACTTGCTGCGCTAAAACCGGCCACAGAAGAAAACATTTTAAAAACTGACTCAATGATCGACTAGCATGATCATCCATTGAGACAGTTTAATTTTATTTGACAGGTTTTAGCAAATTTATCTTTAAAAAACGATGACCCATTGTGTAACGGTACAAATATTAAAGGAAACGCGGTGATTGGAGATGCTAAATGAGTGCGAGATTTCCACCGGTGCACGCTGAGATTTCGGCATTCAGATTACCGCGGCCACGCTAGCCACGTAAACGCCACATAAGCGAAATTTTCGATAGGCATTGACTACGTAGACTTTCGTTTTAGTACCAAATGAAATACTATTGTTCCTTGCGCGAACGAAAACTTGAGCATATACAGTAAACAAATAAAAACAAAATCTGCATTTGAATAAATAGGTCTGTAGTTGTCACTTTCGATGCATTTTGGATTTGCGTGCTGCAATTATGCGCACCGATTTGCATATTATTATTATGTTTGATGTTTCGCAGTGCATTTTATTCACTTTCGATTTTTTTGTACGTACGAGGTTAATTACTGGATTTATAATATGCTTCCAAAATTACGTTTACGATGTGTATCTATGAAGTATTTTAAGACACGTAATCGTAACATATAAATACACTTGTAACGGCTGTGTTGTACAATTGTACCTTTCTCTACAAATGAGTAATGATGCACCGAAGAAACGTTTGTTATTAATAATGCAGCATTGACATCAAATATCTCTAATAACGTTTTGCTGTTCGCTGTACCGTTAAACCACAAATTATCTGCAAATAATTCTTTTCTTACTCTCAATCTTTTGATTTATCGATTCGAAAAATGTTGTCGATATTATCATCGATTGTCATTAATACAATTTATTAACTGTATGCAAAATTAGATTCACATAGATTCACACTTTATTCTTATGCACATAAGAAGCTTAAAAACATCGTAAAAAGCATCGTTATGGTTTCTGCTGTATGCCGCGTACTGTTAAACCACAAATAAAATGTGAAAAGTTTCTATCTCACATTTAATCTTTCGATTATTGGTTCGATTAATGTTTTCGATCTCTGTGATTGATTGTATTTAGTACAATATGGTAACATTATGCAAAATCCGTTTTACCATGCAGGAACGGTGAAAGAATACAATTTCATGTGGCCGGGCGGCCTGTCGTAAGAGGCGACAAAACAGCCTACAGTAGGGTATTTGCCCGACTGGATGGCTACCAACCCTGGTCTAGAGTGTGCCGATATAACAACCTTGATTTGTTTTCCGGCATTAGTGACCAGGTTCCAGTCTCCGTCAAGAGAGCAGTAGCGCATTTGTAGCACCTTTGGTGTTGCAAATGTCCGTAGACTATGGTAACTGTTTTCCATCAAGTGGGCCGTCTGCCTGTATGCTGAAGTCATTCAATAAAATAAAAATTAAATCTAAGTCAAATAGATTCATGTTTTGTTCATACGCAAATATATGAGTAAAACTGTTAAAAGAAAATATCTCGTTCGTGTGTCGATGCGCAGTCGTGATAGATTCTTATAATAACTGCAAGTTACAGTTCTACCATAATTAGAGTGGCTAATTAATTGATAACTACTTTTACTCTCTCGATCTATATAAAAGCATCGTGTGGATTTTGCTAAAAACACATATTTGCTACAATACTTGCATAAAACATTGAAATTATGTAAATATTGTGATTTACATTATATTAAAAGTTATTTAAACGAATTGAATTATATTTTACCCTGACCTTGGTTATATTTAAAATTATATAGTGAAGGTTAGTTAACATATGATTGTATAATTAGTGTAATTATAATTAATTGTTTTATTACATTGTTATACTGGTAATCCTAATATCAACATTATATAATCCAATGTATTTTTTTCTTGAAATCAGTAGACAAATATACTCATCATATTCTCTAGCTGTGAATGTAGCAATTTTGGCACCGATCTTAGACACCCAGACCATATCACATAAAACAGGTCTATTTGCGAGACTTGCAGAGAAAATTAGAGTAATGTTGATACTTTATTTCTCTCGAATATTCTCCTTTCCAAAACTGAAACAATATTAGCCAATTGTAAATGCGAATTGTACACAAGTTGTATTGTTTTCAATAAATTAGATGTTACAAATCCGTTTTTCTCGCGTCTATCATCAGATGATTTTATGAATGCTTTACGAGAGGCATCCCGTTCCGGTGTGCGGATTGATTGACGACATAACGATTCGCTAAATTTTCTTGCAATTTCCCTCAGCGCCGAGCTGTGCACGCGCCGCGCTCCGTCAGTCCGTGTGGCCAGCGCGGTACCACACGAACGCGATTCTTGCCTCCATCCATTGATCGCATTGATAATGCATTTTGATATCAAAAAATACTCAACCGCCCATACCTTATTTTGTAGTGCCACTTGCATAGTGTTTTAGTGTAGGAAATTAGTAAAGTGATGCAGTGATGGTTGTTTGGTGTGATGTGTTCGATTGGTAAATAAAAATGTCTCTGGATATTATGTTTTTGACTAATGACAACCTGCGTCGCGTACGTAAAGAACCGCAGGTTTTAGGACTTCGTTATAGGGTAGGTAATATTGTAATAATTAAAACAATATGAAGCAGTTCGAGATTGTAGCAGGCTGATTGGTGGTGTATACGGTACCACAGTAAAGGTGTTAAATAATGTTAAGATTTTTGATTGTTGTTTGTTATATTTACGAAGTTATAGTTCTGAAATATTTTCGCAGCCTTTTCATTTTAGATTCATTGATAAGTAAGAAATAATCCATGCTAAGCTACATAAAATCGGCCAAGTGCGTGAGCTCTACGCACAGTGAAGGGTTACATAGTAATCACGAATATCTACTGTTGCTGCTATTTGACTATAGAACTGTAAAAAAGGTTTAATATAACGCAATACATAATTATTTTAGAGGATCTTTACCAGATCGGTTTTACTACTGTAGGGTACCGTAATTTTTAGGTTTTATCACTTCGAATTTTTGAAAAATATCGTATCTTGTAGTTAAAAATTAAGAGAGTAGGAGCAACTTAAGAAGTATATCTCAGCTATAAAGAAATTCTTTAAGAAACATTATGCCTATTTTTCAAAACCGTGAAGGATAGAACCCACGCATACAGAAAGTTGTTTCCTACCCCGGTTGCATATACAATTATATATTCATATATTTTGTAATTTTTTCATAATTTCACTACATGATTGGACAGCGCATGATTCATATATTTTATTTTATTAGGGGGGGGCTAACAGCTATCATTAATAATAACTTGAAATAAGCTAGATTAAGAGAAGCTATTAATAAGCCTACACAGATAACAGTAAAAAGAAAAAAATGAAAATGAATAAAGAAACAAAAAAAAATGTGCACAAATAGTTAAACTGATAAGGTACTTAAACTGATAAATCCGAGTTTGAATAGAACTTGACCAAGTTTGCGCTAAATACTGCTACACTATTAGTAAATAGATCTAAGTCTATATCTTCCAACTTAGTTAACTTATTCAATTCATTTTCTGTTCTGATACAGAACGAATTACCTCGGTAAACTGTGCGCGTCAATGGTGTGTGTAAATATAAAAGCAGTCTGCTAGGAAAAATAGCAATGACTTACATAGATTGAATAACAGATAGACATTACATATTCATAAAGGGTAATTTTGCCTATTTGGCTACGAAAATCTAAAAAAAGAAGACTTTTACATTCGATAACAGTTATTTTATGTTCAGCTATTTTAGTTCATTCAATCAATTACTATTACATATTGTCCACACACTAAATATAAATGCACTAAATAATTGAACCCAAAAGGAGTTCTATTATTGCCAGAGTTGCAGTCAGTTTATTCTGCAACTCGTGATATTACTTGACCATTGAGATATGTATATTTTTTTTATTTACAGGGCTTGCCAAATGGCGTCGAAAATGATCAGAATAGTGTTAACTTACAAACCTCGGAATTACCTCACAAACGCCTATCGACCAGTTCGACAACGTCCAACCAGAGTTATGACTCTAACGTAGATTACGCTGTACCCAAACATTCGTACAACCAAAACAGAGTACACAGAACGAGCGATGTGAGCGAGACATCCGAGAACATATCCTTTGGCCAACCGAAGATTTCGAATCCACTGTTCGGAGTGAACGCGGCGTCGCAGTATGCGCCGGGCGCAGTGGCCCCACCGAACCATGACGCCAACAACGAGTGCAAACAGTACGAAAGAGGGAACGTACCGAACGGTGTGAGGAAAGCACCCGAAGGGCAGGACAACGACGCGTTCAAAGGCGAGGACGCGCAGACGGTAGGAAAGATTTGGTGGTGAATCCGAATCAGATCGCGATCACTGAAGGCGGAACGGCGACCTACACCACAGACAATAATGGTAAAATCAATGTTCATGTCACCGTCATGATTAATGCAGGTAATTATATGCATCCTTACGAAATCAAATTGATCGTATAACAAGCACATCTAATATACATATAGCACAATTTATATAACATTTATATGTAAAGTTATTCTAACAGTTTTGCACAGTGATGGCTTGTAATTATTGAAATTGGAGTTTGGAAGGGGATACTTGTGTGCCGGTTTCCAGAATTGATTCGCTCTCGAGGATGCATATTGAGGCAAGATGAGGTCTCTGATTGTAGTTGCATGCGATGTAATAGTCCGATTTGTGTTTCAGTGTTCCTAACACTTTGTGCATTTATTTATTTTGTGTTATATGATTTGTGTGTTTGATATCCAAAATGCATGAGACTTCAAACTGTATCTCTGTAGTGTACTATTTGTATGTCTTATCTTCTTTGTTTCTGAATTATACACATTTTCATTTCACTATTAATTGTATGTCCATGTGCATGTTAGGTTATCTAAGATTCGTTTTAATTAAGCTAATTTTACTTACAATTTTATTATTGTAATCAATTGTAATGACGTTACTTCCCAATGCAAATGTAGTCCAACAACGCATACAGAGTTGACGTAACAATTATGCATGTATCGTAATGTTTTTATTATTTCCTTATTGAGCTTACTTGTATAGATAGTGAAATAAAAGTATAGATTAGAGCATAATTCCTAATTTTTTATGAGATTTTGAAGAATTATTTTCTAGAACGTTTGAATAAAAACAAAACCAGAAAAATTGCAAATGCACTCTGATTCAGTGCTTTTATGGCAAAGAGACTTTCATTAACTTAAATACTTGTGAAAATTTTAAATTAGTTAGGTTTGGCTCTTAACATTCTAGAATAATTTACAAGTTTAGAGTGCATTAGGCAATTTTGGAGCAAAGTGCCCACTATAAAGGCACATCAAGGTTTCAAATCACTTTATTAATTATGTTATATTAAAAAAAAAATCGATATACGACCTTCGAATTCTAGAATTCTAATTATTAAAACATTCCGGCCAGCAATAACAGACGAGTCGTACATTGCAGGCACGCTCGCAGACTTGAAGAAGCAGCGGGCGCAGATAAGAACAAACGGAAGCCCCGTTGAGAGTAGTTTGGCATCGACGAACAATCACAGTTTGAACTCGTTGCCGGAGGTCGCGAAGGAGATGCCGGTGCAACTGAACCCCCTTAGCCTGTCGTCGAGTGCGGGCGCCGTGCCGAGGTTCTCGGGGCACACTAGCGACGTGGTCGGCGACACCCGCTCGCACAGGTGCTGTATCGTCATGTAAATATTTATATGCTGCTATCGTCCAATATAACAAGGTCTTTTTTATATCGCTCCTCCTGTGTCATGTGATAGGGCAAAGGATATTTCCCTTTATTTTTCCTTATTTCGGGGCCATCCACAAATTACACGCGAATTTCACGATTTCCACCCCTGCCCCATCTTCTCACAGCCCTCAAGACTCCTTCCTTGGGAACATCACATATTTTGCAATTTTACATCAAGACATTATTAAATTAAAACTGCAGTTCCGTGATTATTTTATTTCCATATAAATAATTTAAACACTGCTCATATCGATAGACTTAGATATATTGAAGTTTTTCGTAATAGTTCAAATTTCGTATTTTATAGCTAATACATAAATATATTCGATTTTGAAATGTAACGTCACGAAATTTAGGACCCCTTATCCCTGTCACACAATGTCACACTTTGTCGAACGCCTCTACCCTCTTAACGTGTGACGTTATGTAGGGATGGCCCATTGGAAAAAAATTAAGGGCATCATCTTTATTACGACTGTGTTACTATCACTATGCTATAACTAACCTGTAACAAGGTCTTACAGAGTTTTACATTTTGCTTTCCCAGTGGTACTCGCCTTTACTAACATGTTCTTGTCATTAATTATGTTTAATGTTGGATTCATAGCAAATTTTTGCACCGAGTCCTAGTAGCGGCTCTTGAAGCAAGATGAGTGAAAAAATCACCTGAGAAAAAAACCGTTTTTGCTTTTCTTTCTACCACGGCGGCAATAATGTTAAAAAATAGAATTGGAAAAGTTATAAATTGGTGGACTTGTACCAATTTTAAATGTGTTCATTAAAAAACATTCCAACGTCATTCGATTCTTAATGTAACATTCAGCCGCTTGATCGAATTTTGAACCATTTTTTTAGTAAATCAAAAATAGTTTATAACATAAAGGGAATGTTTAAAATGTAGGACTTGCTGGCCGAATCTAACTAGAAAATGAACTAAATTATTAGTTAAGGGCCCGCATTCCTATTTTGTCAATTTTATGTTTTAAATTTAACTGTAAATAAATTGACATACAGTAATTAAATTCCAAGTTACCGTTACTACTACAACTTATTAAACACTCTTTTTACACAACACACACTTTTTATGTTTAAGACTTATTACAAACTTCATGTTGTTAAACTTTAACGGTGACTAAATAAATTCTCTCGTAAATTCTTCTCAGCTATAATGGCATACAATACCTTGCTATATTGGACTGTAAATCTGTTAACAAGCGTACAAGTCTGATTGTCATTCCAAAATTGTAATAAAACACTAGCCGAGATCGGACGATCATCTTCTTAATTTTGTGGTGTAAATAATAATCGTTCTTCTTTCTTCGTGAGTCTTGTGTCCTGTTAATAATTTTTTCCAAGTAAAAATTAAACTCATTGGTTACGTTTTTCTCTTACAGTTGCACTCGATTTAACTGTATTGTTGTAACCGTACGACGTATATGTAGAAGATTCTTCGGTCGCGCTGATCATCGCGAGTGAACGCTCACCTTTGGATTAATAAGTTGATCGTCTGTATGCTTCGTACGAATTACTGTTCCCATACGTTGCAAAGTCTTGATCTTGATGATCTTTAACTTGATTATTCTCATTTCAAGTTTAAAAGATTTAATTTAAACTGGTTCGTAAAAAACCCCGTTTTAAAGATAAAAAATATGTATACATTTTCGACTTGGGAAACGCCCAAGTCATTGAGACTTTAAATTGAGCAATCATCCTGATAGTTTAAATAATCCAAGTAAATAATTTCATCTATTCACTACTCAATAGTGCATACTCTTTAATAGATAAAAACACGAGATCATAAAAAATATTTAGAACAATGAGTACTTGATAAAATTGACTGATTTAAAATTGATAGGTTTTTTTTACTTTACTGATTGACATTTATTAACTCCAATAACAAATTAATACAATAAACGAAAATTTGAACTAACTGAATCTAATTAACTCATAATAGTTCATATTCCACTTAATTTATATTTTTTTTTTTTTTTTTTTTTTTTTTTTTTTTTTTTTTTTTTTTTATATCTAATCTGTATCATTTATCACTTACATATTCCACACAATATGCACATATCAATTCCTAAAGCCTATAAGTAGTAAGTACAAAGCCTGGATTATAATATATGGGTAAGGTGCTCAGTTAATATATATTTATGTAAATTTCGTATTGAGAAACATATTTGGTAGTCTAAACTTGAGTTGTTGCATTAGAATGGAGATTTTCAATGTCAAAAATATAGCTGTGTTAATAATTCGTACTAAGTATACTGCGGACGGGTGTAATGTGGATACGTTGTCGAGTAAATGCTGGTCATAGCCGATAGTTTGCCATTTGCGGCTTGCCAGTGGCTGGAATACAGTGTGATAGTGTTATAAGAGCTCAACGGTTATTAAATATTTTCTATATTATAAGTGAAATATATGGTTGCTAATATTGTATTATAAGTGTTAGATGTGAATCCTATAAAATATAGCGAACGTAATTGTCGTAAACTCTTGTAAGTACTGCAGTTATCGCCTTACTAAGTATTACATAGACATTCCATTATTAGATTAGAAATATAAATTATTGTGACTATCAATATATAAACATAAATGTTGTGATTGAGAAGTGAGTAAATATTCTTAAAATGATACAATATCCGTTTAAAATAATTAAAATGATTCATCTTAGAATATCGAAGGAGAATACTAGAAATGACAATTATATTGCTTTAATGTGTTGTCTGTTTACAATTGAATATCTAGATCCGCCTTATTCGTCAGATGTCATTAGTATCTGTGTATCATAATTTTACATACGTAACATAATTTTATAAAAACTAGTTTATATCATTATCATAATTCAATTTAATACGAAATTGAAAAAAAAAAACTTAGCAAGACTTAAACATTTTTAATTTATTTGGTCTACCAATATGTTATGTTTTAAATGTTAAAACGTTGAACATTTTTGGGGTTATATCTAAATCAAAAGGTGAGATAAGAATGAGTCGTGGCTATATTTGGTAACCAAGTCCGTTATTAGAACGTGCGGAATAGTCGATACTGACATCATAATGGCACCATAATAGTTGCCTTTAAAGACAAAATCAACGATTATGGCGCCATGATGATCAAAAATTCTAATACGATTTTTATAGCAGACTTAAGGCCCTAAAAGATTTACGGGTCTTACAGACGCACTTTTTACACACTAACTGTCACTTTAGTATTCTTTCTCCATATTAACCGCGAATGTACATATACATCAGCATAATAAAGTACTTTACTGTCTCGTTAGCGAGAGTAATAAATATCGCAAATTCCGAACGGGAATAACAATGCAATAATTACATAAAATTATCCATATTGAATGGTAGAAAGTGCCTATTTGATTGGTCTATATTATGCTCATCTGTTTTAAACAGCATAATTATTTAAATGAGAGATATAATAAATTATTGATTATTATTAAGTGATATATAAATAATCTATTCCTTAAATTGTCTATATTATTATGTGTAGAATTGTTAGATGAAAATGTATATTGGTGATATCCTAACTAAACTGCGATAACTGCCTTAGTTCTGTTGGACCACTTAATGGCAATATGTATCAGTAGATGTGTAATCGGTCATGTTAAACTTTTTAGACGTATCTTATTGTAAAAAGATGTTCCATAATTTAGGTCCGTATTAATAATGTTTTTCGAGTAAATTTTTTTATTGTGTTTTTAGGTCTGGAATATTGAACATTAAATAAATTAACCTAAAATGACTATAGTAATATTGCCTTCTCACTCCCACGCTGTCTTTATTCGTATAATATTTCTCTTTTTATTGTTATGTAGTTTTTTTTATTGTACTCTATTTAACATTTACATTATCCTTCTCTCCCTTATTTTTTAATATTATATTATATTTTAATAACTGGCCATTTATGTAACAAATATTCTCGACTTTTCTAGACATCTGTTCTATCTGTCAATTCAATACTAGCCGCCATTTTGGATTCGATTTTGATACACGTTATGTCTGTTTCTTTATGATATACCTAATAATATGCGCCACCTACATCGCCAGATTAGGTTATGACTTAAAGGCCTAGTTGCCAAGCCATAAATGCATTAAAAACAGATTAGGTTAAACTATTCCTTATGTGAGGTTGCCCGGAAGAGATTGCTTTAAGCGATAAGGGCGCCTATTGTTTCTACGATGACAACATTGTAATTGTGTGTTTTCGAAATTGTATACTTGGTGTGCAATAAAGTGTTATCTATCTGTCTATAGTCAAATTGAAAAAGGTTATGTTCTTTGCTATTACGGACTTGATTAATGCAATTTACAAGGTATTTCATATTTAATCAATTGGGTGAAACACGAATAATGTTTGAATATAAATTTATATTATCTAGCGGAATTTATTTATTAAAATGGACCTGAATTTATTTAAAATATGATATTTTACTATGTCTATTATTTTCTTAGTGAGAAAATAGACTAAACAGTACTTAATCTATTGTGGTCGTTAGAGCTATATTGAAATTGTATGTTTACTTATAAAAATTGATAAATGGGGTTTCTAATTTGATTCCAAGAATAAGTCGATATTGAATAATAATAATTAATCGATTGGTGTTATATTTAATAAATGGAAAGGTATAATTTTCCTCATTAGTAATCATACTTAATTTTTTGATCAGTACGCAAGGCCTTTTCGAGATCAAATTTAATTGGAGACTAGATTTGTTATTTAAATATGTTAGACTGAATATTAGTGGGCAAATGTTTTTTCAAACAAATCTCATAAATTGAGAGTATATAACATAAGAAATATTAAATCGCACCATTTGTAATGAACAATTTGACATGTAATGTAATGACAATGTATCTGAGTAATACATTTAAATTACGACGGTTTTACGTAGGAAATCGACACGCAAACTACTTTTTTCTTATTACAAAATGCTATAATTGTCCTGATTTAGTATTTTCCTAACTTTTCGCTACTGCTTTTATTTTGTAAAAATGAGTATTTTCCCCAAGACTAACAAATATACTACATTATCGTTTAAACAGTAAGTACTTAAAAATTGTATTCATCATAATATTTTTAATGTAATCTGTCGTAAAATGTGTCACATGCTAAGTGCATTGGCTTTATTTTACACAAAATAAATAATATAAATAAAATAATTTCTCTAACAGTTTACAATATTCAAAATATGCCAATTTCATTATATTTGAATAGTCAATTATTTTTAATTATTCGGAATTAACATATACCTAGCAAATGACCCCTAAACTTAAACATAAAATATGTCACGTAAAAACAAAAGTAACTATAAATATTTATTTGTGTATTAAAATAGTCTCAACATTTGAAAATGCATCACAAAGCGTTTGTTAAATGTACAGTTTAACTATTGTGCGTGTACACTGTCAGGAGAGTTTAACTGCAAGATATATCGCGTGTTTACAGTTACCAATCGGACATTTCCAATAATAAAGTATATAATCTATTATTCGATAAAAGTAAAATATTTGTTTTATGAACACACGTCGTTACTAGTATTCGTGATAGTCACAGAATGAAATCAAGTAACAGTGTGACGGCGATGTATTCCAAAATATTATATCTTAGTCGACGCGATTCAGCAATATCGGTGTACTAATATAACCAATATTCAGGGTCATTGAATAATTTGTATAAAGGTGCGCTATATCTAATTTTGATGATATTATATATTTGAATATCTATATTTGATGGTCCTAAGTGTGAGTATTGTTCTGTTTAATAATAATTATTAATAATATTAAATAAATGTCGAAACTTGCTATTACGTCTTCTAACTTTGCCTTGTCATCAGTTTTTAAGATGTTAAAGTAGGTTTCTTTTGCTTGACTAACCAATACAGTTTTAAAAAAATCACCGCCTTTTTGATTCCGTATACTTCTCAAAGCCGGCCGCCGTCGTAAAAATCTTAAAGCTTTGTTTAAACCTCAACCATTGAGGATAACGATCTTGTATATTGTCCAGGTTTAAGCTTTTTGGAGGAGGAGGTCGGCGGTAAGTCACCTCTGACACTGCTGTCAACCCCTAGTGACATTTTATTCTACAGATTCCATGTTACTACACTAAGTGCAGCTACAGTATTGTCGTAGACCGTATCTCGAATCTTAATAGTGTGGTTTTAATATCTGACTATTTATTACCATTGGCGAAGCATTGGCTTCATATTACTTGTATGGAGTGTGTATCAAATTTTTAACCAGTAGTAAGGGACATCAATGAATAACAAGACAAAAACCCAGCATAACGCGGCTGGTCATCGATAATGTTAATGTGTAAATTTTCTTATCTTATATATATAAAAATCTTGTGTCACGATGATGTTGCCAATAAACTTCAAAACTACTGAACCGATTTCAATCAAATTTGCACACCGTGTGCAGTTTGATCGAACTTAAAAAATAGGATACTTTTTATTCCATTGGAACCGGTAGGTGGCGTTGAGATCGTGTTCTAGAATCCTCCTAATCACCTGGACCGATTTTGGTGTTTTTTTTGTGTGTTTGATTGGGTCCCCGGATGGTTAAATCCACAATTGGAACCGGTAGGTGGCGCTGGGATCGGGGCCTAGATTTTATTATCTATATATATAAAAGAAATTCGTGTTAGTTACACTATTTATGACTCAAGAATGGCTGTATTTTACTAGTTCTTCAGCACGTGGTAACTGGAACTGCATAACATTTACTTTGGTTATAAGTGCTTTGAAACCCGATTTTTTTACCTTATTTTTTTTCTAGATATTATCTTAATTATCTTGAATATATTAAAATACTACTAATATTTAATATAATTCCAGATACATTGTTTTAAAGATTAATAAATTCATAGTAGATTAAAAACAATGTGCATTGTCTGTGGTACATCTTGTTGTTAATATTTAACTAATAATATATAGACATTCCTTTAATTGTCGTCTATATATTAGTATATTATTATTGAAACAAATGATGTTTTAAATATTGTAATATTTTGATGTTATATTTATGATATTGGTATCCTACAATATCTACTTCAATTGAATATCGATATGGTCAGTAAATTTACATTTAATTTAATAGGCTTTTAGAGAATTTGTGATAATTTTAATATATCTTTAAACCGTTTTTTTAGAATAGACGATGTCAAAACTTGTAATGGATTTCAATATAATATGATCTTTTTATTCGTTCGCGCCATGGCAGTGTTTCTAGAGATGTCTATCGTACGTTACCGTACATTAGCGTACTTTTCCTTAGCTTATTTATAGGCGATTTTTGCTGATTGAAAAACATATTAAAGATTTATTGACCTTATTCGGAAATTGTTCACAAACTCCATTCAAAACTAATTATGAATATTTTCATTGACAGCTAGCATTGTCGCATTTCACTAATTGAAGCAGATGTTGTTTGGAATCGCAAATTTGAATTCTGGATAATAGATAAATAATAAATCTAATTGTAGAATTTTAATAGAAACCATGATGTTATGTTTTTGTTTATCTATTATCATAGAACACATTTACACTCATAATCAATGTCCATCCGTTCAAAGAAATCATTCGTCCATATCGTAGTCATTAGAATAGATATTTTGTAGAATCATTATGTACTGAGTACTTAAAAAGTACAGGAACATATGTTTTTGATTATAAATAATTGTATTATAAAATGTATTATTTCTAAAATGAATATTATTTCACATGTGTAAAAGTAACATATGAAGCAATATTAAAAGGCCTTATCGTTATATAATCAGTAATACCTTCTCAAAACTAGCCCCGTATCTTGTACCCAAGCCATTAAATTCGAAAAAAAAACGAAGTCGTATTCTAAGCAATACCATAGATAAAGGTTTTTTTAATATATGAAAAGGTCACTACTACATGGCGGAAATAGTTTTTCAACTATATGAATATTATCGACTATTGTCAGTAGTCACTTGGTTCTTGAGTATATTACTTTAGCATAAAGAGGACTTACATTGTTCTGATTTCGTTTATGATTTAATTTAAGTTAAAACTCGCCAAACTATCGTTCTTGAAGCCCTAGTAGATATATTCCTAGAACTAAAAACTTATTTGAACTAAGCATTGAAAGCTTCAAATATATGTGAAATAAATAAATTAGAAAAAATATGTCCTATGGTTGAACAAGTAAATGTCCTATAGACTTCAATAAGGATTCAGATTCTTTATAGTTTTTAATGTTTAAAACCTTATTTTAAAAAATACATGAAAATAACGCTTCGACCAAGTTAACTTTAACCCTCGTTAAATATTAGACATCACTTGAACACACAGTATTTTATTATTAAATGTGTCTACACATTTATGTTATCCAATTTTTTTAAAACTTATGTTATATTAGTCTATTTGTTATGAGCATTTTCTTGTCTGAAAATGCAAATAACATTCATTTTTCAAGAAGTTGCTAAAATCTCGTCAAATTATAAGAATGTGCAACAGTGCCTGTTGTTAGTCTTGCCTTAGTTGTCAATGAACCCCTTGTTGACTTGTATTATTATTGTTATCACAACTTACTGTTGTATTAAAGTACGAGCGAAACTAAATGCGTCTTTGAAGTTCGTGCAGGTCAATGCGCAAATACACATATACAACAACTTCACGAGTTCCCGTAAAACAAATCTGATAGGGCAGTGCTGCTCTCTCTCTTTCTTTCTATCTCTATCTCTCTCTGAAATGGAAATGTTTTTTAAATAAAGTCAAAAAACACGTCATTAATATAGATATAAAAAGCCATACGCGCTATTTTTAACAAATTACCATAAAATATGAGTGTACCAAATGATTAAAATTTATTGACAAAGAAACTTGATATTCAAATAAAATCGAATTGGTAAGGTTCGAGTGCAACATGATTTGATCAATGATCGACCTGAAAAAGTAAAATAAACCGTTGGATATGTCGTATTATGTGTAATTAACCACTTACACTTGATTGGACCTGCGCTAACTCACATAGTTAAATTATCTCAAGGCACATTTACACATTTATACAAGTCGTGCGTATTTTTGCCTATGATCGCCCCTCCCGCTTCCTAGGACTGGAACGGGGGCTTGTCTAAGGCTGGTGTACACCAACATTTAACCGACGGTTAAAATAAAATAATCGGTGTTTATGCATACATTTTGATCGATTATTTTATTTTAACCACCGGTTAAATGTCGGTGCACACCAGACTAAGTAGTAGTAAGATATCGACGACGATATAGAGGGGTTGTCATCGGCAAACTTTCTGCGCACGACTTATATCATTGTTATATGCTTAATGCGGTCATTTGTACATAATATAAAGTAATTCCTTGATTATGATAAACATATTTCATAGAACACATTGATTAATTGATTTCTGGACGAGTCGTTGTTTAAATATGTGTTTATATGTCAGTATCAATAGAATCTGTAGTTTGGAAGACAAGTTCTTTCTGTAACTTTTCTTTTAAAATTTTTGTCTTCATGGTCTGTATGCGTAGAAAAACGCTGTTAAAATGAATAGTCATTACAATTTTGCGCAAATCGCAAAAATTTGTTGATTCTTTATATGTGTATTAACAATAAATAAGTGTGCTACGTAATGTTTTATATAAGACATTAACTTTAAACAATTGTCGTCATAAAATGTTCTTCATTGTTGTCATTTATAATAATTGTAACAGTAGCAGGATGATTGAGGCATTTTTCTAAGCATTTTTTGAAATTGATGTACAATTTTATGGAATATTTGAAAAAGCATTTAATTAGTAACGCCTCTAAGGCCTCTATCTCCGCCTATCTTAAATTGAGTCTTATTTTTGAAGATTTTGCAGAAAATATTGGCAGTAGACATAACCTAAGCCTTATTTAGAGAGACCTTGCCAAATTTGTCTTGCCTTATTATTCTATTAAATTTGAAATTTACAAACAAATATATATACATTGTTTTAAAATAAAACCATACAGCGTCCTATTTGTTACAATAATATTATTTCAAATTCAAGCAGCCAATTTTCACTTGACTGATTTATCAATTTGTTATTGTTTAAGATTAAGGCAAACAATGTCTATGTACTTAGTTTTTATCTAGTTTTTGGCTCAAAAGTTACTTATATTTAAATTTTTCAAAAATAACAATTCATAACTGTAGGTGCGAAATTCATATCAAAACCCCATTATATGATGTTTACTACCATTTTTAAAATATTTTTTATATTATTCTGTAATATTTATAAGTAGAATGATCGATATATTATGTATGTAACTTGAGTAGTACTTGTATAAAGGCTGATAGCACTGCACTGTTTTTAAGGTAATTTATGTGTGTGCCAATATTTTATCTGTTCTCGTGCTATCTCGCTCTTTTAAATATAAAACTGGGAGCGAGATAGCATGTCAGTTTTGGCAAAACATTTTTAGTACCAACGCGGCGTCAGTTTGAACCAAATCGTAATATAAACAAAAGGTACAACATAACCTTAGACCGATAGATATTATCTAAGAACATAACTTAAAAGTTAGTTGTTGAAATCCTTTTGGTTTTTAAACGTTTTTACTGCCAGAAATTAGTTTTAGGTTTTTCACTTATCAACAGTGGTGTGAAATCAAGTTTTATTAAAACGTAAATATTATGAATAAATATTTGTTGCAACTTACATTGTCTTTCCTTTTTTATTTATTAAGTACAATATTTCTTTGATTCGCCGGGGAATAAGCAGAACGAACGGAAGTTTATTAATATAGCAACAGCAAGTTCAATCTTGCAGACATTTTGTGCGCCTATAGACTTTTAAAATGTCATAGATTACAATAATGCAAACAAAACACAATTCAGATGGCTATAACATTGTAAAATCAACACGTTTTGTGATAATATTTTCGTATCTTATCGATTTGTCATGCGGGCAATCCGCGGACGGAGTCAGACGGCACGCGGCCGTCGTGGCGGGCAAGGTTATGTCACTATCAAAATGTAAAGCACGCGAGGAACTGTGTCGCTCAAACGACACAGCTCGCTTTCGATGAGATTTGATCAAACCACTAGTGATTTTCTTAAACAGACATTAATTCTTGCCAATAAAAAGTACCTATGTCAGGCCAGAAATATATTCAATATACTCTTTGGGCCAGAATAGTAAAAAGAGACTGCTATTTTGTAAAAAAAATTACCAAGAAGCAGTCCGTGGAGTTGGAAACCATTTTAGGGCGATATGTAGGAGGAAGCCAATGTCAGACAACGTCATTTGCGAGCAGCGTGACCAGATTTAGTAGATTTCTACTTTTCTGGTAGATTTTGAGGTACTGGCAATAGAATTTAGTATGTAAAAATAATTTGGTATATTTTAGTAGAATTCACGCTTTTCAGTTATTCTAGTACTTTTTGGCATATCTAGGGATGCAACATCGCTCATAAAAAACATCGATGTTAGGATATCTATGTTTTTCAAACGTGAAACATCGATGTTAAAAATATTGATGTTTATGAACGATGTTTGATGGTTTTTTATCACCATTTACATAAACTTTTGACGCTTGTTCCTGCGATGCAACTGAAACATCGTTTTTTTACATCAATGCATCGTAATAAAATCAATGTATCGCCCAAACCACTTAAGCAAGCCTTTCTTAATTCTTGCTTTCACTAGCATCATCCTATTCCACTACTGTTACTCCATCATTAAAAAAATACCACACACATTTCTCAGGTATGTAAGTTACTTACGTTTATATGTGGAATATAATGTAATTTTTAGTTATAGATTCATCTAAATAATTAAAGAAACCAATGTTTTTTTTATCAAATTCTAAAATTTAATTAAAGAAAACATTGGTTTCTTTAAGTGATGGTGGTTTCTTTGTTATTTTTATTATTTTATGGTTTAATCAAGAAAAATTCATGTTTTTACGTTGTAACACGACAGAAAAAAAAGTAGATTTTTAGTATTTTCTTGTTCTCTTTTGGTAGAATTCAGTAGTTTTTAACCTCCACAATCAGTAGATTCGTCAAATAAAATCTGGTCACACTGGTGGGCAGTGGGGCAGGGCAGTGTTCGCCGGACCGCCACATCAAGCCGACGTGTCGCGGCTTCACTCCACCGCTTTTAACGATCTATATCACGCGGAATCTCAATCTTGGAAGATTAAAATTAAAAAAAGGAAAAATCTTTCGTCGAGTCTTCTATTATAACTCGTATGCTGAGATTCGTGAGAGAACTTTTCACAATGAAGCCTCCTGTAAATGTACGTATTCTTTTATTTAGTCTCATATGTGCTGAGCATGTTTTTAGTTTGTACAATTCGCCAGTTTTACTAAATGGGACATTGATAAAATTAATCATCTTTAATCTTTAATTCTCAATTATAAGCTATTTTTATTTAATAACACATCTGTTTATTTTGTTGGAGTTGTTCTAAGTAATTATGTACAATTACTTACTGTATCAATTTACAATTTATTCAACTGGTAAAGCAAATAGCTTTGATAAAATAAATTGTTATTATGTAAAAGAAAGCACCTACATTTTTCTTTTCGTAAGTACCTAATAACCTCACAAACTTGTGACTCGGACTGTTGACGTCCAAAGATGATGCAAGTTTCTGTTTTATTTTACTAGGTACTACGAATTGCTTATGAGCAACGACCAAAGTGGGCCTTGAATTTGGTATAAAATTGATTACCTATGTACATAATTATATAATTTACCGTAAATTAAATTTACACGAGTTGTAATTTCAGGTTATTGACGCTATACATAGTTAATGAGATTAACTTTAATAAATAGCTCGTTTATGAGCGTTTGTTACTTCAAATTATCTTGTAAATTTGGTTGGTATCTATCGGGCTTGGACGTTTTTGTAGGAGCTATCGGAATAAAAATATTGTTCAAATATAAAAAGTGTCAGATGATAAAAATAATTTGCTTAAGCTAGAATATTCTAGTCTTGTGTATGAAAAGTAATGTTACGTATGGGTACGTTTTACGCTCCTGTTATACCTCTGGTAGTGTTAGTGATTGAGTCACGCAGCTGTAGCCAAGGGTTTATTTGAGATGCAAATTTGTTATACATTGACAGATAACTCGTATATTTATACTAATGTAGATAATCGTTAACGTGTTACTTTTAAAGCTGAAATAAATTGCATTTGGTCACTGTTACGGATTATTTTATATTATAGATATTTAATAACGAAAACATAATAAATAAAATGCGCTTCTAAAGACATTCTATAGGACTTTCTCTTACTTACTTACTATTTCACAAGTGACATATTGAAAACAAAAGTTTCTATATGTCACAATTACATCAATTCTTAATTTTGTCAAATAGTTCTAAAAAGTTCTAACATCATCTATGGTTCTAACGCACTTCGGGCCCAGCGATGCGTGTGCGTAGCGTCATTTAAACTGGTTCAACCCGAACGCGTCCACTGACTTTGGAGCCTCATTCATATGGATCCTGTCGAACTCCAGACGTTGGATTGCTCGTTATGTGTTTATCACTATCTCGTCCATATGAATTCTGTATAAGCCATTAGACCCTATTTTATTTTCTTAAAATGCACAAATAATCTATAAAATTTCTCTTAGACATAAAAAAAATAAAAATGGTATACTTCCAAAAAAATAAGATTATTGTGCGAGTTCTCCAAAATCGTCCCCACCAAGGGAAAATGTTTAATTAAATTATGTTTCACCTTCTGATATTTTTTATTCAACTATATAGGTATTTGTCTGTTTCCATTTTAGAATTTGTTTTTCTTTTGTCACCTCACTGTATAGTTCTCTGTAAAGTCTTCTTACTTTCTCAATTTGATCGAAATCTTCTGACCTCAACATCTGGTTAAAAATAATTGTTGTGTTCTTATCTTTTCGATCTTTCAGAAAACTCGTAATTGTGTAGAAAACGGCGACCATTTATATGTAGAGATACATCGAAAAGTTGGTCCCGTTCACATTACACAAGTCCTGACCTTCATTAGTGATTGATAATTTAAGTAGTGCCTAATGATTACATATTTGTCACGGTCGCCAGATGTTACGAGTTTTAATGTTATATAGCGAAATGTAACTAAAATAATATAATAATTGGTTTTTTCATAGTAAATTGACTTTCCTTTTAAAAATATCTTACAAGTGAAATATTGAAAACAAAAGTTATTACATAACATCAAATTTAAATTTTGAAAAATTATTTTAAATAGTTCTAACACAAGTCACAGTCACACTAATGCAGGTGGAGTATTATGAGTATTAGAATAATATTGGCAGTAGACTAGCCAATTTCATCAACGCCCAATACAAAATCTGGATTTTGCGCCCCAAAAACTTATTTGGTAGGAAGATTGCGGGTCTGTGATTACGCCCCATTGATTCCTGTACCTCTTGTGGTTGCCTTACTTAATACCCATGCCGCACTAATTTGTATGAATTGTGAATGAAATCATATTCCAAACTTAAATCATAAAATTCAATGCACGTGTCTTGTAACCTGATGGATCGTTCGTAATAAGGATGCGAGCGATTTTCTTTAGCCTCGTCGCACAAAAGATATACGGTACATGGCATGGATCAATTCGTGAAATGTTCTTTGTGAAACACATAATTTTACTGAATACAAAAAATAACTTACATGTTTTAACCTATGACATAAAAATTAAAGTAAAATTAAAAATTCTAGTTATAAAACTAAATTTCTCTTAAAATTCAGGGACGAGCAATTTGAAAACCGTATGAATATGTTACGAAGTTTAAAGAAATATTTGGCTATTTAGAAATTATTATAAGTATTCACAGCATACAATATGTACACATATTCATGTTCTTTCTCAGAACAATAACTAATAGCTTTGGTTGTACTTTGGAGTATTTTTGATAAATCTTTAGATGTTTTACATGCAAATTTTAAGTAGTGGGGGGGGGGTTAGGACGGAATGTGCAGGAGGGAGAGTTATATTTGCCCTTTGTGCAATCCTTATGGTCCGGAGTACTTTGAATATTATTTTTTTGGTAAACATAACCTCACTTATTTTTCATCAATATTTCACTTATATCGTATGTCCCAAGTTGAACAATCCATTCCAAGTCCAAAAAAAGCCAGTAATCAACAGAAAAAATAAAACTAGCAAAAAACAGCGTAAGTTGTTAAATAATCAAAAACAAGAAATCAACTACAAGAGTAACAATGAAAATCTTCAAAATGGCGGCCAATAGAGTTGAAATTATAAATTAATACTATTTAAATAATCGCATTTTATTCTTAAACCATGTTAATAAAAAAATGATATGTTCTGCAATGTAGTTAAAAATTATAATTTATCGATTCATTGACATATTAAAAAAGCATCTTGCTAGTGCATGCTAAACTGATTAATAAAACAAATGTTTTTAAGGAGATGTTAAGGCGTCGCAACTGTTCGTGTAAACAAAATAAATAATAAATGGTTACAGTCGGTGCTGGCACTTGCCAGCCGCCGTCGCGTTATGCTCGTTCGGCTCGTGCGCTTTGGTCTGAAGCTAACCTAACCGAATGTACATGAATATAAAATAAATAGTAAATGGCTATCAATATTTTTTACCTACATACATAACTTCACGCCAGGTCCCTTGCGGGGTAGGCACGAACAACAGAGCGCCATACGGGCTTATTCTTACACACCTCACTTGCTTCACGTATGTATGATTAAATGTATATGGTAATGTTTTGCTGTAATTAAATGTAAAACTATTCCTACATTGAAAAACAGTTTTAATGTTTATAAGACAGTTTTGGCACTTACAAGCAAGTCGTGAGTACATTCATAAACATAAACTCAAATCACGTTTTATGTTATTATAAAAAGTGACACAATTTTATTTCTTTTTTTATGTATTTTAAATTCATCGTACTTATTTTAAAACTTGTTTGCGGGTCTCAAAACCTTTTTTCGCACCGCAGTAACATGTTTGGTAGCTGGTCATTTAATAAGTCCTAAGTATACCCATAAACTTAAATCACCATTAATTCATGTACACGATGTTCTAAGCAGTAGTTTTAGTCAACGTGTACATTGTATATATAAAGTTCGTAGTGACAAAATAAGCGAGGTTATGGTTACCAAAAAATTAATATTTCAAGGACCTTATGGTCCGGAGTTCTTGATATATTAAACCCCTTCTGTAACCTATAAGGGTTAGGTAAGTATGTACACTCCAGCCACGCATTAGTTAAAATTCATGTATCGAATATTTAAGCAGCCGACTTTGCTAATTTAATCTTTTATATGTCCCGCTATGAGTGTGGCAAAATGACCTTCCTTGTGAATACTGCAGATGCGGCACCTACAACCCAGGTAGCCGGTATAATGCTGTTATAGTATAGGGCAGAGTTTACATCTATTATAGGTTAATTTAATGCTTTAAATTAATCTCAAGGAAATAATGAAAAAGTACCTGTGTTACTGTTCGAGGCAGATTTTACTTTCATGGTGATTTTTATACGCGTTGTTTATCCCCGAAGTTTTAACAACTTATAGATCTCTTTCAACTTGATTCATTCGACTATTGATTTCATACAGACTTCTCATTTACCTTCTCCCAATTACTTGGAGTCACAATTTATTTTCTTACTTTACACATCTATTCTTATATAGGTAGGTACTTTATTCGTGACACTACGTCTTTGTAGAGATACTATTGTGTACGAGAAGTGTTATGTATTTATTAGTTTATTCTTTATCATATAATCCGCTTGAGAAATGACTTTTAGCCCGAAAGATAGGAGTGCGTTCACCCGTAATAATTAGAAAACCATATCGGTCTATTGCGTCTTTATGAATAGAATAACGTACGTTGTACAAAGATCAATATAATCTACTACGTCTCAGTGGGGTCTTTTGATAGCACACGAGACTCTGTTATATCAGTTTTTGTAGCCCTTCGTTGCATTCGTCGCATTGACCTTTTGAATGTGGACATAGATAAAAGTTATTGATATTTATTATCTAACCTGACCAATCATTTCTGGTAAGTTGTCTTTATTACCGCGATCGATAAGTAGTCTTAGTAAGTATTTATTTGTAATGGGTTTATTAAATAAATAAAATTATTTTAATTTGTCACTAATATAACAATATATTATAAAGACATTAATGATGTATTACCTACATGATGTTGTTTGAACAAAGAGTTCTTTGGAAGTAGTTGGTAAGAATGTGCAATCAAGCCAAGCATTATAGTTGCTCATGACAGGTGACCTAGCTCAGGAATAGAGTTTCTTTATCCTGAGTAATTTCATAATATATAATTTAGATAAACTAATATTATTTATAGATAAGTAGAGCAATTCGCCTGTCCCAATTAACAATGTAGGATATACAATTTTCGACATTTTGGTTTTATTTCACTAATCACCCTAAATAAGCATTGTTTTTCAATAGCAGCAACAAAAAGGTAATTTTTCCTCATAGTTTTTAAAATAGCCACATTAACAATATCGTATATGCCACCATCTCCCATTAATAATGACGAATGTTAACTCTCGACAATATTAGAGGGGCGCGAGAGGCGTATGCGCACGCGGATGTGCCAAAACGGATTATGTTAGAGGAACATGCACTCGTCACGAGCTAGTTTGGCGCAAATATTATTGCGTAAAGGTTTTTTGTTCTTATTATAATATTACTTAATTGATAAGATATATTACATTTTCCGATTGATATTGTCGGATGTACCATGTCCAACATTATTTACGGTCTTGTAGAATGTAAACTATGTCGGTAAAACCACATCTGACTTTCGTGCTGGTTGGAATATTTATTAATTTAAAATTTATTACAAATTGTGTTTAGTTATAATATAAATTTAAATACGACATAAACTTAAATAGGATTTACTAATAACAATGTTGTATGTGGCACTTCTTACAAAGTATAAATATTTTTGTCCATGTAACTTTGTTGGATGTGACAGATCCGACAAATCATGGTGACCCATGTACGGCTAACAAAGCCATTACTAGCTTTTTAAATATTTAGATAAGTAAAAATGTTATTTAATTGCATTGCAAATAAGCTCTCGAACATATATTAACGTATAATAAAAAAAAATAATTTAATTCTTGTTAATAGGGACAGGCGAATTAATTGTTTTACCAGTTTGCTTCCTTTTACCAATAAAAGTGTAGCAGATATGATTCCGGGTATTAAAAGTATTGGAGGAATAATTTGAATGATGATGAAACTAATTTGTATGGTTTAGGACAGTGTTCCGCAAACTTTTTGTGTTCAAGGTACTTCTAGGAATGCGAAAGTTTTTGGAGGTCATCATTTTTTAAGTAATATTTATTAACATTGATTTATTAATCAACAAACCTAAAGTTTAAACTGCAGAAAAGGTATTTATTATTATTAATCAACAAACTTAAAGTTTAAAGCATAACCTTATTTTTCCGAGGCACACTATTTAATGACCACTGTACACCAGTGTGCCACGGTACATACCTACTTTGCGGAACACTGGTTTAGGACACGTGTAGGGTAGGGTAAGTAGGGTAAAAGATGAATAGATCCTTTCACAAGAAAAGTGAAAGGATTTATTTATCTCTAAGATTAAAAGTTTCTTTTTATTTAAACAAATGTTGTTCACAGGCAGCTCTTTTACACGATGTCGACCTACCAACGAAAAAAGCAACTTTTGGTATGGGTTGCTTCTGGTCCAACGATTCCCTTTTTGGAGCGACACTAGGCGTGATACGCACACGTGTCGGTTATTCAGGAGGAACTACGAAGAACCCACATTATAGGAACATGTAAGTATATCTGGGTTAAATTACTATTAACCTCCCGATTAAGAGTGTGATAATGTTTGAGACCGGTAATGCGTTGTCAACGCTCCTGGTATTGCAAACTTCTATAGACAACAGTAACCAGTGTCAACGAAATTGGCCGTCTATCTTTTTGTCTCATTCAGGCCTTAGGCAATAAAAGCAATGTTTACCGCCTAATTCACACACTCCCATTTTCCGGAACAATAAGTTGTTACATATATAGGGATAGGATATAAGATGTCGACCTGCGTTTCAAAAAATAATTAAAAAACTAAATAGATAAAGATGCTTACGTAAAAAAATCAGATTATTTAAATTGATTATATAGCATCAGTAAAACATTCTAGATTTATAGTTCCCTCTTTCTTAAACTATGAAAAACTTAAACTAAAAAAAACCCTAGTGAAAAAACTCTAGAGAGCAAGCATTTATACATGTTACATTGCATTAAATTTGTTTCTATTATTTTGAAAATTATCTGATTTTCCGGGATGAAAGTATTAATTATCCATTCTCGGTATTAAAAATTAATATCTGCCTAATTTCAGCAATTATGGTCCATTCGTTTTTCCACGAAAGCGTAACAGACAGTCCGAGCTACTTTCGCATTTTAAATATTACGGTATAGAAGTATGCGTCATTATATTAATAATAGAAATTATTAAAATCAAAAGTTTAAAAAACTAAAAGGGTAAAAAGAGTATATTTATATAACGTATACTTAATTAATGTAACTTAATATATACGAGTAAGGTATACTTATATAAGCTAATACTTTTTACTTACAATCTGTTTTATCTGTTGTTTTTAATGTCTCGCCATTTTGCTCGTGACATGGTCATCAAACGTCCGTGACAATAATAGTAGTCCGCGTGATGCACAAGGTCAAGGCAAAATCAATATTTTCATTGGCCTCAAGTATTCTCTCACTGTATACTAATACAAAGTAGAATTGCTAAATATATATTCTATAACTTGCCTAAATGCGAAATAAATATAAAGACATATATTTTACTATATCTAACCCTTTACACTTACTATAAAAAAATCTTTATATTATTATAATTTGACTGGACTGTAATATTTTAATAATTAAAACTACACGTGCGAATTAGACATATTTTATATGCAGAGTATTCAATGTACTCTTTGATGCAGAGAAAAATTTGAACTTAAATCAAAATAAACAAAGTTCTTAATTCCATTACATGACGTGGCCAGTCCTAAGCCTGATGATTCACATTAAAAACTTTTTGTTAGAGATTTCAAAACCCATTTCCACGGCAGAAAGAGTGGCGAGGGAGGGAAGGTCGGCAGTGCGAACGTTTTAGGAGCAAGTAGAGACGTAACTTTTTTGAACATTTGATATTCGTGCTGCCCACTTCATTTGCTAATTTCTTTATTACTTCCGTATAAGTGAAGTACGTAGGTACTAGTCTCACTCCATGGCCCTGCTAAATGTACCTGTCTGCTTTAAGGCTAATCTAGTTTCGACATCGCTTCTTACACATCTCAATTACTTATTATATTTTACTAGAGGTGTTGTAGTAAACTATAAATAAATGCCCTATTATACTATATAATACCTAGTAACTAATAATTTTATAATAACATCTCAATATCAATTACGCGTCGTAAATGAATGAGTTGTGCAATCTATTATATTTACAACCGTGGCAGTATGCCGGAAATTAGAGTTCCATACTATTGTCAATGCGCAAGTAACTCTGTTTATTATTTAAGACTAAACAACTGATCAAAGTGAAATCTGGAAAGGAAATAGTTTGTGCTCTAAACAAAGCTGCATTTTATCTCAAAAATAGTCTTCATATATGTCAATATATCCTTAACTTGAAGAATAGGTCATTATTCTTCAAGTTAAGGATATGAAACTTCCTACATAGCCATTTAGTAAAAAAAATACGTGTTTCAACATCACAAATGTCTTATTGTTTCATTCGTAAGTAAAAAATAAATAGGTACAGACCAATTTGCGGGAAAACTACTTAGTATTTATAATAATTAACCATGACTTGTTTTTGGTTGAGTTGATATATTCTTATGGCATATTCAATACAATCTTACGCAATAATAAATTAAGATTATTTTATCTTAATTTCGTAATTTCTTTACAACACCTTTTATAAGGCCTTTGATTTTCTTTTTGCAATATAATAGCTTGTCTTAATATCGTTTTATTACCCTGGAATCGTAATCGTCCATATTTTTATTTTATGGGATTGGGGGGGGGGGGGGGGTAACAGCTGTAATTACTTAGTTACGAGGTTAATAAAGAAAAACTATTGAAACACCTTCACAGGTGTAATATCTATAAAGTAAAAATTCATATTCTCTCATATTTTACCTACTTATAAATACTAGTTTTAATTAACCAGTCGAACATACGCAAAAACAAACTGTAGTTGGAAATAAATATTAATGGAATCCACAAGAGACATACCAAATACCTATTTGAACATTCTAACTTGTTAATTGTTAATCTCATAAAAGTTTAGGTATGCCAATTACGAATTATTTTTATCACTTTATTTATGTTTATAAATTTCGTGCCAAAACCTTGAACCTGACAAAAAATCTCACTATATTATTACCACAGACTTGTTGTACGCATTAAAAGCATGTATATACCCATTACACATGCTTATGTAGTTTTTAGCACATTACAATTTTGTTTGTGGGAAAATGGCGATTCAAGTGTTATTTACTTGCATTTCTATAGTTCTTTTTTTCTAAAAAACAGATATGGGTACAAATGTAAAGGTAGACCAAAATAACTTGTTTTTTAAAAGGTTTTTAAATACATTCTTTTGAGATCCTGGATATCATGCAGCAGTAGAGTGCTTGCCAAGACAAGTAAAACTATCTTGTTTACTACAGGAGTTCCTATGGTCTCCTTCCGCTTCCATCATTAGATCAGCTCCATGGTACCATATTATTGCATTATCACGCGATATACATTTGCGTACAAAATTTCAGCTCAATCGGAAACCGAGAAATTGATCAAATTTAACTTGCAACATTCCACCCGAATTTACATACATACATAGGTACATCGATTGCAAGTCAAATAAAAGCTTATAAAAAGATGGATGGATTGTGTGAAGTATGATTGATTTGATATGATTGAGTGATTTGATGATATGTGGTGTAACAGCAGATATATGTCAAAATAGAGGAGTGTGGAAGGAAAAGACATTTTGCGATCCCAAATAATTGGCATATGGTGAAAGAAAAAGAGAGTTATTTTTTCCTGTTAGCAATATAAACTTATTAAATCGGCCGAGTCTCGTCGCGATGACGACCGTTTACTTGTACATAAACCCTAAAATACGGTTAATTAATCAAAAATATTCAGTAGGTATCTCAAAAACTTAGTCAGCAGGTCTAGTTAGATTTAATTTTCTTTTAAAGAACTTTGTATGCCACCACATGAAATGTTTCCGAATTCTCAACTCCAACTAGAAAAGTTATAGCAGGACACTATTTACGATTTTGGAAACGAAAATGTCCCCAAATATGTACGTAGATTTAAATGAACGGTCATCAAGAAACGTGGTTATACTTTTATTTAAAGTCTGACTAGCAGTAATAACTGAAAGGTCCTCAATACAAGAAGGAAATTATTCAAATATGTCTCGCATTATTAGTAGCCTTCCTTTATATTTATTACAAAAGCAAACAAAACTACAATTGACTCTGAGGGTTGACCTTAACCTGTTCCTAAAACGATAATAAAGAATTATTAATTATTATTCACAGTGATAAGAGAACGTATCTAATCTTTTTCCAAATGTTAGATATGCATATTAATTATGCATGTGTGTAGAAACTTTTTAATGTGTGATAGCGAAGTTTGATAAATTATTATATCTATCAAACTTAATAAAACATCAATCTATATATAAATTATTGTAATACTTTACATATCAACTCAATTACTTACATATAATTTGACAAAAAATGGCATGGCGTATTTTCATTTTTTTTATCATTGTAACTGAACCACGATTGGCTGCAAGAGAAAGAGCAATATATCGAAGTACAAGGTAGATAACTACAAGAAATAAATTGACGAGACTTTAGTTGCGAAAAATGTCTGGCACGTTTTCAATTTATAGTTGGAGACAACATGTTTAAAAGCATTTTACTAACAACATATTATATTAATTACTTCTATGCTTGTAGTAAATTTTCTCGGAAACTACTGCTTATCTATTTCAGGCGATCTGTGGCGAGATATTGCCTTCTAAAGTTTATTCCTGGTATTGCAAACTCTATGGACGAATAACCATTTTCCATCAGGTGGGCCGTCTGCCCGTTTCCCAGCTACACAATAAAAAAAACTTTTACCTTTTAAACTCTTTTCTTTGGCCTTCCCCAAATGATTCAGGGTGGGCACAATAGGTCTTTTCCTTTCCTATTCCTCTATTCTGACGTACCACCTCTGTCACACCACAAAAGCTCATATTATTCTCAACACAATCCATCCATCACTTTTGATTCTACATATATATTCGTACCCATTAATATGACAGTTTAACATTCTTTTTGTCTCGTGACTTTCATTCCTCTTCATTATATCCCTATACAGTACTACCTTATCCATTCTTATAACTCCACACATCCATCTCAACATTCTCATCTCAGCTGAATAGAGACGTTTATGGGCTATCACTTTGGGGGCCTAACATGCGGACCCGTATAACATGACCAGTTTTACTAATAAGTCTCAGTATGAAATGACAAATTTTGATGAAAATCAAAAACTTAAAAACACATTAATCTAAAATTACTTTGGAAAACATCTCGTCCCTTTGTGATCTGTTATGAGTTTCATGCAGTTGTGAACTGTCTTTCTTTCTTTTCTTCAGTCGATCTCTGTCCACTGGTGGACGTAGGCCTCCCCAAGTACGCGCCACGTATCCAGGTCTCTCGTCTTCCTCTTCCAGCACCTGCCGGCGTAGATCGTCAATCCACCGGGCTGGCGGGCGTCCTACTCTACGTTTGCCGAGACGTGGTCTCCACTCCATCGTCTCGTTTGCTCCATCGGCCGTCGCTCCTGCGACAGACGTGGCCGGCCCACTGCCACTTCAATTTGCTATTTTTGCGACCAATGTAGGTTACCTTCGTTCTCTTACGGATGTCCTCATTTCTGATTTTATCCATAAGAGAAATACCTAACATAGCTCACTCCATAGCCCATTGAGCGAATTTGAATTTATGGACCAGTTCTGAACTGTATTTGCATGTAATTAACGATTTGTACCTCGTGTACTTTAAAATTCAAGGAATTCCAATTACATATTATGTAAGGAAGAAAATGCGTCTTTGGAATGTAATTGCCAACACGTGTCTGTATATTATATCTAATTGTGGATTTCAAATTATGCATCATTATAATTACAGTGGTGATCATACGGAGGTCATTGAGATGGACTATGATCCGAAGAGTGTTACTTACGGAGAGCTTCTCGACAAGTTCTGGGCCAACCACGAGTACGGGCTTACCACGAAGCTAAAGAGACAGGTATTTAAAACATAGTATTAACATTGTTTCTATTACATCGAAAACATTAGTACCAAAACCTCCCAAATGGAGTGTTAGTCCATGCACAATGATGGTTTCCGTAGAATTGAATAATATCAACAGCTATAATTGGTTTTTGTTTTTTGGCATTTAACCAAAATTACCTCTTGTTTCAAAAAGTATTTAAATTCGTTTTTACACTTTTCCAATTTTGAAAGCGAATGTCTCCCACTGGTTGACTAAAAAAATATTACTAAATTATAATTATGTGGGTGGTTCTTATGATATAAATTTATTGGTGAAGATTAACAGTTTATCGCTAATATCACAGTCGTTATATAAGTAATATACATACCTAAAAATGAAGTCCACTAGTATAATTTACACCATATAGTATAATTATGTAAGCATAAGTATTTTTTTATACATTGTTAACACGTTCTGTGTTCTCATAATCGGAGACGTAGGCCGCTTGATTAAATGGAATTCAGAGGCGCCGGGTTCAATTCTCAGTAGTGCACGTTAACAATCTTCTCCATGTGGAATGATGTCCACTCTAAATGAAATTAGACGTAGAGTTATCCGTTGTATGTAATTTTTATAAAGGAATATTTTTCTGCCGAATTTTGAAAGAGAACAGTTCCAAGTGGCTTCAGCAATATATTTAAATAAATTAAAATAGGTTCAGTAATAAATTAATTACTTGTTACATATACTTTTAGTACCAGTCCATGATTCTGTATCACGACGAGGAGCAGCGTGCTCTGGCCGAATCGTCCTTGAAAGACATGCAGGCTCGCTGCACCGAACAGCTTCGGACAGAAATCGCACCAGCCGGTCCATTCTACCCTGCTGAAGAGTAAGTAGCTAAGGTTCTCTAAAAAACACTATTTGAAAGTCGTACATATATGTTAAGAATAGGTACATCCGCGGTATGAAAAGGTTTGTCACCGTAAAAGTTTTGCTTGCACGAGTACCAGAAACCAGTACTGACAAGATTTTAATAAGTGTTATGTTTATAAAATAAAGAAACATGAAAAAAGAAAATTGCAAGGTTGACAATGACAGACACTGAGATTAACAATGGTTTTAATCGTCAGAAACAAACAAATCGCTACGCTCATCATAAATATTACAACCAATAAAAAGCTTTTACATCTCTAAACAATCTTCTAAGTTAAGATGGAAAAACAAACAACTTCGATCTTGTAACTAAACTAAATCTTGTAAACTATATTGTCAAACAGTTAAACATAATTTCTGTGGAACAGTCTGTTCTGTGACTTAGTTTGAACATATAATGAAAATGTGCTCGTAGAACTTTAAATGAATGTATTTGAAAACTGGCGAACATTTTCATAGCACGACTGTACCTACTACTTTCTTTATGTATGAACATACATCGCATCGACGTTTATAGAGCTGTTTGAATGAATAGCGGCAAAGCTCTAACATTACGTCTAGCTAAGATATTTTAATCTTTAACAAAAAATTAATCAAATAAATTTCACATTGTATTTTAAATTAGACCTCGCACTTAATAGTCAAGTTGGGGCATACATAATATTGAGCAGAGAATTTTAGCAGCCAGTATATTTTATCACTATAATGGCTGGAGGGGGCAGAAAATCTTGTCCACATAGTACATAAGCTCCATTGAGCTATCTCACAGTAGAGTGACTGGCGCAAACAGGCTGCCTAGTGCATAGCATGCCTAAATATGATGAAGTATTGCAATAGCATTAATAAATTATCAATGTAAAGCAACTCGGCCTTCTTAGCGTTATTAGCAATAATATTTGTATGTTTATTGCTCACAAATATAGTCAGGCGTTGAATAAACGATAACCGGGTGAGGGTTATTGCGAAAATGCGGTCAGGGTCAACTCCTTTTAGAGCAATCAGAGTTACTAGGTGCGGCGTTGTTTAAAAGATAATTTTCCTTCTACCTTAATGTAATAAGGATAACCTCCATAATATTATTGTTCGATTAATGCAATCATTAATTCACTTATGCCCGGTTTCTGAGGTACTTTTAACTGATTTTATCTGTTTGTTAGCGCTATCGGTACAATAGATTATAAAATTGCGTTTCTGAACATACCATCGTACGATAGTTAATATTGGTCAGTTAAGTTGAACCTTGTGTTCAACTAAACTGACCAATATTAGGCGTTTATGTATTCTGGACTAAGAGCCGGTGATCGCAGACCTACCAAATAGTATAAAGGCTAAAAAAGTTTCTGTGCAAGTATCCTACAGCAGGTAAGAAGTTTTGGATATTATGAATCTCGAACCGTGGTGGCTTTGACAGATAACAGGTAGCAAAGGTGAGCATAATTGCTGCCCAAAAACATTATAGCATAATGCGCAATTTTTTAGTATGTTCTACAGGATACTATTAGAATATCATACCATCAGACACTGAATAGGGTGGCAACCCCCTGCCAGACGCCTTTAAAGTTTTATAAATAATAATTCTACTTACGTCACAATATAAAATCTGAGTTTTATATATGTTACTTGGTCAACTATTCAAAGATGTTCCCCAAATGGCCAGACAGTTTCAAAAGTTCTAACACTCTCCCAGACATAGTTGAAAGTCAGCTTTAGGGGCGAGCGCAGAGGCGGTGATCGTGATGCCATCGTTTATCGATGGCATCACGATCACGTTTTTAGAATATAAAGTATCGCATCACTTCAGAAAGAACTTAGCTATCGTTCTAATGATATCGTATCGAAACCAGCAATCTAACAAATTTACATCATTCACTAGAAAAAACCCGTGGGATACCCGGGACACTATGTACCACAGCATTTAAAAAAGAATTTAAGATATCGTCTTAGTGCAAATAGTGTCGGACTATGCAAATTTTTATGCGTCTTAACATCTTGTTACCGCTCCCGGAAAAATTTCTGCGATATTTTTGAAATAAAATATAACAGATTTTAAGTCTGCGAATTCCTATCGGTTGGTGAAAACCGCATTGAAATCCGCCTAGTAGTTTTTACGTGAATCCCGAACAAATAGACAAGGAATCTGAAAAAAAACCATGATGTTGTCCATCATTCATATAGTCTATCCCAGTTGTTTTTTTTATAGCTTCAGTGTACAAGCACGGCATTTTTGGAATTTATAATATTGTAGATTGCCGGTATCTGCAAAAACTAATATTGTCGATACAAACTTTGTATTTTAAGTATATCTTATATTCTATATAAAATTGAGTTGGTTGCAACACGCCTGTCTCAGCTAAATAGACTTTTAATTTTTCGTCTTATTTTATTTCAATTTTGAAGTTGTTTGGGTCCATCATGTTTGATGATCGAGCTAAAACTTTTAAGCATAATTAAAGTAGAAAATAAAAAATAAATAATAGCTTTTTATGTGGACCGCAGATAATAATATTTTACGACAGCTATACTTATTAGTTTTTCAAAAAGTAGTAATTTATGTGCTTTTAAAACGAGTTTGACCGTTGTGAAATTGAATATGTTATAACTAAGCAATGTATTATTTTTTTCACAGCTACCATCAGAAATACAGACTTCAAGGTCACAAGGACCTGTGCCTTAGTATTGGGTTGGACTCTGCCAAGCTCCAGACCTCACACTTGGCCGCCAGATTGAATGGCTATTTGGTCGGTGTGGGTGGAATCAGTCAGTTCGAGCAAGAAGTCTCTAAACTGGGTCTGACTGAGAAACAAGCAGAATATGTTAGAAGGGAGCTAGAACGCAATGAAGGCGGTGGTCTTGCATGCTAGCCCCGTTCATTATTAATGTAAAAAACAATATTAAAAGTGTTTTTCGATATTTTTATTTTTTGAGTTATTAAAACTACGTTTCAATAATTTTGAAATGTGTATATGCAATCTCTTGCTTTCAAATATTTGCGTTGTTGCCTTGACTCGTTACGCGATGGCACGTAATGAATTATTACGGTGTTACTGAATAAGACTTATTCATAGAGAGTACAGACTTAGAGTAAGTTTGATCGCTATTTTAAGAACCATATAAGCGTTTATACTTACTCTAACTCTCCATGAATAAGACCGTTAATGTTTTGTTTAAGTTTGTTAAGAAAAACAATACTGACCCAAATAATTTAAAACCTTGAGACGTAGCTTTAATTAAGTATTATAGTCACAAAACTATGGATCCATATTCTAGGATGTAATCCTAATCGTCTATAAGTTTAAATTACAGAAAAATAGGTAAGTTTAAAATATTTGGGCCCTTGAAACCGCTGCTTTCAGGGAATCATCAAATTATGAGATAGAAATGTGCCTAGATATACTGGTAGGTGAAACAAATGGCATAAATTTTCATATTATTTTGATACTTGTCAAATTCGTAAAACGAATTTGCAAAAGTCTCTATTATCCCTCTTGTTCACTATGGCGTCTTTGCATCCCAAAACACTTTTGATTTGGAAGCATTGTTAGATTGTCGTTGTCAACAAGAGCATTGGTTTGTAAATGATTTTATTATATTATTGTTATTATAGTTCAATTCTTGTCTAAAGACTCGGGTAAACCTGGCAATACCAAATTAATATTAATATGATTATTGTTCTAGAATTCGGATTACCATAATGGATCCAATGTTTAAAATTTCTCAGCAACGAAAAAGTAAAACCATTATAAAAAGGAATTTTGAAATAAGAAGTTTTCTTATTTATTGGTTTCATCAAAGGTTGCGTTCCTCTAGTAGCTCAAAGATCAAAATGCTCCTTCAGCCGTTCCACATATCGAAAGCGGTCGTTATGGTTGCAGCGAAAACAACACTGATGACGTCATAATTTTCGATCACGCACCGCTCACAACGACCCACGTCATGAGATGGGCGAATAATCTGTGCCACTTGAGTTAACAATTGTAACGCCTGCAAGCAAGTAGAACGGGAAAATCACGGTCGTATGCGTGGTCGTTGTGAGTCTCATGTGGAACGTAGCCTAGATGTTTGTGATAATTAATTTATTTTCTTTTTCTACAATGTTTGAATTTTAATTATTCCATATATAAAACGAGTTATTACACTCGTGCGTAGCCTTATAGCATGCATTTATAGATCACAACGACATCTGGTTCAAAAAATGTTGATCAGATCACTTTAGTAATTCTTGAAAGTAAGAATATGGCGTCGCTAATTCATCATTTATATTATGTTAACGATATTGACCTCTGAACATTATTGTATTTATATTTTGTTATCAATGGTGCAAAAGATGTTTAAGCGGTAATAAGATCAAATTGTTGCTCAATAATTATCGTTGTTATAAATTATTAAACTTAAAATACCACTCTGAATGACCAGTTTGAAGAAATAGGCCAATATATTTGCTATATATATATTTATATTGTAAAATCTAGTTTTTGAACATACAGTTAAAGATATGCATTGTATTATGTATGGTCTTTTTAAATTATTAATATTCAACTATATAATAACCGCCCCAAAACAAAGTTATTATATTTTAAGAAATAGACAATATAATTATTTCAATTAAATATTATTACTATTGATTGTTTGTAGATTACAATATCGTACAAAGAGCAATTACTTGAAGTAAATTTATATTTTTATGCACAAAATATGTGAAATGAATAAAGCATTTTAAAATATTGTTAAATGCTGCACACTACTATAATAATTCTTTATTAAATAATAATCGAAGTGCAGAATAAGTATTAAAATCAATTCAAATATGTGCAAAGTTGTTTAACATGTTATAAGTAGTTGTTATAATAATCACGGTAAACATTAAAATGTTATTTTGTCGATAATTTGTTTTATTCAAATGCATACACAAAGCATATAAGTGCTTTGTTGTATAAAATTTTCATTTTTTTATATTGGCAAACGAGCATACCTCATCAGAAGTGGTTACCATCGCATGTAGACATTTGCAAAGCCAGCCTTCAGGATAGGATAGAGAGATCAAACAACAGCAATAGGATAAGGGCGATCCCTTTTTTTCCAATTCCAATGATTATGGGGATAGGAATATCGGATGGGGGAAGGGGGAGAAGTGTGCCACCGGAACTTTCAGTAATCGCACAAAACACGATTAGGTCGAGCGTAATCGTTTCATGCCGAAATTCTGAGAGAGCGTGGTACTACACCGATGAGCCGGCCTAAAAACTAATAATAATATCATTATCTTGTTTGCATCATGGCTCGCACACGTACATTTAAAACATGGAAGAATAGTATTATTTCTTCCATGATATACTTAAATATAAGAAAAACTAGTATACAGATATTAGTTTTAGTAAATTGTTTTCTAGATTGGCGAATAGTTTATTTGCCAGTTCGTTTGACCATATTTAAGATTAATAAAATCTGGAGCTAATAAGCAAATGAGAGGAATAAACCAAATGAAATCCAAATCAACCAAATTTGGTTGATTCCTAGAGAGACAAATAGAAAGACAGAACTGAAAGGACACGATGGCTTTCGATGTCATTGAATGTTGCGGAGACAGGATAAAATAAAAAAGCATTTTTGACGGATGTAAGTTAATTTTTATGACGGTGGATATGAAAACGGTCGGTTAATATTAAGTGCCTGTAAAACGCCATGCATTCAAAATTGGTGTGCCAATCTAGCAGGCGCTTCTGAACATTGAATTATTCAAGCCTATGTTATACGGATAGCAATGAACCGTCTGAAATCGGCTTAAGGGGTCAAATTGATCGATGTTGTTGAGTCTCAGTGGTTAATAAATCCGCACCTCACTCAAGTCTCGGATTCGAAATCAGGCCAATTACCATGCTCCGCATACTCTATGATTGCTACGTACTGACGGTGGAATATATCGTGATTACCGTACCTTCTCCTATAATATAGCACGTAGCTTCGCGTTGCACATCCAATTTATATCAAGAATAAGAACTACAATGACCGTAGTTTAAAAATAATGAAAACAGCAATTATAAGAGCCTAAAGCGGTCGACTTTGAAGACTCGCTTAAGCCGGCGCCGGATACAGCTTCGAACATTTGAACACTTCTTTGATTGTTATGTGTGGCAGGGCTTTGAATATCTGTTCAAAGATTTGCCATGCGGTATCGGTTTTTGCAATGATCTTAGTATATGTAAACTCACTGGGTTTTTGTAATGCACATCAAAGCCTTCAAAGTTGGAAAGTGTTCAATGTTTGCGTAACCTGTCATACTTACACAGTCCAGTTGCGAGACCGTTGCGCACACCCATTCGTGCCTTCTTCTCTGACGTTTTCGTAGATTTTGCACACGTAATAAATACTCACAAGCACTTAAATAATAAAGGCACAACGCGTCAATAAAGTGATCGTCCATCTTGATGGTTTTTTAACAGCATACTGTGGGGAAAAATGTTTACAAAGCATTTCTAGCAGGTTGCGGCATTATGTGTTAAAATGTATTATTGTTTATTCATATTGATTTTCAAAGTCGTCAAAGAAGCTTTAGTGAAATTGACACGTGTCTAGTTATATTGGTAGTTGTAAGACACACACATAGAATATGCGAAAAAGACCTCTTCAGGCCCTCTTGATCTGCATGGTGCTATTTAATCATGACCTTTTAAAGATATTTTCAGGGCTAAGTTTTTTACCGGACGATTCACTCTTATAACCAAACAAAGACAGTTCAGAAATAATTGTACCACGCAATTGTGGTTTATCACAGAGCACATGTTTATCCTTACGGCTTTCTATAAGCTGGGTCGGCAGTAAAAAGTGTTAAACGCATAGCTGGCGAAGCATTAGCGGCTTGTTGCTTGATATGGCTTTTCACGTTTGTAAAATGGAGACTAGATAGAGCCACCTAAAACCTCGCTCAAGACGCTTATAATGCTAAGACCGACTCTGCTGGTAGCATTAGCTAGATAATAGACATTTAAATCAGTGCTATACATTAGATTTTGAAAATACATATGTAAGATAAAAAGCCTACTAGAAAAATCCTTTTGAAATTTTAGTTAGTGCCATCTATGTAGTATATTGGACGTAAGTTAAATATTTATTATTAGTTTGCTATGTATACGTTAGATGGCACTAAGAGTTTTCAAAACTAAGCTAAACCTAATGAAATAGATATTCAATAAATTTTCATGCACTATATTCTGTAAATAATTATTTATTTTTCATATTATTTCGTTTAAATACGGTTTTAACGTATGTAGACAATGTAGTATGTAACCGGGTTCACGACGTAACTTTAATCCGGAGTTTTTGGATACCCAGACGACAATACGGCTGTGGAGAGATTTCCAATGCAGGAGATAACAGAGCCCAGATCTAGTTGCACAGAGAGACGATAGTCGAAGGGCTGCAGACAGTTCCCGAGTGGGGTGATGTAACTTGGTAACGTTCAACGTCTCACGTTTCATTGACTGAGAGATTTCAGCTTCTGTGCCCAGAAGCTGAAGTCTCTCAGTCAATGAAACGTGTGCCCGTTCCGTCCATGTGTTGGAGTCAAAAAATGCCTCTCTTTGACTCCAACATTCAAAATTGCCACGTACTACATAGAGTCTTTAGCGCAAGTGGTGGCCAAAAGTTGGGTATGCTCGCAAAAGTGAGACAGTATTCGAATTACTACACTTCGGAATTATTGCGGAACGTATACCAAGCCGAATTCTTTTATGCATGGAGCACTGTTCTCATCTTTGGGACGGTTCAGCCAAATACCAGCTGGAGGCGTTGGAATAATTGAGAAAAGAGGCTAAAAGCTGGACAGCAATGACCGTCTTTTTTATGCTCGACTTCAGAGGATCATACATATAGCTATCTGCCTTCTATCGGATACATTTTGGGGAGTGTTCCTTAGAATTGCACGAGCTGGTTCCTCCATCCCCATTTTACCATCGGACAACCAGACGCACCGGTTTGCGCCACTGTTACATGGTGGATACATCACCAGTCAGACCCAAGCGTTTCGGTTCATCTTTTCTGGTGCGTACTGCCGAAGAGTGAAATAATTTGGTGGAGTTGTTTTTCCTGGCAAATACAAGCTTGATGTCTATAAGTCACGAGTGGTATCTTCTAGGTAAGCGTGCTCCTAGCACGCTCCAGCGTGCTCCTGCATCCTAGACCGCGTACACACTCAACATCAGGTGAGACAGTGGTCAAACGAAAACCTATAACCATAAATAAACATTGATTGTATGAATAAATTCCTAATAGGATAAATTGTAGAACAGACTTTTCTGATTGTTCTGGTCTGAAAGGAACTATCAGGGGTCTCTGTTTTATTTGTGCTAAGTAACGCAACACTACGGAAAATTACAATGTAAGTATGTGTCGTACAATGTATGTGTGTAAAAATCGAATTTCTTTAAGTTATTGACATCAATAGCATTTTAAATACAATAACTATTCAAATATTTTAAACTCGTTAACCTAATGACTAAACTACATAGATTTTGGTTGTTTCTATATTTTAATATTGCTCTTGTGTATTGTTAAATTAGTTCGGTATCATTAGTAACTTAAGTGACATTCCCGATAATGTCTTACATTATTTTAATTCCTCTGTAAAGAATAGTATTCAAGAATTAGCAACAGACTGTAAACAGCGCCATACTTTATGGCCTCTCCACTGTTCTTCATATTATCATCAGAAAGCTACGTACTAATTGATGATATAAAAATCGTCTATGGGCAGCCATAGACTTGAATATATCTATTTATAACCATATACAGGTAAATCAAAGCATGCTAACTTAGAAGATTTTTTTTGTTTATGCCTTATCAATCGATACACACAAACAAAATTTTGGTTACCGCTTTACTCGTGCTTCCTCTTCCGCTAATAAAATGCCGGTTATGTTAGTCTCAGTTTACATAACCTCAAGTTGTATAGAATTATAACTGCTTATATAACATGGTGACCCGATAGATTCCTTATCATTTACTTATTACAGTAAGATTACAGAAAATCGTTTATCACGAGAAGTAAAACTATTATGCAGCCTGACTTATTGTAATAATACTCTCTTCATTATAGTTAATATATCTAATACGTTTACATAACTGCTTTCTTACTGCTGATTATGTACAAAAGGCAGGTAACTGTGTTGGAAAATGTTTACCATTGCCTATGGACTATGAAGATAAGTCACCATTCAAAAAAAAACTCACGTTTTAGGTACTGAGAGTACCTACGCAAAAGAAACGTTCTTGATAAGCGTTACGACTATAAATAATAATAATAGTATGCACACGCATGAGGTACAAAAAATATACAAGGAAAATTGTGTGATCCGGTGGTTGCCAAGACCTCGTACTATGATCAAACTTGTGTTACAGTTATCATTGACAGCCATCCGACTCAAGTATGATCTTAGAGTTAAAGGATAACTAACGGTCTTATTCATAGAGAGTTAGAGTAAATTTGAACGCTTCTTTAAGAACCATAAAGAAGCGTTCAAACTTACTCTCACTCTCTACGAGTAAGAGAGTTATTTATGTTACATAAGAAGAAAGTTCTTACTAAACTAATAACGCTGTTATAGTTATAGTGTATTAAGATTTAGATATTATATTTAAGTGTCTGCATGTGTTGTGTGTTGTGAGTACGTGTATGTGTGTGCATATATAAGCGTAACGATTCGAAAAAGAGAGGAGAACGCCCATTCGAAAGGGAACGAAAGTGCCATTATGAACAGTTCTCGTAATCCTTTCCTTGGTGTGAAACAAAGAAGAAAGAAGCAAAGTCCGGCAAATTCCAAGCGTTACCTAGGCTGTCTTTTTTTACTGACATACATACATAACTTCACGCCAGGTCCCTTGTGGGGTAGGCAAGAACAACTCACCTTCTGCTAGTACACGACGACTACACACACGTTTACTGACAAACACATATAATGTTGTATATCCCCAAAATAAGCAACTTAGCCTTGTGTTATAGGTAATAAAAGGTTGTTGTATAATTATAGAACGTACTAGTGTGGGGCTGACCCAAACACCTAGGCCCAGGCCGTAATAAAAAATGGAGAAAATGCATTTCCGAAATTTACCATACCATGAATCGAACCGGAGCCTCTGCGTTGCAGTGGGTAAGCCGTCAAAGGCTTAGTCCGCTCAACCACAGGAGCACAAGGTTTTGAGTAGAGATCGTGGACAAATCTACTTATTACTTAGCTATTTTGCAGAATCATATCTGGGACGACCAGGTGTCGCTAATAGAATGGAGAAGGAGGCAACTAAATAGTACAGCTCCATACAGATCCTGGAATCAGATCCCCTGGGAAAATAAAAAGTCCGCGCAGCGGCGTATAAAATAGAATAAGTACCAATGCAAACCACGCAGTATTGGAGTTAGATAAATTTTGTATTATTTATGGATCTGTAAATATACAAAAATGATACCAAGCCATTTGAGTACGCTTCAGAGTCCATTGGAATTTCAATATGCACAAATAATTTAACTTATCTGCAAAGATAATGATGTACCGTTATGTTACTGGCTGTTTATCTGCGGATGCCTTCGCTGTATCAGGAAGAGTATTCTGTGTAACAAGATAATTCGTGATGACCACTCAGGTTGTTTGCGTTCGCTCGGTGCACTCGGTGCTAAATGAGGGCATCACCTCAGCGGCTCAGGATCATTATATTCGCCCAAGCGCATCCTACGCTGATGTGTAGCTGACTTGACTAAATGCGAAATGTGTTGTTCTTGTATAGATTGTATTTATTCATTAAATATATATTATATAGTATTTATTAATAGCCGGTTCCTATATCTTACTTGTCTTTCTGTTAGTTAAATTTTGACATTATTGATCAAAATGCTTATGCCAAAATTTAAATGATAGTAAGGCATAAGAACTATCGGCAGGATATAGGAAACGGTCATGAACAAATATATTAGCAACGCACTATAACTACTTAGACATGAGTGTATTCATGTATTAAACTATAAAAAGAACAATAGGAAATATCAACGCTTGAAAGAATTTCATCCAAGTAACATTCACGTGTACCTAATCTTTATCAGAGAGATAAGTAAGTTTTATTTCTAGATTTAAGTAATAAAATATTTCATTATTCTTAATATTCACGAATAGAAGAACAACAGTTTCTGAAATAGACAGATCGACATTGAAGTCTGATAATATTTTTAAAACGTGTCGCAACCCTAAAGGCTAGCCATTTTGTACGGTCTACCAGGACGAACTAAATCCGAACACACTTCATCCCCTCGGCTTCGCTATTCGTCAGAACCTAGCGAAGCTGATAGGAAAGGGTGTGATGCCCGGCTGTTATGTGTTCAGGCTCATGTTGGCATCCCCGGAAATGAGCGGGCAGACAACCTGGCAAAGCTAGGCAAGCGGTGACGAAGCTGCATTGATTTAAGTTAAGGGATAGTCCGGCACTCATCTGTGATTCCGGAGGTGACGAGACTATCCAACACCTGATGCTAGTGTGCCTAACAACCGGCCGAGGTGCGACCTCGAGAATGTTACAAAAACTAAGTTCACCAATGAAACCATTTTTAATTTGATGTCGGGGAAAGCCTCGAGGCAGCAGCTGGAGCGGTTTTGCACACAGTTAAAGAGGCGCTAAAGCACAACAGTACCCGATGATACATTCGCGTTTTTAAAACACCTAGTTCTATAAGATCTGTTGACCAATGTCCCAGACTATATTAGGGATGACGCCTGGTCTGACGGGCCAGAATTACAGACGGACAAAAACCTTAAAACTTGAAATAAAAATATATTACACCTAATACATACATACATAACTTCACGCCAGGTCCCTTGTGGGGTAGGCACGAACAACAGAGCGCCATTTAGGCTTATTCTTACACACCTCACTTGCTTCTTTGACATTCATAGTTCTTGTCATGCACGCTCGTCTGTTCTTAAGGCTCCTGACATCACCTTCAGCTAGTACACGATCAATTTGATCATGGAAAGTGTGTCGTGGCCTTCCGAGACTTCTGCATCCATCCACTTTTGCATTGTATATCTGTTTAGTCATTCTTTCATCATACATTCGTTCCACATGCCCGAACCACCGGAGCATTCCTTTCCTTTCCTTCACCCCGACACTCTCTTTCAGACCAACTCTCTTTCTTACTTCGGTATTACGAACGCGGTCCGCGAATGTTACTCCGCAGATTTTGCGCAGTGCTCGCATCTCGACCGCGTTTACTCTACTTTCATGCTCTCTGTTCCATACCCAACTCTCGCTTCCATACGTGAGCGCAGGACCAGCACCGCGTTGTGTATGCCAAGCTGGGCCTTCTGGCTGAGGTTCTTAGCGCCTAGAAGTTTACCTAACGCTCCATTCACACTATTTCCCAAATTCACTCTTCTTTCTATATCAGCGGTGTACCTTCCAATGAAATAATTAAATATATTTATTAGGAGTAATGTACTTTTAATGACTAAACACACCTACTTATTGGTACAAGAAGAAAAACAACGTATTATTATATCGCGCCAGGTCACATAGTTCCGAATGATCCTGCCATTAAAGGTTGATGACGGCATAGCCTTGTACTGTTTATCAAAAGTTTTTTGTTGATATGTAATAAAAACAAAGACACATTGGCGATCGATGTTTTGTTTTCTTCTCTTAATATATATATCTAAGCCTATTTGGTAGCTTTATTAAATATTCAGACAATAACATAATCAGCGTATAGCTATCTACAGCCTTAACGAGCAACGCATTCTGACTCCTTAGCTCATATATCAGTACCAATACCTACGGTATATCCGAACCCGCTGGTCAAAATCGGATTATTGGGTTTTTAGGTAGTAAACGTAGTCAGCCTGTAATCTACTGCTGTACACATAGTCTATCTATGTTTGTGCCATATTTCCCAGTTTCCCTCCATCCTGGTTCTTATCCAGTTCCCACCAGCGACCTTGCACAAGTCACCGGTTCACGGGGCCTGAGGGCATCTTTACTGCGTTTAATAAAGGTATTGTATCCTTTCTGCTAGGATTCGAATCTACGTCATTGAAATGCCTTATTTACTGTTCTATCACGCACGTCATGAATGATGCTTGCATTGTTATTTGACTTGTCAGACATGTAAGTTAGTTACCGTCATGTATTCGATTCTTTAGGTAAATCTGTGCTACAGTCGTAAATTATTATACCCGTTAAAACATTTCAAATGTTATACACTGTTGTACTTGTATGATATATAATCTAAAGTATGTATATAGGTATATTTAAAATATGCTAATTAAAGGTAAATTATATCGAGTTAGCGCCATGTTTTTAAGCATTATCATAAAATGTAATCACATTGATGTCAAGGATTATCTTTTGTCTTCTAATGTCAACACTGCCATAAATCTATCTTAAGAACTTATTCAGCGTTGAAATTAAGTTAGTATGTATAATGAGCATGTTATTACGTACATTTGGTATCCCAATGTTGACATTTAAAATTCCATTGGGCCTGGAGATTAAAAGTGTGTGAAACATGCATTTAATTAAATACATAAAAACTTTTTATTCGGAAAATTAAAGAACAAGGTATTGTTTACAACTTTAACTTAAATATTGATAAATAACTTTTGTGTAATGTGTCCTAATTCCAGTTTGAAAACTAAATACTAATACCTACTAAAAGATTGTATAAATCAACCTTTTTTCGGGTTTTAAGGCCATTATGATAAAAACGGAACCCTTATTTTTATGGCTTGTCCGTCTGTCTATGTACGTAGTTAGAATAGAATAGACTATACTTTATTGCACACAATGTTACAAATAAGCACAATGGGCGGTCTTATTGGTGGAGAGATTTCTTCCAGACAACCGTTGTATGGACAGAAACTAGGTATGGATGGGGGTGGGCATGCAATAGATATAATTACATAAATATAAAATAGAATTTTACTGACTAATAATATAAACATACATATTTATCTTAACATAAAAGTTGTGTGTCTTCAAACAACATCATCCAAGCAAACAACTAAATAACATTATTATTCACTTACAGATTTGAGATAGTGTTATTTGACGGGGTCATTAAACGAATGCACAGACTTGGCTTGTTATTATTATATGTTATTAATTTATTAGTTATTTTTCTGAGACTACTACATCTTCATACTTGGATAGAACTTGACAATGGTATATGATGAACACCATCTCTACCAAATGCTTCATTATACGTGCACGTATTGGCCATTTTCTACTTATCCCTTAATATATCAACATCAAATAGTAAATAATGTCCCTAAGGATTTTTTAATACATTACTGTTAATTAATTCTAAATTGGTTCGGCCATTGTGAGGATCAACGTATCGTACAGACAAAAACCTATTCATTATTGTATTATATTTATTACAATTTAATTAGTAGGCCACATTTGTTATAACGTTGCATCACCAAGGACATGGAAGTACAAGGCGCGTTGCGAAACAGGTGTGGTAACCATTATTTTATATCACCAATGCTGATATCAAATTCAAACGATTGTCGAGCCATGTGACTACTAAAATAAACAACTTTGATATTGTGTATCTTTTCAATAACGTGATGTATGTATTTCATAGGACACGTGCATCATATGCCTATAAACAGCTACAACAGGTAAATAATGTTCTATAAATTATTGGAGTATCTTGTGTGTAGCTACATTAGTGTATATATATACACACACGTTATCAGTCAATATCTCTTATTGTATTTTTTTAATATTTAGACTACTAGATCCAGATGTAGTCAATGGAGCTTAAAAATATGTGTTGGTGATTTATAAAAATAACGATTTGTTCCTCTGCATGAGTGCCAACATTAGAGGATTATCATGTTTATTGAATATTATGATCAAGATGCTGTTGTCATGCGCACTCTACTCGGTAGGAATTTAACTTCATCAACAATTAATCACAACCAACTCATACATCGGCGTGAAGCCGTCAATAACTATAACATTATCTCCCACATGGAGCAGTAGGGTAAAGAAAATCAAACACTCCGGTATGATTAAGCACATACCTACATTCTAAGCACAGCCAACAAAAACTTGATAGCTGTTACCACTCTCTATTATTAATACGAAATTCGTACACACATCTCTCCAGCATAAATCGAAAAATACTTTTTATAGTCAACTTTTTCATTTGTGCTTTTTCAACATAATTGAAGCTTTCCCCTGAGGTACAATCATGGTTGTACCAATAGAAGCTACAAGTAGGTCTTTATCGAAATTAAGAGGAGGTTCGCCTTCACGACTTGGGCCTGGACAACCAGCCATATTAAAGAAAATAAAACGACTCACTGAAAACTAGAATTGGAGAGACAATATATTTTGTTAATTTTTGAATGAGACATCATGTTCTTTTCTATATTCATATATATAGCCAGTACTATTTTGATACCAAACTACAACATATATAGCGACCATGTGGTTTTACTCATTTTAAGAGGTCCGTACTCATTTAGCAAAAATGAAACGCTTTATTTAAAAGTCGTCCGTCACGTCTGTCCGTCCACCTGTCCGTATGCCTACGTCACAGTCATTTACTAGAAAAACTACTAGGCTTAATCTCATTAAAACATGATTGGCTATATATACAATTTTAAGGTAGTCTTATTGTTGTTAATTATAAGCGAAGGTAGTTAATCTTATATTCTAAATATTAAGGTAAATCAATTAGGTATTGGATGAGCTTGGCTAAATGAAAAACACCAAAATGTAAGTATTTGATGTATAGTTTTAAGAATACAAAAATCGATTAGGTACATGGAAAACACGCGTAATAATATGTATGTAATGTAAACCTATGTTGTAACATTATTTGTTTACGATACTCCGAACCAAATATAAAAAATAGATATCATTATATTAGCGGTTCAATCGGATGATTCAGTGCGTTCACGAGTACTGGATTTGCACTGAAGCTGTATCATCCACTTATTCACAATAACATAATCTCTAGAATTGATTCAACCAAGACGAGGGAAGTAATCGATAAAACCAGTCTCATATTCTATATTGGTATATCCTGTTAACTGATAAAAAAAGTTTCTGGTGCAAGTGTGCATAAACTTGCCTTACAAGTTTCGAAAGTAAAATATAATCAAACATTAGTATCAAAATTGTCATATTATATCTAATAAATTGGGTAAGTGTTTAGTAGTCCGCACATAATACTTTCGAGGAGATGACAAACGTCTCGTTTTCGTTATTTGACTACGAAACCATAAAAAGTATTTAATCAAAAATATTACAACCTTAAGATTAAGAAGCCTTGAACTTTTCCAAAATTTTGATCTTCAAAGTTACAGGGTTACAATATATAGTCCCCAGAGGTGCCTCCTGTAACATATTTCGTTTCTTTGCTTCAATAACGTGGTATCTTGAAAAACCCAAATTTACAGTACGCCACTTTTATAGTTTCAAAAAAAGATTTTACCCAAACATATTCACATTTTTCAATACTTTTTACAATTAAATTTAGTGTCAATTTACTAAGCTTTTTGAAATACATGAGAAAGTTGTGATAATATGATAAATTTAGCAAAATATATTGAGTGAGTGAAATTAATAGTGAAAAAAAAAAAATCTGCGCCGACGCTGTCGTAAAGCGACAAAAAACCAAGCAGTGTAGGCATTTGCCGACTGATGGCTACCACCTGTCTAGAGTATGTCGCATAAACTTGTTGTTGCATAGTGACCAGGTCAGCTAAAGAGAGTAGCAGCGCATTCGTAGCACTTTGTTGCAATGTCATAGCGATGGTAACGTGTCATCATGGGTCTGCTGTCTGTGATCTCTGTAATAAAAAAAAAAAAAAAAAATAGTGAGTATTGGGATATGTCACGTTATTGAAGCAAAAAAGCGATTTGTCCGGTATCGAATAGCGCACACATGGGTATGCTTTCCCGGGATCCATTTATTTTCCCTCTTTCTTTCCTAATCCCTCTCTCTTCTCTTCTCCCTCCGAATTCCCGCATAATGTGGGTTTCCAGGTCAGGCGGCAGTCGCTTCATTATACCATAAACTTGCAGTATAATCAAAAGGAAGCGGAACCCAGACTTGAGCCATACGCCCAGAATGCAACCGGGATTTAACGCTAGGATGATGACGACGACTTTAAAGGTTACAGAGAGGAGAACACATATTTTTCAAGGCTATGGAGCTAATATCTCTCCACCTTTTGACTTCATTAAAAAATTCATTAAGGAATATTGTTTTTATTTCAAGATAATATGAGTAACGACACCCCACATAAAGCGATAAGACCCAGACTGTACTTGTATAATAATTTCGCTTACCAACTTATTCTGTAATCAATGTGTCCATAGTTAGCTTGTAAAAATCCGGCTCGAAGGACCTAAAAGAACATGTAAAGCACTTCTTTAATGTTGGAACTTCATCTGTGTTCATGTTTTTGTGTTCAAATTTAGACTCTGGCCGTATGCGCCGTTCATGCATTAATGTCAATATTTAACGTCATTAACAATATCGCATCAAACTCATCGCCATATGCGTGAAGCGGCCTGATTCTTTAAAACTAACGCAGATGAAGCCCCCGCATAACTGTTAATGCGTTAGTGGATTGTTTTTAAATCATTAAAACAACAATTGAATATTAGACGAATTTTATATGGAGAAAAAAACAATAACAAAAAACATCTATTTTAAAATACATAAATACGATGATATTATTTTCCAATAGGTAATAAAATAGGCACTATGAAGTGATATAAAAACTACAAGATTGTTACGTACTTTGTTAGTGTTACAGCGCACTGTGAACTGATTCATACGAGTTCACGTGCACTGAGTTTGTACCGAGACACGGTGCGAACCACTTGTATTATAATATCTTGATCGCACTAGGAATTTTGATTGACCTATGGCGTGGTCGGAGGCACGGATTGTCCTTGCCAAGGTCAGATTTACTATAGCCAACAATTTGCGCCGTATATATTTATATAAGTGCATACATTTTACTAAGTTAATATCACAAAATAAGAAGCCCGATTTGAGTGTTCTCATTACAACCAACATATTTAGGGATTGAAACCTCCAAATAGTTAACCAAGTTGACCTACTATCACGAGAAATCGATTGAAAATGATATGACTTGATTTATTTTAAATTAATTACATTTTGTGTCACAGCAATACCTCACAAAATCGATAGAGGGGGTGAAAGATTGGTCTTACGTCTGGTTTGCGTACCGCATGTAGTTATCACGCATGACAATCAATTTATAGGTTTTTTTATTATTTTACCCCAAATATATATATTTATTCTATCGTTTTTATTTTCAATACATAGACACATACATGTACAATTGTGTTGTTTTAGTGAAAAACATAAATAATCAAGTTAAAATACAGAAATAATTAAGAATTTTAATACTCTGTATGTAACAATAACAGTGTCATAAATGTACCACTGCTGAGCTCGTAGGGTCTCCCCATTTTAAGGGAAAACGGAAAGTATAACTGCCACGCTTGTTCCAAGCGCCTTGGCGGGTTTGATACATCGGTATCTCTATAAAACCTATAATTTAATAATAATATTGTTCCTTATTGTCATTACATGGTAATTATATCAATATGCACATTAGAGCAGAAAAACTCCATAAGTGCTCCATGCTTGCTGGCCAGGATTCACACTTGAGTCACTTCATAAGCGAGCGCATTATCTACTATGTTACCAAGCCTTACAATAATATTCCGTATTGCGTTTTATATACAAACCCTATATAGATGATCGGTTTTGAGTCCAATTAGCACACGGCCACTTCAATTTTTAAAGTCGTTACAAATATCTGAAATCGTATAAATATTAATCATTAATAATAATGTAATATTTAAACGTGTAAGTAAGCTTATCTTTATTGATATTATAAATACCAAAGTAACTGTCTGTCTGTTCCGTTTTCACGGAAAAACTATTGGACGTATATAGGTATATCAGATTTATATATAATACTGAAAATGAACATAGGATACTTTTAATACCGAAAATTGGCAGAGATACTTTTCATCTGGGAGATGGGTTAATTTGCGATATAAAATGAATCTTCCGGGGCAAATCGCAGTAACATAGAAATTTAACACATTGTAACCTATGTTGTAACCTCTTTAAACAAGAGGCACGCACTAACAGGTAGACCCGCGGCGCAGCCGCAGGGTAAGCTCTAGTAGTAAATAATGGTTTACTAAAACTAAAAATCGTAGACAATTAATTACACATTAATCTTATCAAATATTGACTTAATTTTAAGTTTTATAGAGATCGCTGATAACTAGATAACTAAACAAGCTTTCCCTGTAATTGCAAAATGTTGATTCTTATCTTTTTTATATAAAAAATAATGGAACATGTAACAATACACTCTAAAAGAATTTTCATGTAAATGAGCGGAAGCAAATATACCTCGGTATCATCTTACTTTTAAAATATTATTTTGAAACAAATTCGACATTATTGCTTAAACAACTCACTACACTTGTAAAAGATTAAACTGTGAAATTACCCGTAAATGTAACATTGCGAAGAAGAACGAGGTGTAAAAACCGAATTATACTCGAAGGTATTCTAAGTAATCCGTAGGTCGCTGGTTCATATCCGGCTCGCAGGACCATGTTCAAAACTTATGTTCCTAGTATGTTGTATTTAACTGGTGTGTGCGTGCACATAAAATGAAACGACACTTCACTTGAACTAATCTTTTATATCGATTTAATAATTATAACATTACCAAGCAACAGTTCAATAGCAACTGACAATATTGTTCGACACATACGGCCTTCTTATAATAAACTCGTTAAGAAAAACGATTAGGCGTCTAAGTAAGAGATCTTCTTAAGTAAGAGAATCAGAATCAAACCCTACTCAATTAATATCTTTTTTCACTTAACGTAGGTTGTACCCAAAATTTTCGACTAAAGAGGAGTTTTGGTAAGATTTTCGCTAATCAGTGGCTGAGCAGTTTCTTTAAATTTAAGAAACGATTATAAGTAAGCCCTATAAGGTTTAATTATAGTGGAGTCTTTCAAACAGCCAATGTTTATGTAGGTTTCCTACTTAAAGATTAGAAAAAGTGCTTCAGTTTTCTCTGCAGTGTGCATGCGTTGTGTATCCAACCAGTTTCAAGAATCTATGAATATTCAAGTTGGACAATAATCTTCAAGCAAAAGCCTCGGTCAAATTGTAGGAGTTTTTGGTACAACTCGAAAAGACACATTCCACTAAACAATTGAAATGTTGTACGACACAAATACAATGCTTTGTTAAAAAGATTCAAAATCCATAAATAATATTTTCTTTTAACCAAATACATATTGGCCTTTATTTTACTGAAACATTAGTGTTGCAAAACAACGTACTGATTGGGATTTTTGTTTATTTCTGTATTTAGTTTTATATATTTCTAATTATTAACAATAATTTTTTTTTATATTATTTAGTAATCAGTAGGTATATTATTTTTTGCTTAGTTTACTTTGTTATTTATTTTTAATTATAGAATAAGAATTGAAAACTGAAAATTCGTAGGTAGGTAACAAACATTTTTATTTTAAATTAGAACTCCACAGCCTAATCAACCTTCAACAATTTTGCAGTAGATATGACTGTATTATTATTTATTTAGATTTATAACTTGGCAGCTAGGCCTCGTAATCTAAGATCTGGCTTAACCAGATCTTAGATTACGATCTAGTTTCTTCATCTTCATAAGCCTATGTATATATAACTCAGCTGAACTGTAGGTTATCAACTGACGCCATTTGGCGGAGTTCTTGTGAGAACTCTAAAGGCCACATTTGACTATACAGTACAGATTTCTCACATTAATACACAATTACTATTCAAAAACTATCAATATCCATTTTAGAGTAATTTTACACATTTTTAGAAATTACAACTGCACAACGCAACATCTCCTTTCAATTCCCGCCAAAAACTCCGATATGACTGTAAATTGTCCTTATGTCCTATTCCATAAACAATAATAAATGAATTATGTAGATTTCAACCTTGAAACAACACTTGCATATCGTAGGCGTCATCATTTCGTAAACACGCCTCATTCTACTAAATTTAAAGCCACGATTAAGACGGGTATTAACTATTGATAAAAGATAATACTTGAATAGTGTCGTCGAATTGTGAAACGTTAGTGTCGATTTTGGAGATGGGGTATTTTGAATTAAATGCCCATGGACATTTGTCGCATATACGAAACCCTTCAATTTGCGTACGAGACGAAGTTAGCCGATTTAAAAAATGTAGGTAACACAGCAAAAGAGTTCCCGCTAAAAATTAACTGTTTCTTCAAAGCTGTGAAAATACACTATTTTACAAGCTTTAACTTAACTTGCAATGGATGGACCTATGTATGTATGAAGTAAGTTCGGGTGGAATCTTGCAAGTTAAACTTGACCAACTTCTCAGTTTCCGATTGAGCTGAAATTTTGTAATATGTATATCGCGTGACAATGCAATAATATTGGGCTTGGAGCTAATCTGATGATGGAGTCGGAAGCTGGCCATACGAACTCCTGTACTAAAAAAATAATATTCCTGTCGTGTTCGGGCTCATTTCACTTGTCTTGGCTAGCACTCTGCTGCTAGTTGACATTCAACGTCTCAAAAGCTTGTATTTAAAAACCTTAAAAAAAACAAGTTATTTGTTTGACAAATTTAACATTAATAACTGTGGGAACGATAAAAGTTAAGAGATTTTTTTATTGTTCTTTATACTCGTTATCGTCATAGCAATGACCTGTGGCAATGACAAACTAAGATGTCTTTCAATAGGTACGCGAACCAATTTTTAAAGAGCTGTCTGTGAGAGACAATCTGTTTATTGCGATCAGCAGTAAGAAAGCTATAAATATATCCATTTATTAACTACTGTTTATATTCAAGTTTTTATCTTCAAGTTCGTTAATTGACCAGCCTTCTACGATAGAGGAATATATTAATTTTAAACGGTCGGATAAGAATGTTTATCTCTACTAAATTATAAAATGGAAATATATTTGTATGTTTGGTAACGAAAAACTCAACTGGTCCGGATTTAAAAATTATTTCACCATTCGTATGCTAGTTATCCCTGATGAATGAATATACGCTATATAAAAAATTAAGAATCTGTACTAACACTTCGATAATGCAACCAATCAATCTAACCAAAATACTTGACGCTGGAATAGAGTTCTACGATTTTGATGAAATTTTGTGCGTTTGTTTCAATGTGTCCGGTGGTGTTTAGATTGCCAATTATATCCGGTAGGTGACGCTGGAATCGGTTTCTATATTTTTATTCTGTCACATAGGACAGCGACTGCCAAGACCGCTAGTATTATAATAAATTGACTACTTAAACTACTTATAATTTGGTTAATGACATTATTTTAATTTGACTATTTCATATATAACTAGCTGTCCCGGCAGACGTCGTCCTGCCCGGAAAAGCTTCCATCGATATGCCGACAGCAGCGCACCTACCGGGTCCAATTGTCCGGATTCAACTCGGAAACCTTCTTTGGTTCATGCATAACAACTTTGCTGATCGGAAAGGAGCGGAAAGATCATCATATGATCAAATGTATAGTTTACGATTCTAAAAAGAACATACAGACAAACATTCATTTTTATACATGTAATCGATAGACATATACAAGTAATAAATTGAATACTAAGTACCTGTAATATTGTAATCATAATATAAAATATGTAATCATTAGTATACTAAAAATGGTTTGTAACTAAAACTATGAAAAAAATATGCCTGTCGAAGGCGAAACATGTAACTATTACGCAGTCTGTTACTTAGCATAATATCTGCAAAAAAATCCTTATTTTAAACAAATAAATTGCTTTGACTATATATTACCTAAAAAACCAAAAACAAAGAAAACGAATTTGAAAGTCGAGATTTTGCTTATATAATGAAACTCTGTACTCATTTCTAAACAAAATGGTAGTGATTTAACTTATGTAATTGTTTCTATTCATATCCACCCATACAAATACTACTCATTATGTTTTACATATCTGGTTGCTATATCTGATTAACCGTTCATTTGTTTTACAACGGTTAAATACTGACCAAATTTTTAGATTTATGTTTTTCTTTTCCATCTGCCTTTTTGTTGTTCAAATTTGACATTGGCAATATCAATGCCATGTGCATTGAAGCGATTGATATATAAAAAATCCTATATATCAATGGTTGAAGCCATATAAAAAAAGACAGGTGCAAAGAGTACATTGAGTATATATAAAGAGACAGGTGAATGAATAGTAAGGTATAGGAACCAGCCATCATTTGCTTTACTACAGGCATCTAATGGTTAAAATTTGATATTAACTTCATACTCGTAAATTCAATTTTGTTGTGTTTCTCGTTTGTGGTTCTCGGCCTTCTAGCCAATTCTCCTGGTGCTTCGTGGCCATGGGCACCACAGCTACTGACCGTTTTTGACTATCGAAGGTTAAAATTATTGTGATCTGCGAACTAATTTAGTATTTTTTAAGATGATTTATTTAGGTTTTTTAGTGATGATGTCATCCTGTCAACATCAGTCTATTTTACATAATTTAAATCAACGTTTCCAGCCTTGCCGGAGCCGTAGTAGAAACGGACCGCGATAAAATGCTTTGGAAATAATCCACGCCCAACAGATTAATTCCCAAAGCATCAAACAGTCCCCTTCCGCTTCCTGTCGCCTCTGGTCCGGACATGTCCACTAATAAACGTTTAAGAAATTTGTTTTATACCCACATAATATTTGGCCAACATGAAACTGTGACATAACTTCCGAACATCGTAGACGATCGAAAACACCTTTCACCGTTTGGATTGATCTGTTACCCTTTTGCAAGTCATTGGATGATGAAGTGATTTTGACATTATATAATTTAGTCTTATAAATACCAATAATTACTTGCAGTTGAGTAGAACTGGTAAAAACTATTTAATGATTATTTATATCACGTTTGGTATATGATAGAGGTAAAAAAGCTCCACACAGATGAAGAAAATGTTGACTGGATGTGGGTGGGAGATTGTGTAATGGTTACATAAGGGAATCATTCAGAATATCACGTATTCTTGAAATGTTGAGAGGAAAAAGTTTAATGTGGTATATAGACTTGTAATAAGGAGGATAACATGTGACAAAAACAATAGAGGTAGATTAAAAAAGAAAATGCATACCAATATGCAGTATCAGAGAAGTATGGAAGGAAAATACATATTATGTCGACCACAATTAATTATAAAAAGGTTACGGAAAAGAGAGATTACTATTAGCCACAGCGGAACTTTGTTAGCATGGTGTCCAAATTTTGTCAAAATTTTCAGTGTCCCAACGAAATTGTTCCATACGCCAGACTAAAAACCATTAGGATAAAACTAGGTAATACCGATCAGGATATAATACAGGTCTATACAATTTCTACCATATTACTGGCGTTTCTGCGGAGGCCCACTTACAGATAGGGTAGCTAGATCTACTGATTAGTTACCACATTCCTCAGCCGACATATAGGAAGAACGGATATTAGTTATTTTTGCGCATATCTGAAGTAAAGTTTTGAGGTGCAAAAATAAGAGGTGAATACTTTGACCAGTATTAGCCGCAACTAAAATTAGTGCATAATTAGTTTTTTGTTGATTTTGATATTTGTTTACTGTTTCACAATATACGAAACGAGAAGCCAGAGCCAGAGAAGAGAACCAGGAAAATCTTTCCTCGAGGGTGCACGAGGTGCGTGGCACCTGGGCGCAGCTACCTACGAGACGCAAGTTTATAAATTTGGCGTTAAAGAACATCTTCATATCGTATAACTCTCCAGAGGGTGATTTCTTCGATTTATGCCTGAATAAATCTTGACCAAATTACTAATCTGGTTACTGATAAACTGCCATTGGTGTTTAATGACATTCAAAGTATTTTTTTTAATGCTGATTGGCAAAAATATTAATAAAGAAATATTGATAAATAACTGAACTGTGATTATTTTTTATTAGGTGACCGCCAATACCAATCTTTGCCTATAATACTCGTAATTAGATTTCGCACCATAATTTATGAATTGAGCAAAATTTTATCAACATTTAGTATTTCAAGAACAATAATTACATCTTATATTTTTGTGACAAATAAAAACGAAGTAGTGAAAATTTCTTTGAATTCTTTGGGTTAAAAAGAGCAGCAAATATAAACAATACGATACAAAAGTTTATAAAGTAATCAAAGTAATGATGATGGCGCTCAAAGAGACAAATATAATCGTTTGATGTTGTTTTGTATTTTAAACAACGCATTTATCTAACTTTCTGAAGATAAAGTAATTTAAATACAAATATTTTGTTACTAATTGGAAGATGTGTTTGATATTTTTATTATTCGTTCTTTAATCTATACTAATATTATAAAGCTGAAGAGTTTGTTTGATTGAACGCGCTAGTCCAATTTGAAAAAATATTTCAGTGTTGGATAGTACATTTACCGAGGAAGGCTATGGGCTATACATCATCACGCTCAGACCAATAGGAGCGGAGCAATGAAGGTTTCAAAATGGGGGGTTTTTCAAAACTAATTCCACGCGGACGACGTCGCGGGCGCAGTTAGTATGTTAGAATGATGCTGTGCGATGTTCTTATAACTGCAAGCCTAAAAGTTCTGTTAATTTTCTTTCTGAATTTTTTTAACCTATCTTTCAGTTACACTAAACAACATTTTTATTTAAATTTAGTAAGAATACTAATTTACCTATATTACGTGTCCCTACTAATGTTTACGTGAACGAAATATAGCGCTGAGAAGAAAATTTCTTCGCACAAGCTCTTTACAATTTCAAATACTTTTAATTTGTTTAATTAATACATCCGCAATCGGTGCCCATGAAGCTAATATTATAGAGTTCAACTAATGAAGTCAATTTGGTTGAAAGGCGCAGGACTGAAAAAATTCGACGATATTCAATTATATTGAATGGCGTAATTTTATGTTTATATCATTTTGGTTGCTTCATCCAGATCAAAAGATAGAATTGAAACTTTTTTCAATCGACAAGTTTCAGAGCCTAGCGGTCATCCATAAATTAAAATGTTTAAGCATTAAAGCACGAAGTTTGAACTATTTGCTAAAATATGTTCAACCCTATTTATGGAAATAGTGTTTAAATTATTAAAAAATGATTTAAATTGAAATAAAACTGATCACAGTACTGCTGTTTTAATTTAATAAGTTCTTGAAGTAAAATTGTAAAATATTTGATGCCACTGGGGACGGAGGAGTCTCACGACGTGACCAGCTGTGACAAGGAAGGGAGAGAAGTTAAAAATATTATAAAATGCGTGTGACATAATCTGTGGATAGCTCCTTAAGTCATACACGTAGGAGACCATCATTCATAGCTTGTCATTTTATTTGGAAACTACGAAAAATCACTGAAATTTATATTATCGTTATAGATTCAGTAAATAAAAAATATTCTCCTTAATGATCATAAAAACAATAGCGAACGTTTGGGTCGTGAAACTCGTCGATAATGTGTAAATTATCATAAACGATCATCGTCTGCAGCGGAAACAGAAAATTCACACAGTGTTAATGTTACAAATACATGAGTATTATGATTCAGATCTTCGTGGCGTATTGATGATATAATGTGACCTTGGAAAAGGTTCCTATGGCTAGCTTTAAACACTGAACTTGTTGGACCTTGAAACACTTGTGTATTTATATTTTAATTATTGAAATCAATGTACGTATGGCGTGTCTGCACCTTCAATAATTGTCAAAAATCGATAAAGTGGGTATCTATGCAACGCATATGAGGGTTTCAGTACAAATGACCAACATTTTTTTTAATTGCAGGAGTTCAGTCGAGAGGAAGACGGCCCATTTGATGGAAAGAAGTTACCATCACCTATAGAAATTTGCAACACCAAAGGTGCTACAAATGCGCTGCTACTCTCTTAAGGGTGCTGGGAACACAACTGAAGGTTATTATGGCGACATACTTTAGACCAGCAGTAGTAGCCATCAAGTCGAGCAAATTACCTACCATCCAGCTGTGGCTTATTTTGTCACCTCTTACGTTTACTCTTACATTGGCCGCTATGCCACAGGGAATTTAGTTTTTTTCCGTTCCTGCACGGATATGAGACAACTAAGATTAGACCTTTCCATGCAGCACCATTCACATAAACTTCGGATCTATCTCTGGACGGGTCTATTTATTTGACGGGATAACAAAATTAGCCTGTATTCATCCCCGTCGTTAAAGGTATTATACCGTTCTGTATTCATACCAAACATGCTAGTAAATAGCTGTCGGCCACGAAGAGCGAATTGGACCCTGGCTGAGCTGTTGCACTATTGCAGGATTATAACTCAAGGTTGTTAAGGGAGTATGATCTAGACCAGAGATAGTACATATTCAAAGGGCATATATCCAACCTGGCTGAGGGTTATTTTGTTGCCTGTTACGACAGGTCACCCGGCCGCTAAAATTAATATTTTTTCTTCGTTCTACTCGGATAAAACCGATACGTTCAAAGTATTTTGGGTTCACATACTCGCGCTATCCAATTCACTCACCACTGTCCTACTCGCTGCCGTGGATGTAAGGATGATTTTACGAGACAGAGAAGAAAGAATTTCATTATTACTACACTAATAAACTTGTTTGTTTGTAAAAACAGTTTTTTTCCATTACGTCTTAATACCATTCCAAATGCTGATCTTTATGTGTGCCACGGTTGTAAAATTAAAACATATGGCAGACTTATGCTCCAATAATAGCGTCTTCATTTGTTTCATGCGTTTTGAGAACTGTCTTATACGTAAAAATAGATTATACAGTGTCTGGGAGACCACTCAATGACATAAAATTAGCCAAGTGCGTGTCAGACCACACTTATTCATGGCTTCCTGTGCCGAGACAATTAAAGTCCACGCTTTGGTCATTTGGATACGAAATTCTAAAAAAGGATTAATAAAAAGGCACCTATTCTCAAACTGTACTCAGGGGATTTTATTCAAACCAATTTTCGTTGAACGTATTTCTTAATCTCTACTATTTGTTTTTTTCCACTTCATATTTAAAAGTTCTCTAACTTTAAAGACATACATATTTCCATTAAGTTTCAGCCATATAGGCTCAGTTCTTTCTGATAAGAAATAATGAACTCAGAAATACCTACGAACGGATAGGATACGCTTTTATAACGGGTACATTTTTGCCAAAATATCAACGGAACCCAAAAAGTATATGTAGAAAAACCCAGATTGTACATCAAAACATAAAACTAAGTAGCTCTATACGACTCGGAATCACATAAGACGAGTTCCTCTATATTACAAAATGATTATTACAGTCCACTTTCAATATAAATTAAGACAGGTTTTGATTTTTGACAACGATTACGAGCCTGCTCTAATGTTCGCCGGCCACTGTCACTATACGACATGTGCATGTCGTCAATATCTACTATAGTGCAGCATAAAGCTTACTCCTACAATTTTTTACTTCGTAATTTATGAATAACTTTTCCATAAATGACATTGAAAACACTATATAAAATTGAAAATATGAAAGTTAATATTTAAGACATGCATGAACTTTTCCTACTTAAGCGACCTACTTTAACGTTGAACATTTTAATTAGAGTTTCTCACGAGGATACTATATTACACACTCAAGACTGAAATAAAGTATGTGGATTATAATGTCTAGCCATAGAACTCCTGAGATGATCAGCTGCGATATACAACAGACAAAAACGTCTTTAGAACAAAAATTGCCGTTTTATTTTCCACGTATATTTATTCCATGCCACGTTTAGTAAAAAAACTATCTTAGGGAAACTATTTCATATTATATAATTAATACTATCCTATTTGTATTTTCGATCTATAGAGTACGCGTGTAAACGTGTCAAATGTAATAATTTAAAGAGGGGAACAAATATAGAGACATCCGAACATAATCACTTTCACATTTTTATACTAGTACAGATTAGAAAGTGCCCTATGTTGAATGGTGTAATGAATGGCATTAAACGTATAATCGCCAAAACATATTGACTGATTGTAATATGGAGTATTATATCCAATTAGAAAGTTCATATTTTCACTTTGGTTATTAAAATACATCAAATTATAACTCTGTAACGTACTATTGTGTTGTAGGGACACTGTGTATAGAAGATATCACGTGTTTTCTACAGTTTTACTCAAAAGCTTTCTTCAGGAACTATAAATCGTCTGTTATGAATAAGTACCTATAAAATTCACAATGTTCGTGTGCTAGTTGTGACAACAAGATGTATGTTTACGTTTAGAAAATTATACAACAAATATTATGAATCCGCTTGACAGACCTTGTATTTTTTACAAGATAGATAGATAACAATTTATTGCACACCAAAATATACAATTACAAAAACAGACCATGTTTACGATATTCTCTAGGCAATACAACAGGCGGCCTTATCGCTCAAAGCGGTCTCTTCCAGGCAAATCAGGCGAAATAGGTGGTGCAGGAAAAAGGCAATAGAAATAAATACTCAAACTAATTTAAGCAATAAATATACAAATACATACATATATACATAGTCATATATACAATAAATAACACATAATTATTATAATAAATAAATGTCCTAGCATGTTTATATTCCGTAAATCAAAAACAGCTATAAGTATAAGCTAAGATAATTTTTGGAAACTTTTTAGATAAACGAAACTTTAGATTATTGTCATAAAACATTTTCTGTTTATCTTTATATGTGGTTAGAGTTGTCTAGAACATTTAAATATCATTAAATATCATTCCCTGCAAAAATCCTGTACGAAAATGTTCCTCTTAGGAAAAACAATGTAGCATATTGTAGGTATATTATATATCTATCTATAATATTATAAAATTATAAGTCTTTTATTTCTTGTATTTGTCTGTTTGTTCGGAATTCACATAAATACTGGTCCCATTTCGATGCTGTTTTCACTGACCGATGGCAATAACCCGGAATTAAAATCTACAATACTTTATATCTCGGGACTCCCACGGGAATTTTCTTAGGAGCGGTTTAAAGTGGCCCGGTTGAAAATGAAATCGAATTCCGATGTACTATTTTCACTGTTCAATAGCAAATTCGCTCTAATAAGATCTGTGATCTGTGTGTGCTTTATATTCTGGGATTCTTACGGAATTTTCCCGGGAGCAGTCTCAAGTTATTGGGACATATAAAAAAGCCATTTTCGTCCAACGTGGACGAATAATAAACATTTAGAGGAATTTAGTTTGTACAATGACTAAAATTGGGGGTGCTTATCTGATGGTCCACATCAGATTCCAAAAACATAAGTTTTTTCATTGTTGTTCATACGTATTTCAGTTAGAGATTTTCACATGAAAACCAGATTGTCATTATAATTGAACCCCTAAAACCTATAAACTATAGTCAAACAAACAACATCAAGTAAAAATGTTGGATAGTTTGTCAACAATGAGAAAATTAAACGTATTGCGCAGTAAAAAATTGGGCCATAAACGTAATGGTGCGGGCCATCCAAATTTACATAAATAATGGTTTGTAAGAGTTGTATGTTGCAGAGACATTATGTATTCTTTGACCTCGATTCCTAGTAAAAAGTTGTTGGCTTGATACAGGTGTCATGTACGTAAGTTATTGACTCGACATAGATGAAAGTAGACCAAACATTAACCCTCGAGACAAAGCCAACCCCATTTCTATACGGATGTATTAATGCGACGATGCAAAATTATTTGGTATTACTTTCAAGGTATTGCGTAAAATTGGAAATTTGAAAATTGTGTTTTACAAAACATGTAAAACGTGAAATAGATGGATCAAAGATGAATATAATAAATACGTTAGGTTTGATATTAGACAGTGTAAAAGGAAAAGTACCATTGTAGTTGGACTAAGCATTGTAGTGTAAATAAGCAAAATGTAACTGTTCTTTATCTACGTTAGCGTTAAAGATTTAGGCTGTGGCTGAATGTATTTTCTTTTTAATGCGTTAAAAAACGTCGTTAACGCATAGCCACATTAGTGCATATTACATGTTTATAATGTCATTATGTCGCATCTCAAAAAACACATTAAGCCCATCGCCATATCTGTCTGAAACACTAATGTTTAACATTCTCGAAGAAGGCAATAAGATCGTCGTTGCAATGTTTGAAATATTGTTCATTTAATGTAAATCATATGCCCGTGACTTCATCCACGCTTGACTTGAAATTACTATACCGCGGGATTCCCGGAATAAAAAAATACATTTTTATTACATAAAATTTACTATCGATCAGTGAAAAAATTACATTAAATTCGTATTTTAATCTAGCCATTTTAAATCACTCCCAGAAAAATTCCTGCGGGTTTCCCAGTATTCAAAGTAACGCTGATTTTAAGTCTAAGAATTTGCTGTCGATAGTGAAACCCGCATCGAAATGGGCCAGTAGTTTTCACACGAATCCCGAAGAAACAGACAAACAGGCAAGAAATCTAAAAAAATGTATCGTGTTCTCCGTCTTTTATATGGACTATTCCAGTGGGTTTTTTTATAACTTCAATGTACAGACACGGCAATTTTTGAGTTTTATAATATTATACATATCATTAGTCAAAAAATGTGATGTAACTAATAAAAGTCGAAAAACGCGAGAAGATTGTCCTGTGGAATTATATTGTAGTCTTAAGCTTTAAGCGTAACATTTTGTACTGGGTGTTTGTCTATTAGATATTCTTGTTCCACGGTATTTAATAAATTATGTATTTTGTTTCGAGTCGAAGCGGAAGGAGAGTAGCCGGCGCTTGCCGGCCTTTGAGGTGAGCCTTCAACAAGGTGTATTTACTTTCTCTGAGGCCCTTTTGTTTTTGTTTTGCACACGGTGACTCAACCAACAAGATGAAAGTTTAATTTACTGATACTGTTAAAGTGTTGCAATTCAGTTTTATTTATGTAAAATACGTTTATGGCCAAAATAATTAATATTAAGAACATTCCACTTCATACTTCAAGACATAGAAGGGGGGAGGGGGCACAATTTTGACGAAAGAAAGAAAGAAAGAAAAGACGTTTATTTAGAAAACACACAACGAGACAGACATGGAATGAATTACACGGTACGGTGATAAAAATTAGTCTCGCGATGGTACTAAATAGGTGCAGTTCAGCATGTGCCAGGCAACCGCGGATGCCTAACGCTGGTTTTCAACTACACCCTAGGACGAACGGATGTTGCACTGTAATTTATATATATATATATATATATATATATATATATATATATATATATATATATATATATATACATATATATATATATATACGTATAGTGTGAATAAGTGACGACTTTGGAACTAACTCGCCAACTATACCTAAATAGGAAATTACGTAATTAAATAACGACTAGTGATGCCCAAATGAGTCACTGGACTTTATTAAAAGATTTTTTTAACTCTCATTTACATAAAATATATATTATATATATAAATATATATGTAGATACCCAATCTAGACATAGTAGACTCGGTGAAAGATTATTGTGACCCACAAAAACAGACAGCCGGACGGAGAGACTTGCGATGTGTAAATATGAGGGAGGATTTCATCTATCTTTTAAGAGTTAATAAATAATAATCATTGTACAACATATTGGTGTAGAAATATAATTAGTATATACAATATATATACAACTACCTACTATTATATTGTATGTATTAGTGCTGCAATTATTAGAATAGTTTCCATAAAATAGAATTATGGCCCAGAAAAATGGCATCAGAGTTATGTAAAACTGATTATTTGAAATACAATATTTACGTGAACAAGAAATAGTCTAAATAAATTATGTTTTCTTAAGAACGCAAAGTGGCTGCTTTTAACATACTTTCTGAGTCACTAGGAATGAAGTTATTTTTTGTTGTTTGAGTTAAAAAATCTAAATTAGAACGTAAATTTCTTGAAGCCAAACGCCAAGCACGTGACGATGATAGGCGCCCTGACGGAGTGACTAATTCCCTAGCGACGTGGCAAGCCTTTGATACGGCATTCCATTTACCAAACACATCAAGATCAGGCGGTTCGGCGGCAGAAATAACTGAATCACTCAAGCGGCGCAAATATGCATCCCTCAAAGTTATATGTTTGTGCTGTTTGCTGTTGAACTCTTGCACCGTAGGGTCTTTAGGTCATGAGGCTCTACAAAAAAAATTCAAAACGACTCATTGACTCTCTAGGTGATCAGAAGACTGATGCCTACCTCGGATAACGGATCAGTATGGCGATCCAGCGAGCAAACGTAGACTAGCCTTCTGAGCACCTTAGTCACTTTACACATAGAAGACAATGACCTAGTGTCATTATGCTATTTATAATAGATATATATAAGGGACTATAGGCAGAATAAAATATAACTAATAATAAATTAAGTTTTCTTTTATTGTATTAGTTTATACTGTCTTAATTTTAAATAAAATTAACTAGACGTAATAATAAGCGCGTTTTATTATGTGTACTAACTAGTCAAGAAAACTTAAGAAAATATTATGAAATTAATTACATAAATTCATAATATCAAATAAGTGTTGGTTCCAGATTTGCGAGGAAATGGAAATTCCATTCTAATATTGTATATGAAAGTGTATATCAAATTGACTTTGTTTAGATTTTGAAAAAATGTCTAATTATTATATTCCTTATTTAATTTTATATTTCAGTAAAAACTTATTTACTACAATTTTTACCTGAACTCTTAATGCTAACTGTGGTGTATATCTCTATACACTGGTAGCATTACATAGTGATTTTATTCTTGTTTATAACCTTTTTTACTATTATCGTCGCGATATGTAGGAGATCTTTGAGTAGCTTTTTCATCACAAGTTGTTCTTAATTTTGATTAAGGTTTTTAGGCTACATTTCGCGGAGTATCTCTCCCTCGCGAAGATAGGACAATCAAAAATAAGACAAAGGGGTTTCGGGATCACAAGTGCACTAGGGGATCTCCTTCAATTTAAAACAAGCCAAATATTCGGAGAACCCTACATTTCTTGTGAGGATCTGGGTTCTCTGGGATCTGATTAACATCTATGTCGTACCGATCGATACGTTATATCGTCTTTTTTAGCGACCCTTGCGTTGCGGAAGAATACCGTCATAACGCATGCAGTTGGCTCGTCCCAATCTCCGGTTTCATTTGTGCAACGGTTTTAATACGGATCAACCGTATGACAAACCAAACCGGGCATCGGTCATAATGCGGCTTTGTTTTCAGGGAACGAGCAGCGGCTTTCTCCATAGCGTCCGCGCGTTCGTTTTCTTCCACCTCGTGGTCCTTCACCTAGAGCAGCTGTATCCCCCCTCCTTCTGCCTGGTTGCACTCCGTGAACTCCAGGTCACCACGTCCGGATATTTCTTAGGCAGTAATTTTAGGCCAGCCGAATACTAATGATCGGCCATCGCCCCTGTGTTTGTGTATAAATAATGTAAACGCCGTATTGGTAATGGTTTATGTACATACATGTAGATTTATTAATGAGGATGAACATGGAGCTAAGCTGAATGATCTACTTGTTATGATATTTGGCGTATATAGGTACTTAGAATAACAGTTCTGAACATACATAGGTTACTTTTATCCAGGAAAACGGGACAGTTACCGCGGTTACACATTTGGCATTGCGAAAATGCCGTGATTTGATGAAATAAATCAGTTTGGCGCTCAGTAATTTCTTGTGCCGAAATTTAATCCGACACCTTTGCTATATTCAGTGTTTAACTTCCTATTTCACATAGTATTAAAATTACCTTCTGACTCGTGAAGATATCATCTAGCTGTGCTTGCCGCTTTGGTTCGCACGGAATTTGGATTTTATGTTTATTCGAACTCTCCATGATATCGAAACAAAACAAACAAAAATTGAATGAAACTCCCGATTTGATCTTTCAAATCCGTTGATCTGTTTCGTGGGCTATTTATGCAAACTGACAGATAAAATCTATAAAAATGTTCAGTTGTTATTGGGAACTAGTGTATTAGATAAATTTGGCATTTATTTTGAAACCAAGACATGACACTTCATAATCGTCTAACCGGTCATCACTTGGTCACCTTGGCTGTTGTAGAAGTGTGGGTTTGATCAGAAACCTTAACCTGCTCTCTGGATTTATTCGGTAAGCATGAAGATTGCATTCACTCAATAACTCTAGTCTACGGCTTCACGAATACACAAACCTCATTATAGATAGGTACATAAACAGGTTTTCCTAACAAGTATTAACTCAATCGATTGATAAACAGAAAGGTCATATTATTAACTTCCTTTTCCACTACCTGAGTGTTTACTATTCTACAAGGTCTATAATATATTGAGTCTAATATAATTATGTAGATATAGAAGAATAACTCTTTCATGATTTAAATCAAATAGTTTTGTTGCCTAACGCCATTCAGTGTTAAAATCGGTGATGACGTAAACTTATCTAGATTATGTACTTTGATAAAATAGCTGAATACTCAAGAAAATATAAGGAGACACTGGCTGGCTGGTGTCTTGTTTATCTGTTAAGGGTATCTTTTGTATGTGAACTGGTATTCAGGTGTGTAGATAACATTTTATCTCCGACATTTACATGTCAGTGAGAATTCGTGCCCATATTGTTTGACATTATCGCGCTGTTCGGGCTCCGAAACGTTTGCGTTCCGCAACAGAGCGAAGCAAAGCAACAAATGCTCGATATCTACAACGTGATACAACTGAGTCATCTTTCGTCATTCGTTCGAAGCGGGGCGACTCGTAGTGGAATTCTCATGGCCACCAGTTCGCGTGCACCGCTGATCGAGCGTGGTCAAAGTTATCGTGAGCTCGGAGTTTAATAGACGCTATTTTAATTTCGGCCGCTCGATTCGATTGATAAGCCCCACCACAAACTACCCTTGTTGTCGAGACAGGCCGCACGTGTCGTACCGCATCCCCGGGGAAATCGTTCCATAGACAGTTAATAGAAGTACTCTTGCACGAAGCGCGCACATTCAAATTTGAAATTGTCGGGCATTTTCGAATTACAATTGCAAATACGTGTGGCGGATGAGTGAATTTTCGGTTTCGAAATTTATGTGGGAGCGCGAGGAAAGCGCCGGCGCAATGGAGAGTTGCTACAAACTATACACATGGATAAACCACACGGTGTTGATGCTGTTGTTCCAGATCTTCTGGAAAGTTACCCAGATATCGGACTATTTCAAAGGAAAGTGAGTATCGTATAATCATTTCAACCAACTGATAACTATATCAACAATTTCAGTATTACTTTAATACTCAACATAGCAAAAGTAGTTACGTACCTACCTATTTAGTATGTGTATACTTTATAGATCTACTTTTTAAATGTTCTCAAGCAAAGTGAAGTAACTTTATGAGTAAAATTTTACTATCATTCATTTCCTAAAATACAAACATTTTGGAGAATTATTCTAATGATGACTTATCAAATCCCCTTATCGCATAGTAAACAAATTATCAATATCACTCAAACATTTGCAATTTTCTTATCCTAAATTTCTGATATATTACAAATGAAAATAAAATTGGTAAACCAATAGATAATAAAGGTAGGTAGGTAAACCTTGTATGAGATCACCGACCGTTTTATTTAACATTTATATACCTTCCTGAGACCAAACCGAGTTGACCTTCAAACTTAATTCTGTACCTAGCTGTTTGCACCCAGAAGATAAGATCCAACTTTTACGAGCATAATGTCGAATTCACCATGACTCGTAGTATTGTTATCAAGAGGGTTAAGAAGTTTGACAAATCTGCGCTTTAAATCTGAGTGTCATCAGATTAAGGGTGATTTGAATTTAGGGGTATGGTTAAACTTTAGATTAGTGATCACTGAATTTTAAATAGTGGGTGGTGGAGGAGTGAAGATTATGCATAGGTACGCCTTATAAGCCACTAGACTTGTTATTAGGATTAGGAAACAAGTTTTACGGTCTACCAATAAGTTTTGAATGAATAGTGGAAAAAACAAAAATACGTTAGTTAAACCAAGTTATGTCAATTTTTATGATAACAAAGTGTGATTTGTGTTTAGAAATAGGTACACTTATGATTTGTCTATAATCACTAAAACTGTTTTTAAATTAATTAAACTCAATTCACTTACAGTTAAATAATCAGAAACTGATTAGTTTTGATTTGTGTCGTTGGACATACATACCTACTAGTCGATTTCTTAAACAGTAGTTGGTTGCATCATCGTTCCAATATGATTCCATTATCGATAGGCGTTGGATGAATCACAGATGTTTTGAAACCAATTTAAAAGCAATTAAGATCAGCCACTTCAGTTCTCATTATATTTAAAGAAAATACATAATCAAAAATTGTTCCGTAGTGGCGAAGAACATTCACCATATTTTTACTTGGCTGCGGAAACTTAAATAAGCGTGTAACAGGAAAAGTTCGAATTCAATAAACTAGTTAACAAATCTCGAATTCTTGATCAAACCGAATTTTTGTAGAAAGTTTTTTTTTAATTTCCGGCTGGTATTAGCATTTCAAAAAGAAGAGGAAAACAACGTTTTTACGGTTTAAGAAAAACATACTTATTTTACTAACTCAACGGTTCAATATTTAATTTAAAAAGTCACATAAAAACAATGTGAATTTTATTGGCCCACTTACATAATTCTGCCCTAATTGCACTCGCAGTAATCGACATTTTTGGGATCTTAATTTTTTGCTGAAATGGTTGGTACTCATCCCTAGGCGCAAACCTATACAGCTTGATTTTTTTATTGTTTTTAGATATACCTACTACTAAGAAGTTACATAACATGGATATTTATGTTGTTACATATCTAAAAATATGTTTATCACGTTGTTCTCTTACCGCCATTTGTAAGTACCTCATTTGCTATAAGAGAGGCAGAATAATAATGTATGTGTACAAATTGTTTATCTTATAATAAGTATTTGTGTAGGTCAGATACAGTGAGAACATTTGACTTCAATACCACCTTTATTTGTAAAAATACAGATAATAGTTACTGGCTTAAAGGCCTAGTTGCCAAGCCATAAAAAATTTAATTAATATTAATTAATAATTATACAAATATCTGTATTTTTACAAATTTCATTCATTCATTCCGATAAGATATTTTATTTAGTACAATTATTTTAGTTAAACTGTATATTTAGATGGTTAATTTAAAACCACTTCCACTTTATATATCTACTAGTTCTTACTTAAGTTGACTAAAACATTTAAACATCATTAAATAGATTAATTGATTGCTAAAATCGTATTTGTGTTATACCACTTATACCAAAATTATCTTGTAAGAAAAACAATGTACATACATGTACGACGATTCTTATCATCCCGATTCCCTGTTCCAATAAGGTGTAGGTAAGTTTTTTTTACATTTTACCACGCAACGGTACCTATAATGGTGCATAGAAGACACTTTGTTGCCATATTTCATCTACAACATAAAAAATATTATGAATTATTTTTTCTCTTTCGATACAGAAGCCTAGATTGACACGAAGTCACTAATATATTCGTACATATTACTTACTATTGTGGGCTCCCAGCTTTTCCACCCATAGTTAAGATATTCTTTTGTTTTTTCCGCTTTATTGTTGTTTGGTGGAAAGGAAATAAATAAATAAATAAACTTACAAATTTGTTAGGTATGTATTTTCATAGATATATTGAAATAATGTTTGACAAAAAAATATAATTTATGCAGAAACATTCAGAATATAATTATAATATAATAATACACACTAAACAATAGTGTATCTTAAAGGTTAAAAATATCTGCTGATTTCAATCTCTGAAAAGACATTGTTGTTCGTAAACAAAGTAAAGAATCAAAACAAACAAATGACCATTGTTGCATACTTAATTTATGATTTGCATATTTTTCCAATATAATTTTACATTCGAAACCAATTGAGATTGCAAACATTTCACAATCCAATTCAATGGAGATAAAAATATGTATTAAGGAAAAAAAAATTTGAAGTGACTTGAAACGTAGGTGACATCTAACTTCTTTAGAATCATTGTGACTTGAAACTTGATGAAATTAAAAAGTGACACTACAAAAATATAAATATCTAAGATACGACTTTTACATTGTGCGGCACTAGAATTAATAAAACTGATTATTAAACAAGTTCAATTTAGACCGAAATAAACCTGATAATAATATTTCTTAGGTTAAAACAGTGAAAAATTAATTAAAATTAATAAAACAGTGAATTATAATATGTTGACGGATGTAGGCTAAAGGAATTATATTTATATTAATAACTAGCTGTCCCGGCAGACATTCTCCTGCCCTGAACAAATAAAATTTAGAACCCGACTGCAGCGCTATCTGCAGGTTGTAAGCTATCCCATCTTTCAAGTTGGATCAAACTGCACACGGTGTGCAAATTTGATTAAAATCGGTTAAGTAGTTTAGGAGTCCATCGCGGACAAACAACGTGACACGTAATTTATGTATATTAAGATTAAAGTTAGAAATAAATATCTGTAAGTATATTCCGTGAAATTTCACTTGTGTGTGAATGCACACACATTTTTTTTATATTCCATTTATTTAACATCATCGTATTAAATATCTGTTTATTTACAGAGGCTGATAACTCCCTGTAGGGATTTATTCCTACGTTAGTTCACTTCTCAGTCTCAGTAACACTTCTTTAAATACGAGTATTAATAGCGGACTGTAATTATTTTAATAATTAAATACTGTACGTGTATATATTATCAATTTAATACGAAGAGAGAAAAATGATATTGAAAAACAAAAGAACATCAATTAAGTTCTGAATTCAAAAAATACACAATTGTGTCCAGTCCTATGGCTTGTTAAGAACAATAAAAACATTTTGTTAAAGATTTCAACAGCGTATTTGTGAAACTACTTGAATCATAGCACTTGGGGCTGATTCTAGCCATTTAATATACATAACTTGACCCATGACGAATAACTGAAAATTTAACACGCGAAATGAACATGAAAGCACTCTGTTGAATTCTTGTGAATATAGCCAAAAGATTTCGAGAATGTTGTATCCAACCTATCACCAAACTATGAGTTAAAACCATATCACAATATTTATTTTTAAGTGGCTACATATTGTTTGCATCATAACTTCATTATATCTATTATTATCGATCGTTATTATGCCCTCAAAATAGTCTCTTTACATTTATATTTAAATATCCCTGAAGGACCCTGATTGTTATCAATTTATAGTTAAATAGTGTCTAATAATAACAAAAATTTAAATTTGTATTTTTCCAATGACACCGTATCAACACTGCTATATAAGAAAAATAGTTTTTGCTTTTTCTATTACTCAGTATGACATGTTTTCTAAGTAAATTAATAGACAATTAATAACTTATTATTTAAATTAAATATACTCAATTGGACCTACTTATGCGAAATGGAACCAACCCACATACTGACAGTTTTGAGAAAAAGCCGTTTTTATTAAAATGGTGGCAATAAATTGTGTAGAGACCTGGACAATTGGGGGACTGGTCTACATAATTTGAGATGTTTGCGATGTTTCTTTAGAATAGAATATCCTTTATTGTTTTTTTAATGCTTATAAACAAAAATCTTATTAATTACTGAAGGGGTATTGCTTGCGATTAAAAGTTAAAGTATTATAATGTAAATATTATTACATTATCATTCAAAAATGATTAATAAAATTTGTAAAAGTTTTGCACTTTGCTTTAATATTTGTCGAGGGCGGTGTAAGCGGATGTTCAAAGCTTCGTTTGCAATAATATAACAGGGAATAAACAATACAAGGGGCCCTTTAAAATATTAAAATAATAAAAAAAAAATAAAAAAAAAAAGAAAAAAAAAAAAAATTATTTCACTATTGGCAAGCTACAATATTCCTTTGTGACATAGGCTATATAAAAAAGTTCTTTTTAGATACCCGTGCGAAGCCGGGGCGGGATGTGTATTATATTTAAAAAACACTTTCGTTGGCTTTTCTAGATTGTCATCTTGTGGGTTATATCATGTTTACATCACTACATCCAATTAATAGTACCTATATAACATGTTAATCATGTCATTTGATAATTTGTAATAGTTACTCACCATCCTAGTAGAACCGTTGAAGACGTTATTTCATTCAGAAATAAACTATATTGGTAAAGAATTAAAGTCGTGTTTTGTTATTGCTGAAACATTTGAAGTTCAATCACGTGTACAAGCACGCATAAAACTTGTTAAAAATATTAATGGGATGCATTGCTTGTTTGCTTGAGTTAAACCAATGATCAAATTCTTGCCAAATTAACAATATCCGACTATTAAAGTTACAACCAATACTAATATTATTTACCTTAAAACACGTATCATCTTAATTTGAAAGTATCATTATAGAAATAATTCTTGATTACTGTTCAACTAACAAAATCACTGTGTTATTGATTCCTTATATAAAAAAGTATGAAGTTATATACTAGCTTCTGCCCGCGACTTTGTCCGTGTGGAATAATAAAAACAAAGTAAGTTAAAAAATCCTCCCGATTTTAAAACTTTCTTCATTGGTGCTCCGATCCCCCTGACTCGGTTTGACTGTCATCGACCCTATTTTAGGTATATATAAAATATAATTATTCATTCGTAGAATTCTCCGTTCGTGATTATACATCATTACAAATAATGTTTCCCAACATATTTAAAATGGCTACCAATACCGGCGTCATTTATCACTTTTCTTTTGACCTTACCCATTATGTATTGAAGGCACGTGCCTACAATATAAATGACCGGTTTCATGTCCACACGCTAGCTTCTCTAATTTATCTAATTCCAATTGACGGTGTATTTTTACAAAAACAAACCCTATTCCAAAACCATAAGGTATGTTTTACCAAATATATTAATTTAAGGTCAAATTCTTGTAATGCAATCAGAATTATCTGCAGTGTACCGCAGTTGTATGCATATTTAAACATAATAAGTCATTATCAAGGTTCTTCAACAGGCATTATAGCTTGTTGAAGAATAATTGTTTTCACTTAATACTACCCTTGGTTCATGATGTGAATATCTTATGTGTTCCAGAAGCTTTCACACATCTTGGAAAATCTTTGTTTATTTATCATCATCAATAATATAAATCATTAATTTTAGAATTTTAAAAAAATCATAAAGCAATTCTTACAAAGGGTAAAGCCGAACCCATATAATCCTCCACCTCACTATTTTGGCTCAGCCAAATGTAGATCTGTAACTGATAACAAAAAAGGAGGTCTTGCGGCAACACAAAAACACATTAAGCAAGTGGAACTTTTTTACATAAATTAACAAATTTAGCTTAAAAACCATCATTATCATATAACTACTGTTCGTAACCAACAAAAAAATTAACTGCACAACAAAATATAATTTTCCGCTAAAACATGTCTCAGAAATTCTTTCTGATTTAATTTATTATCTACTTAGTAGTAGTTACTACTATCCGTGCAGGAACGGAGAAAGAATACAATTCCCTGCGGCGTCGTAAGAGGCGACAAAACAACCCACAGCCAGGTGGGAGTGCATTTGCCCGACTGGATGGCTACCAACCCTGGTCTAAAGTATGTCGCCATAACAAATTTGAGTTGTGTTCCGGCATTGGTGACCAGGTTCCAGTATCCCTTAAGAGAGCAGCAGCGCATTTGTAGCACCTTTGGTGTTGCAAATATACATAGGCGATGGTAACCGCTTTCAATCAAGTGGGCAGTCTGCCTATCTGCTGAACTCCTGCAATAAAAAAAAAGAAAAAATAGTAATAGTAATTTAGAAAAATACATAAATTATTGTGTAAAAAAGTAATATGACAGTTTTAACTGTGCTCCTGCTGGGCTCGGGCTTCTCCATTATTAGTGAAACTGATTGTATACCGGCGACGCTTGTCCAAAGCGGATTAACGAGTTCGACACAACGGGTTATAGATGTGCAAGTTTACCCACGTTTTAAGGAAAACGCTGCGCTGCGCTGATGTAAAGGTACTAACAGCGTCTTCTACCTTAACAATAATAAGTTCAGAAAAAGCGGTGCATGCTGCCCGACCAGGATTTATGACTGATTGATTACAAAAGGCTATGCAATACCTGATTTTATATGATAAACTACCTTCTGGGCAACTATGACTAAAGCAGACCAAATATGGTATTAACTATGAACGGAAGAGAGAATTACGCTAGCGAAGCTGTGTGAAAAGCTGTAATAAATAATCCATGTTCTTGGAAAATCGGCATGCAATCAATTTTAGACATGTTATTGACACAAATTGATTAATATACTTGGAAACGATAATTATACTTATATTAATAAATACAAATGATGACTCATTGCTTGCGGTCTTAAGATATCGTGTAACCTTTAGTGAACCCTGCTGATTTATATTCATAAAAAATATTACTTGTATGATAACTTAATTTACAATATTTGTAAGTATTCATAAATTAACTTAAAATATGTAAATCTACATGTGGTGCGATGACGGCACGAAGTTTCCGCACGCACCCACTATGAAACCAAGCCAAGACGCTGATATTCTAACACGCATAGACAGACGGTTAGAATATTTATTTATATACCTCTAATTAGATTACAATATTCCCTGATGATCATTAACAGCGAAACTTGTCAAAACCAGACAGTATGAGTGTAGGTGCTGTCAATAGCAAAACGGATTTTTTAAAAGTTCTTCTGCGAGAAGCGCAGTACAGCCATCCTGATAAATCATCAGTGTAATAAGAAGGTTTGGAGCGGTTCTTTTTGTTAAAGCATTGTTCGAAATGTTCTAGGCGGTGCAAGTCGAAAGCAGCAATAACTTAGCAATTGAAACACACCATTCCTTTCTTTGTAATGAACGCTCCTCCTAATTGTCACCTGAGATGTCTTCGTCAATTGGCAGTCGTCTCCTGAACGTGGCACTCTCTCCATCATGACTACTATAAATACTATCCGTGGCTTTCACAGAGCAGTATACTATGGGAGCTTAAAAAAAAGAAAGTAAACTGATATCTAGCCTGGGCGAGATAGGCAAAACATCGATTGCCTTAGTGTTGCAAAGCTCATGGGAGATGGTCACCATTACCATCACGTGAACCGTTTGCTTATAATATGGCAGCAAACATAAAATAAAAGAGATCTCACACTATAAACGCAAACAGTCCGGAAAACGAATAGACGCGTGGGTCATGATAAATGCAAGAAGAGTAAGAACACTGTGGGATTAGTATTACTGAGTATCCAGTAAACACAGTGAATGTCACATCACTAAGTTGCTTTTTCGTGAGCACTATATAAGTTACACTCGAGAAAAAACAATGCAAATTAAATTTAAATTGCATATATTATATAACATACCTACAATTTCAGAAATTATTACGTCCCACTAGAAAATTGTTGTAGATAAACTGATACCGTTAAAATTCATTAATATTTATGATATATTTAAATTATGAGCACAATAACAACTTATATTATGGGCAAATGTATAAATATAGTGTAGTCGCTATTTAATGCGCCAGCTACGTATATGCCTTAATGGTCTTATTCATATTGACTTAGAGTAAGTTTGTAGGCCTCTTAAGGAACCTTAAAGAACCAATTTGAATAAGATCGTAAGTTTCTTATATCTATGTTACGATAGTACATTGTATACATAGTTTATTTAACTTGTCAATATGTAAAATCAGTTCTAACGTGGCAATCAGTTATGTACTATGGGGTTCTTCCTGTTGATAGAAACCATTTGATAGCTAGGAAGTAGAAAGAGGATGTCACAGAAATAAATAAGATAACATTTTGTATAAACATTAGAATGTAGTATCGTTATAACTTTTACTAGGTACCATTATTTCACGCTGCGGACTTTATATTACAATTTGAAGAAACTACGAAATGTAAAAGGTGTATGAACAAACGACCTCTTGCATTTTTTTCATTGTAGTTACCTTCTTATGTTAATCTCTGATTATTCGATTACTCATCGCAAATACCATTTAGTATCTAAAACAGATGCATGGTTAAATTTCACTCCGATCCTCGGTCCATTCCCGGTCTGGTCAAATATTCTTGAACTAGAAAGTAGCATACAATTCACATTATCGCACCGGTCTAGTTCTGAACCGATATCATGCCGGCACCGGTTCGTGGAAAAGAATATAGCAGTGTAGACACCGTGACATAGACGTCATACAACTCGATTCCTCATTTTTAGAAACTAGCGACCAGGACGTCGAACACGCCATGCATTCATTGGCGTTTACGTGTTCTGTTCAAATATATTACTACTAGTTTTGCGCACATCTAAAAGGCTTCTTTCAAAGCCACTTTATCATACATCAAAGTCACTGTCATCAAGTACTATGCATTTTTGTATGCTGATAGTGGGGCCTTGATTTCTACGACAGCGGTGTAGTCGCCGTTTGCATCATACGGCACGTTTTTCAACCGGCTTATCCTAGCCAAATTTCTACCATGCGCACTGGTAGACACAGAGATGACACCATGTACGACATTATAGTGTGAATGTCTTCATACATCTTTATGTACGAGTACATGATATTCCTAAGGCGAAGAAAGCACTTCCATCTCTACTTTCTTGAGCTGTTGCAAGGTGAATCGAATCATAGCATTCTTAAAAAATACTTATATACTATGAAAGTCATCAAGCCACGTGTTAATCCTCGACCACATCATCACGTAACACCAAATGGTCAAACGTCTATAGACGTATATGTAGATGGGAGTAGAGTCGTGCTTGACTGATTCCCTTTACCAGCCAATATGTAATAATAACCAGACGAGAAAATTGTCTTAGCACCGAGAATGCAGCATTCGAGACAACTTACTTTTAGACTGACAGTTTTGTTTAGCTTTAAAATATATATTATAACCGCAGCAGTTTTCGGTTTGGCACGACCAATGGGTGCTTTGTTTTCAAGAATTTGCATGTATTTATACGACCAAGAGTATCTGAGAATAGTACTCACGTCAGTGTTTCTACATCAAATATGCAAGTATGGATCATAAACTAGAAAATTTTGCATTAGTTTATTTTTATTTTGAATACACAAGTCGAGAAGACGATTTTAAACACTAACGGTCTTATTCATAGATAGTAAGTTGGAACGCTTCTTTAATATCTATAAAAAAGCGTTCAAACTTATCTAGGTCTATGAATAACACCGAAAAGCATCATAATCCAAATATTTATTATACCAGAATATCTTATAGAACATTTATACTCAAATATCGTTGTACAATGATGTTTGTGGTTTTGTACATTGTACTATTTCCTGGTATGCAAAGGAAACACTTTATTTTTTGTGTTATTTCTTGTCAAGTTGGAATGTCTTAAGCACATACCCCATAGTCCGGGGAAATTATTTAATATGCGGTTACTGTCAGATAACTACTAAACCTTTCCATTGTCCTCTCAGTCACCTGTGTCCTTAGTGCGAGTTTTTTTACTACTCGGTTACGTTCAAGTCATTGCAACTTTGTATAGAAATGACTTAGCGCCATCTCGTGAGCGTGAAAGTAAACATGACACAAAATTGCGTTAACTTGAATGTGATCGAGTAGAAAAAAACTGGTGCTAAGCACTCTGATTTAAAAACACGGGTTTAACTACCTAACACTGCGATGTTAGGTAGGCTGCCCATGTCAGTTTTAGCTATGATAGAACAATTGTCGACTTCAGCTCGCAGAAGCTTAATCTGGAACTGTGAAATGCTATGATTTCAACGCTTTCAGCGATTAATTATTATTCACGTACAAGTTGTCTCGAGGAATTAGTCTTGGCGGGTTACAGCTGATGATATCCCCAATTACTGTCACCTACAAACATTTAACGCTTGTTTTAACCTGTGCCTCTAAAAAGGCGTGACGGCCTAAAAAAGCGACTAATATAATATTTCTGTACTTAACACGGCGTTAGCATATAAACAAGATATTTTATATGTATTGGAAACGGGTTCTTTGCTGCGTGATGCAAAATTGTCTGTGCAAATATTAAAAATTAACCGGTATATGAAAAAACTACAACTTTAAAATTAAAGTCTAACTAATACGGTGGTCAGTGAATGGATTTCTTAGTAATTACATATTTTCATCTGTAAAAAACGGATAAATTATCATTTTAATAATTTTTAATGGCAATAACTGTTTATAATTAAGTAGGTATTATATAACCTTACTGATAATATAAGTAAATGGGAAACTTTGTGTGTGTTATTTATGTTACCGCCATGTTATAAAGCCATACAAAACAAGTATCTGTGTTAAAACATTACCAATTTAGTTAAATGTGACTGTTCGAGCTGCCACATAAATCATAGAACGGCGTCAAAAACAAAATAAATGCCTAAGTGTTTCCATTAAACTGATAAAAGAATGAAACAATATTTGGCTTAAAGGATATTGTCACCAGGCCGTGAAATCTTTAGAGGAATAAATGTTGTTAAGGAATTTTCTGGCGGGAACTGAAAAGGGTCGTAGTGCCGTGCAGTTTTATTTTTAAAATGAGTAAAATTACTCTAAAATGAACAGTAGTTGTAGGATATTGAGTTTTTGAGTAGTCATTGTTTTTTTGTGAGAAATGTGAACTGTATATTTAAATGTGGCCTTTCGAGTTTTCATATGAACTCCGTTCAATGGCGTCAGTTATTGTAGCCTACAATTCAACTGCGCTATACGAAGAGACCCGAAGGGAATTGGTTATATGGCTTAAGATACCTTTGCCTGCCTTTGTGGCGAATTCTACTACTACAAAAGTTGTTAGGTATTTCCTTGAGGCAAATCTCAAGGAAATATAATATCTTTACGTCTGAGAGAACTTGCTTGTGAGAGAAAACAGAATATAGAAATACTTATACATATCTTTTTTATTCGGTTTCAAATTACATGGTCAAAACTTAAGTAGGAATATATTATATACTTTATGTGTAAAAGCTAGTCTGAATTAAATATTAATCATGTTCTATTTGAGTCGACTTTTACAATAACAACTTTTCATACCAGTAATTATATTTTAACCATAGCAACAAGTTTGAACTTTTAAAATTGCTTCGGTCAAAGTCTGGTCTGACAAGGCCTTGTTATCCATTTCATTTTATCCTCATGTCGGTTGTCGAAAAAATATTTCTCAGTTAAAAGCTAACAAGTAACTTAGTTTATAAAAAGCTAAAAGAAGAGGTCCATTTTAAAATTATTTCTACTTTCCACATAGGATTTTATTTATGCAGGCAAATAGAATATTTTCTGCAAGATTCTGATCACGAGAGAGAGAAGCGATTTTGCGTGACTATTAATAAAATCATATCTACTTGTTTAGTAACTAGCTACGTCAAAATAATATAAAGAAAATTTATTGGCGGCAACCCGTAGTAGGGTGAAGTTTCATCGTGCAGTTTTGCTTTCTTTTACTGGAACAGCTATAATAATAACAACTATATACTCGCTGGAGGGCGTTGTGGCGAAATCTGAGGTGAGTAGCGACACCTCAGAACTGACTCCGGGGGCCAATTCAAGGCCCCGCCTTGTGGCTTTCCTTAGTCAGCCAGCACGGAGTGGAGATCGCTAGAGCTATCTCAAGCTCCATGGGTGGAAATAATAAAGGCCATAACGTCAGAAGCAGCTCCGGTGAACCTGCAGCCCACCTCTCGACACCCCTTAGTCACTCACACCCATATTGCCCCTCGCCAATCTTGGTATTTTTAGGGGCTCATGCAGCCCCGAACATTGCGACGAGCAGACGCTATAGTCCCATAGCCCAGATCCCTAATTCCACTAGCAGTACATCCCAATATCCCAGTACCTTTTATTCTCAGTCCCTACAATAGTCCTACACTGACTGGGAGTTGTGTTCATGTGCATTTTTATATGGCGTAGACAGGGATAATCGCCGGTCAGTATCATGCCACAATTAGATTGAATTTCTCAAGGGGCCTCTACGAGTTGGCCTTCCAATGGCCCCACGCAAGCCTTCCAAAAGTCTGGGTCCATTTTTATGGCCCGTGGTCATGAAAGACATAATAATTACTATATTATAAATGATAATATTATTATAGTTGTAAATTAATGTATTGTAGATTCCTTAGTTTTTTAACCAGACGCCGCAGATGGCCACCTAAAGCCCGAGATGGCCATCGAAAGCCGCAGACTGGCCATCCATGCCGCAGACGGAGCCAACGCGAAGCCCGTGATGGCCACCGAAAGCCGCTGATTGGCCAACGCGAGCCTGCCGACACACCCCTATGTGTCTGGCGGCTCCCGAACCACGTCACCAGGGGGTAGTCGCCCCCTGCGATATCAGACTGGGTAAAGAGCATCAGCTCGAGGCCCCTACCAGCTCTGCCCCCAAAAGGTGGAGATGATGACCAACTGGGTTAGTTTTTTAAATGAAATGTGTGCATTGGTTCAAAGTGAACAATAATTGAAGATAGTTCGTATCTTAATTATTGTGTGTTTATGTTCAAAATCTCAATTATTTTGTGATGTGTTTTTTCAAGCTTTGCAAGAAATTTGTCGCTTCACGTCAAAGACCTACAAATTGGGTAAGGGTGATAGGTACTTGACACTGGCTAGATATACATTAATCGTGCAGAGCATTATTCAGAAGAGGATGAAGATCACGCTTATTTATTAACTGATCAATAAAAAATAAAACACATTATTAATAGTGGTACAGTTTTTTTTATAAATATTACAAAATCGTGTTAATGGAGACAAGTAGACTAGTTTTAAACTCCTTTTATTTATTGCCGTTGGTAATTTGCCAAATTGGCGGCATGTGCCAGAAACTTGTCATGGGGTCGCGTCGTGATATCGCTGATCATTTACAGTTTTCCATTGGACATTCTTTATTTTCTTATTGTAGAGATGTACTAATTTTAAATTCTTATTATAGACGATTCTTTCTATCGACTGAGTTTGGTCTAAAGTTCATTACTATATTGATTCATTTACAATATCTAATAATGTGCCCGCGACTTTATTGCACGGGATTACAAATATTTATATTCTGAATTCTACAAGATATCGAAATGAAATAATATAGGTACATAAAATTAATTCAAATATAATACCTGTTTTCACTTCTAAATTCTCTTTGAAATCCATTGTGCCATTTCCGATTTCGATATAAATTGCCTGTCAGACAAAAATTCTATTGACGGTCTCTTATGGTTAGACATAAATATTTATGTTTTAATTCTAACGTTCTTACATTATTTGAAGGTTAACACGTGCCAGTTAGTTGTTTTAAATTCGCCCAAATGGCATGTAAAGGAGCAGAGTGTACACAGACTTGTCAGATGTATTAATTTTCTATCTATATGTCAGCTTAGTCAAATTGTAGGTCTTTGACTAACACCAAACAAAGTCTTGTGGCAGTTGTAATTGAAAAATGCACATTTTACTAAACACTTGATATTTTCAGCACAAACACATACTTTCCCATCAGTATCCTACAACTATTGTCAATTTTTAACCAATACCTACATATTTAAACCAAACAAACCTTCACTCTTATCACTTATTGCGTTTGATTTCAAATAACGGGTGGACACTTCAATTTTATTTATTGGGGTAAATACTATTATATTAAAATATTGTGACTTTTAAATGTATTTATTTAGGTAGGTTATTATAAATTGAGTTACTTATTTTGATTAAATAATTATTATTGAGGAAATTGTTTGGCAGGCCAACAACAAATTATGTCTATAATACTCATCTATTACCAGATAAATATTGTAAAATTAGGATTAGAGCATGCGTCTCCAGCTCAAAGGGGACGACGGGTTCGACACTTGGCCGAAAAATATGCACCATTTAGGCCGTTTTTAAACATGTGCATATTGTTACAATGACCACCTGCTAACGTTGAAGGAGAATATCGTGAAGCTTCCCATCGAGATAAGCGATGTGTCAACTGCCTAGCCACCTTGGAGATCCAAACCCAGCAGTCGGACATTTATGGGCTGTTGTTATTATTTTTTACTAAGTTAGTTAAATAAATTCCTAACTCTATCCTGGCCACTGTTTCGACTTACCAACGAGCTAGGGACGCACCGCTATGTGACCACGGGAAACTCTCATATAAATACGAGTATGTTCTAGTTAACAGACTGCGTTCGTTGAGCCTAGACAGTGGCTGCAGGCACACCCTTCCATCAATACCGGTAAAATCTTGGATAATTCCACTTTTTGGTTAGCTGGGAACCTTCGCTCGGGGGCTTCATGTTGCCTACCCCATCGGTGCCAGTATTGGACTATGGTGGCTCGTATGTACACCACGGATTATTCCTTTTACATACAGTTGGCCGAACATGTCGCCATGCCAGCCTCAATGACATCATCCGCCGGGCTCTTGGTCGACGTGCTGACCGTATTAAAACCGAATGGCTTAGTATGCAACGATGGCAAGAAGCCGGATGGTATGTCACTTATTCCTTGGAAGATGGGGCAGCCGCTTGTTTGGGACGCGACATGTGTCGACACTGTGGCGTTGTCGCATTTTCCAACGCCTGAGTTAGGGGCTGGCAACGTTGCTTCAAAAGCTGAAGCTGTTAAACAGCACAAATATGAAAACCTTAGGAAGGGCTTACATATTTCTGCCATTTATAGTTAAAACATTAGGTCCGTGGGGTCCATCAGCAAAGAGTTCTTCAAAGAAATTTGCAAGAAACTCTTTGATGCCATCCGTAATCAGAGCAGGCTGGCACATATTTCGCCCGACGAATAAGTATCGGCATACAGCGTGATAATGCAGCCTGCCTTCAGGACACGTTTCGTCTGGCAGCGATTTGTCACATAGTCTTTAATATATATTTTTAAATTAGTTTTAATTTGATATTGTGGCTTATAATTATAATTTATTTGTTGTTTTTTTGTCAATAAAAAATATATTAGAGAGTTAATCATAAACTTATCTCTATACAAGTAGTAGTGTAGATATGAAAGAAGGATATTTAGAATGAAAGTCACCTAGTATAATCCTAACTAATATATGTGGCGTTGAGGTGTATTGTGTATTGAGTATTGTATATGAAAGTAGAGTAAACGCGGTCGAGATGCGTGCACTGCGCAAAATCTGCTGACGCTCGCGGACCGCGTTCGTAAAACCGAAGTAAGAAAGAGAGTTAGTCTGAAAGAGAGTGTCGGGGTGAAGATAAGGAAAGGAATGCTCCGGTGGTTCGGGCATGTGGCACGAATGTATAATGAAAGAATGACTAAACAGATATACAATGCAAAAGTGGATGGATGCAGAAGTCGCGGAAGGCCACGACTCACGACACACCATCCATGATCAAATTGATCCAGTACTAGCAGAAGGTAATATCAGGAGCCTTAAGAACAGACGAGCGTGCATGACAAGAGCTATGAATGTCAAAGAAGCAAGTGAGGTATGTAACAATAAGCCTGAATGGCGCTCTGTTGTCCGTCCCTACGCCGCAAGGGACCTGGTGTGAAGTTATGTATGTATGAGGTGTATTCTCTCTATCTTCAGTACTCGGCAATTTTATTCGACATATATAATATGTAGGTACTGTATTATAGAATCCAGACCGAATCGTAAAGATTCCCCTATCGAACCAGTAGTATGTATCTAACAGTTGTGACGCATATACTAAGAGGGAGTGTCTTTGTTTACGTTTGTTTAACCAAGCTTGATATTTTATAACTCAAATATGGAGTCAGACAACAAGACAAATCACATTTAATTCTTATCATCTATTTTAAGACTATTATTTAACAAGACAAGTATATCATTAAGGAAAGTTCCACGATATAATTAAATAGTTGTGTTACGGTTTTACTAGGTACACAAGGGACTTTCCTTGTTTAAAAATATGCTGTTAACGGAAAATTATATTTCTGATTTATGCTCGGGCTTTTCGACTGGAATAATGTTAAAGTTATTATCTGGTCCGAATGCGTATTATTTACTAGCGGCCCCGGCAGACGTTGTTCTGCTCTGAAAAAATAAAAATCTAGGACCCGATCTCAGCGGCACCTACCGTTTCCAACGGGATAAAAAGTAACCTATGTCCGTCTCTTGGTATCGCCCCTCATGACCGCCCGCCCACCACATCATACATGCGCGCGAAATACTTAATACTTATTTGGCTACAACACTAATACTTACATTTTAAATATCGCTATATCTTTTGAATGAAACGTCCGAATTGAATAATTCAAAAAATTCTAGAAAGGTATTGAATTCGTCTTGAATATGGAGTAATTTATTTTGATAAGGATTAATACCAAAGTACAAAATAAAGAGTTTTTGAAGCGACGGCATTTTAATTATTTAAAAAAAGAAAACACTGTGAGATAACTACAATAATAGCACATAATTTTACGCGATATTTTTCGGTTCGATTCCTGGTATGGCAAATTTTGGAAATGATTTTTTTCGTTATATAACATGGTCTGGGTGTCTGGGATCGGTTCCAAAGTAGTCCGTTGTATATTACCCATAACACAAGCGTAACTTACTTAATTTGGGGATATACAATATGTCTTGTGTGTTCACATCAACATCCAGGCATAACCTTTATTATATGTATCTTGCCTCTAGATCATAATGTATGATACCTATACCTTTATGATCTTGCTATTGGTTGAAAGGTTAGGAAATATGATACACAAATAAAACAGACCGTTTCGTTCGTGCAAGCATACCGCAAACTACCTTATATTATACAGAATAAAAGTTAACTACATGTATTACTTAATTATCTGAAGTTTAAATGATTTTGTACAGTATTTATTTATATATATTTAAATACATTAAATAAGTCTTCAAAAGTATTTGCTTTGAAAAATCACAAAGAAACATTTCTTACCATCTACTATACTAAAAGATATAAGTATTTAGATGCAATCTATCTTAGGTCGTAAACTGAAAATACGTTCTATTTGAAACAAATGTTAAACAAATGTTAAGCTGTCACATAAAGTGCTAACAACGATAGGGCAAACGTCCCTTGCCAGTATGGCCTTACTCACTCTAAACAAACAATAGTAAGATAACTGGTCGTAAAATCGCCAATGTTTCACTGACCTCTATGAGTAAGGTACAAAACGAACTTTGTATATATATATATATATTGTACGTATATAAACACATCGTAATAGAATCATATCATAGGTATCGTAATAGAATAGAAGTAACGAACATTACTGTTATTGTATTTTAACTATTGAACTCTATATATGTTGTGTATGTGTGCGTTATAATTGTATGAATTGTAAAAACTGTCGTATTTATGAAAATTAATCAAAATACATAATATGTTGAATTGTTGTGAAATGTCCATCTGCTATGTTAAATGCAGACACGTATTATACTTAAAACTCATAAAAGCTTATGAGCTGAGATGTTTTCAATAACATGCAAATAAAACCCACATAAAATACAAATAAAAATAAATAAATAGCGTTTTTGTAATTATTTACGCACTTTAAAGGAAATACGTGAAAATAATAATGTCGCAATAATTTATAACTGACTGACTGACTGTTGTAATAAAACAAATTTTATGTCTAAAATTAGTTTGTCTTTGACACGTATAGAAGGCATGCTTGAACCATAATACCAAATTTAATTAACTTCGCAACGATAACAAATTATATTGTAAATGTAGTGACATCATTGTGATGTCTTTATATTTTAAATTAATTTATGCTCCTCCGTATAATTTAAATGTTAAACATAAAAGGTAAGTGCATGTTTGATTATGCACAGTGAAAAGTTCAGTTGTAGGGATTTCTGACCTTCACGTTTCAGAACTTCGTTTATGGAACATTGTATAGCCATTCATAGAAGACCCATTTCTTTAATGGCCCGTCCTATATCTTACCAACCGTTCATTTGTCTTACTGTCAGATAAAATTTGAGACAAGTATCTAATACAAGTAATGTCAAAATTAAAACGACGTAAACCAAATGAAAAAGCAATATACAAACAGAAGTAGAAAAACATAAGAGATAAGGCAAGGGGCGGCCTTATCGCTAAGAAGCGATATCTTCCAGGCGACCGTTGCAGGAATTGATAGATTTTTAATATCGACGGTGGTGCAGTTAATAAATAATGATGAATGTTTAATAAACATAGTATATAAAATACAGGAGATGTATATGTACATATGAGACACATGTATATGTGCATATGACAATACAAACATACATATACTTACATAATTAGCTTTAGGAATTATTATACATAATAGAAAAGTAATGGTTCTGAACCTGATTTTATAAGCACGGTAAGGATTTCTCTTGTAGTAAGGTATAGGAGAAGGCTATTATTGGTGGCAGTTGCTTATTTAAATTAAACTCGCTTTTAAAATGGACTGTATAATTATTGAATTAAATTAATTTAAGTACAGAGCGTAATTATTTCTAATATACATCAGAGCGAGGTGAAGTTTAAAGGTGAAGTGACGTAAATTGTTGCTGAGTGTGATATCGCCCGCCGGGGTCGCTCCTTAAGTCCCGCATCCCGTCCGACGCCTACTTGCTAACCGTGCCCTCTGCGGGCGCCGGCGGTATGCGGGGCGCGGAGAGTAGGTGTGCTCCGGCGGGCGGGTCAGGGGGGTGCTCTCTGTCCGCAACATCCTCCCCCCGGCGCAGATCCTCGGAGCCATCTCTTCTCGTCAGGACGATGAGCCTCCTTACTGGTCTCCTGAAGATGCCTCCCCGCGTTCGCACGTCCGCGCTTCGTATTACGTTGTCCTGTCCGCGATAAGTGCGCTCGATTTGACCCCGGGGCCATACGTTACGTGGCAACAGACCGTCCGCGATGATAACGACGTCTCCAATGCGTACGTTTTCTTCATTACATCGTCGTATGTCGTCCCTCGGTGCCAATGTCGGTAAATATTCGCGTAGCCAACGAGTCCAGAACATGTCCGCCAAAGCTTGGGTTGCGATCCATGTCTTCTTGTTTGCTAACTCATTTGTACCCGTGATTGGCAAGCCTACCGCCGACCCCATTAGAAAGTGGTTCGGGGTAAGCGCGTCGTCGTCTTCAGGGCTCACCGACACGTGAGTCAGCGGGCGCGAGTTTACCGTGTGTTCTATTTCCGTGATGACAGTCGTAAGTGTTTCTTCTCTGGGAGCTTGTTCCGCTAACGTGGCGTGGAGTGCCGTCTTCACCGACCGAATTAAACGCTCCCAAGCTCCCCCCTGGTTTGGTGCGCCGGGATCGATGAAACGCCACGCTAGTTGTCTCCCTCTCACGTGATCTGGCATCTCTTTCTTCCATTTTGCGTGTGCCGCAAGTAACTCTGCATCCGCTCCATGGAAATTTGTTGCATTATCAGACCATATCACTTGTGGCCAGCCGCGTCGTGCTCCCATCCTTCTTAGGGCCATTATAGCCGAGTCTGTGCTAAGGCTCGCTATAAGTTCCATATGGATGGCACGAGTTACCATACATGTAAACAGCATTCCCCATCGTTTTTCTCTACGGCGTCCGATGGTCACCCACATCGGGCCAAAACAGTCGATTCCGCAATTCGTAAAGGGCCGTGCGTAGGCAGCTAGCCGATCCTTTGGCAGGTTGCCTTTCACCGGCACGATCGGCGCGGTTTTCTTCAACCGACAGACTGTACACTGCCGCAAGATGTTTCGCACAGTAGGCCGCACTCGTAGCACCCAGTACTTTTGCCGCACGTTGTTTACGACGTGTTCTCTTCCTATATGATGTTGCTGTTCATGTTCACCCCTGATGATCAGCCGGGTGAGGTGATGTGACCCGTCTAAGATCGGTGGGTTTCCGGTGAGCTCGCGCAGGGTGGCCGCATTGATTCTGCCGTTTAGCCTTATTACCCCGTCCCCCCCGAATTCGGGGTCGAGCTTATAAAGCCGGCTGTCACGTGACACACGTTCTCCTTTTTTCAAACGCTCGTAATCCTTCGGGAAACTTTCCTGTTGCGCTTGACGAATGAGTAAACGTTCAGCTTGCTTTATGTGTCGCGTTTCCATAATGCGAGTCCTTCGCCGGCACTTGTCGATAAAGGCGAGTGCGTAGGCAGTCGCTCGTAATAATTTTTCATATGACGAAAATCTTGTGACGTCAACGAGTGGCTTTTCATTAGTCGTATAATTTACCACGACTTCGTCATCTTCGGTTTCCGTCGGTTCTTCCTTCGGCCATTTCGTCGGGGGCCCGCGAAGAAATTCCGGGCCTTTAAACCAGCGGTCGTCCGTTTTCATATTCGAGACGTTAATCCTGGTTGCGTCGTCGGCGACGTTGTAACTTGTCGGCACCCACCGCCATTGCTCAGACTCGGTTATTTCGCCGATTTCGCTCAGTCTGTGCGCAACGTATGGGGTATATCGCGCCGAGTCGTTTCTTATCCAGTGGAGAACGGTCTTCGAGTCGCTCCAAAAGATGACGTCATATGACTTGAAACTATGTTCCTTTTTTATTTCCGCCGCTAACCTGGCTCCTATTAGCGCGGCCTGTAGCTCCATTCGTGGGATACTCTGTGGCTTCATCGGGGCCACTTTCGCTTTTCCTGCGATTAAAATGACGCCGACGTTCCCGTTACACCACTCAAAGCGCCAGTAAGCTGCTGTTGCGTAGGCCTGTTCGCTGGCGTCCGTGAAGACGTGCAACTGTATGTTCGCGACGTCTTTATCCCATCCATAGCACCGTGGTAATCTTAACTCTTTTATAGAGTTCAAGTCACGGATCCATTCTTCGAATTCCCTTGCCTCTTCCGTTGGCAAGGGGTCATCCCAGCCCAGCTTAAGCCTCCAGAGCTTTTGTAGCACGATTTTCGCCCTTATGGTGTATGGACTGAGCAGGCCGAGTGGGTCGAAAAGTGACATGACCATGCCCAGGGCTTCCCTTTTCGTGGGTGTTTGCGTGCCTTGTTTTATGCTTTCTGGAACTCTCGGCATGGCGGTGTTAAACGCGAGTTCATCCGCTTCCGGCATCCACAACACACCCAATGTCTTCCCGTAGGGATGTGCGCTAGCACCCAACTCTTTGGGCTGTCTGGCTCTTTCTTCATCTGGGATGCATTCCATAAGGCGCTCGCGATTCGTATCCCATCCCGCGAGCTCGAAGCCGGCCTTCCTGTGCACTTCTCGCACTTCCGCTATCGCCTCAGCTGCTTCCGTTTCCGTTTCGAAGCTTTGTACCCAGTCGTCCATATAGTGATTTTCCGTGATCGAGTGGTACGCTCGCGGGTGTGTTTCCTTATGATCACTCGCATTCCTGTTTCTCACGCTATGTGCGAGGAATGGCGAGCTTCGTGCTCCGAATATCATAGATGTCATAACGTAGCGCCGAGGCGGGTTATGGCGGTCATCACCGCGCCATAAAAAGTGCTGCGCCGTTCTGTCTTCTTTCCTTATCTTCACTTGTAGGAACATGTCACGTATGTCGGCTGTCACGGCGATCTTCCCTTCCCGGAATCTGAACAGGATTCCGTATAAAGCCCGTAGCAAGTCTGGCCCATCCAGTAACGCATCGTTCATGCACACCCCATTTGAACGGGCGGCGGCGTCGAATACCAGTCTCACTTTGTTAGGTTTATTCGGGTTCGTAACGGCGAAGTGAGGCATGTACCACATGCGTTGGTTTCCTTCGTGACTTCGTTCGCAAGGCTCGGCGTATCCTTTCTCTAATAGCCTGTCGACCTGGGCTGTATAAGCTTGTTTAAACTGCGGCGATTTGTCCATTTTGCGCTCGATCCCGCGCAGGCGGCGTACTGCCATGTCATAGCTCGGTGGCATGGTGACGTCATCGTTTCGCCAGGGCAGTCCGACTTCGAAGCGGCCGTTTATTTTCTTAGCGGTTTCTGAAAATATCTTCAACGCCCGTTGTTCTTCAGCTACAGGTTTCACTTTATTCGATATCCCGAGTGCGTCGATATCGAAATGAGACTTCACTATTTCGAATAATTCGTCCTTTTCCCGCGGCTCTTTATCTTGCCACGTTCGGACGTGTAATACGGTGTCGTTCCCCTGCGTTACTAGGCCTCGGGGTGCGCTCCCGTGTACGGTCCACCCCAAGAGGGTTAGGGAAGCGGCTGGTTGGTTCTTCTTTCCTGCCAACAGTTTTCTAGTGACGATCAGATGCCAGTTGTCAGCTCCAATTAGTACGCGCGGCTTGGCGTTCGTGAAACACACGTCGTCTACATGGAGCGTCTTCAAATGACGTAACTGTCGTACCACTTCAGACTTAACGGAGTGAGTTCCCAGTGCGAGTTTCTTTACAGTACGTGCCTTGATAGGATGGTAGTGCGGTTGCGCTCTTCCGCGCACCGCGACGCTCACCATCCTACTTTCTGCTTCCCGCTGGCTCGACGTGATACCGTGGATGTTCAGTGGCCGCCTCGGGCCATCTGCCCCCAGCATCCCGGCTATCTCCTCGTCGACGAGCGTGATCGTGGACCCTTCATCCAGCAGCGCGTACGTACTCACTTCCTCTCCGTTAGGCCCCTTGACGGTAATCGGACACACTTTCAATAACACTCTGCTCTCGGTGTTAGAATTGTGCGCCGACGCCGTCATGACCGACTCCTCTCTATCGGCCGGTTGATTGACCGACTCCGCTCGGTCGATCGGTCCACCGACGGCTTTGGTTTCCCTCCGCTGGTGTAGAAGTGCGTGATGCGGCTCGCGGCATTCGTTCACACCGCACTTTCTTGCCTTGCAACGGAACCGTCTGTGTTTACTTAGTAGGCACAAAAAACATATTCTCGTTTCCTTGGCCCACTCCCATCTAGCTGGCAGCGACATCGAAGCCAGCTTGCCGCACTGCGTTGTCTGGTGGTCAGCTCCACAACAGTAGCACACGATCTTGGCTTCTGTTGTAGTGTACACGCGACGACGCTCATTCAGCGGCGGCTTCACTTTATTTTCTTTCGTGACGTTTACACTCGTCGTAGGCAGTGATGACGTCATGAATGAATACTTCATTGCTCTGTCCGCTTCGCCCGTTAGAAACTTCGATAGTGTCATAATCTCCGGTTCGTCTCGGCTCGAGAATTCATCTGCAAAGTCGCACCATTTCGTTCGTAGATGCGGGCTGAGCTTCTCGATGACCTGTCGTGTCAACATAGGGTTAAGTAGATACCCTTTGTTGTCGACGCACGAAATAACCGTCACTATATTCTGCAGCTTGGTGGCTAGGCTGTTGAGTTCGCTGGCAGACGAACCCGATCGTGGCAACTTCTTGATATCTTCCAATGCACGACTGATTATGATCTCTGGACGTCCGTAGCAGCGCTCCAGTGTCTTCATGATGATCGCAGGATCCACGGCGGTATATAGCAGGGCCGTCACGCACTCTCTTGCTTCGCCTTTAAGGCAGGTGCGCAGACGGCCTAAGTTTTCCGCAGGTGAGAATCCGTGTACGCTCGTCGACTCCCGCATGGCAGCTTTGAACGGCAGCCACTCTCCCGGGGCCCCGCTAAAGGTAGGCAGTTCCTGGCACTGTCGCGGTGTCGGCCTGTTGCGAGTCATACGTTCCAGCACGTCGGCTAGGCGGTCGATTCCACGATCCCTGGATCTGGTCGGCGTTGGTGATCTTGCGTTGCGCGGCGTTCTGAACGTCACGCGAGCGGTCTGGTCGTTCGCTTCCGCAGACCGGTCGCGCCCCACTGGATACACTTCCCTCGTTCTTCCCGCAACGTTCAACGGTGGTCGCGGTCCGGCTTCTCTTGTTCCAAGCTCGGCGCCGTCGCCTGCGCTCGGCGACTCCCCCCGTATGCGGGTGTTCTTCAACCACTCTGTGATATTTTTATCTGTTTCCACCCCATCGTCTTCGCACACGCTGTTTCCCTCTGTCTGCTCCTTAAGGGCGGCTATGTTCGCAGCGACCCTCTTCTTGATCAGTGCCACTTGTAACTGGAGCTCTTCTCGTCGAATAGCGGCGATTTGCTCTTCTGCTTCCAGTTCCACTTGCCTCACCAAAGTGGCGGCACTTAGCTGCGAGCGGTGTGATCGGACGGACGGTGATCGCGATCGGCGACCTGTACGAGTCGCGGCGTGTACTTGCGCGGTCGTAGTCTGTTGCACTCCGGGCGACGCGGGTCGCGATACGTTCGGCGCGGATGCGGACGCGGACGCGGATATATGTACGGACGGCGACGCGGGGGGCTCTTGATACGCTCTCTGCACTCTGTCTTCGGTGGTCTTGCTCCTGGTGTTCGGCATCTTCGGTCCTTGCCTTAGCCTAACACGTATGACCGATTACCCTGACCTGTGTGTGTATATGTGTGTGTATGACCGTTCCTAATTCACTACACTAAACACTGAGACCTTTGACCGCCCTAACTGGAAACAGCGCACCGTCTACGACCTTGTGAACTGACCATTTGGCACCGTTAGGTGGACAGTCACTCGGTCACGGTACGAAGTAACGTTATTCTTTCTTCTGGTCTTGATCCTGCAGACGCGTAGCCTCGGCGTCCGGGGCAGGAACTCTTGGTCTCCTGGTACGTAGTCCGGCAGGAACTCTTGGTCTCCTGGTACGTAGTCCGGGCTGCCCACGATGATCTTCTATAATGATCTTCTTTCTTCTTTAGGGTACCGCTACGAGACCGTACAGAGTTGGTCTTTCTTCTTTCTTGAGGTTTCGATGGAGCGAAAGACACTGCTCGTTTCTTCTTTGCGATTCTTCTATCCGGCGGCGAAGTACCAAAAACTATTGGTGGCAGTTGCTTATTTAAATTAAACTCGCTTTTAAAATGGACTGTATAATTATTGAATTAAATTAATTTAAGTACAGAGCGTAATTATTTCTAATATACATCAGAGCGAGGTGAAGTTTAAAGGTGAAGTGACGTAAATTGTTGCTGAGTGTGATATCGCCCGCCGGGGTCGCTCCTTAAGTCCCGCATCCCGTCCGACGCCTACTTGCTAACCGTGCCCTCTGCGGGCGCCGGCGGTATGCGGGGCGCGGAGAGTAGGTGTGCTCCGGCGGGCGGGTCAGGGGGGTGCTCTCTGTCCGCAACATCTATAAGTAGGTAAAATGCCTGTGATATAGATACGAAAAGGAGGAAGTTTTTAGCTACAGTACCCTAAAATAATTTTAGTACGCTACGGTCCGAGACCGGATTTTGAAACATGAAGTCTTTACCAAATCGTTTTGACTAGTAACGTCGATAATCGTCTTTTGAGTATATAGAGCCTCTCTTATAAACTTATAGAAAACAGTCGCTCATTGATATCCATTACTGCTGCTATCGCAGTCCATAAAACGAGTTTCAATGTATCAAGCTAATTACTCAAGTTGGCAGTTGTGCAATTTTGTAATTAGTCTTGGCACTAGTTAGTTGCTAACCCGTAGAGCATCTTTCGACTGGTCAGCCCAATGAGCGTTTATTGCTTAGTGCTGTTTCCTATACCAGAGTGATAGCTATTTGTCGCTGTGCCGGCCACTACTAGTAGAGCCGCGATTTACGAGACATTATTTCACTTACTACAAAATAAGTGTTTGTAGGGGAATATATAAAATTTAAACTTGATTCTCGTCACCAACAGACAAGTTTTCAGAGACATATCATAAACGTACGTGTCTACAGTCTAGAAATATTAGTAGACCGTATTAATGGGCAGAATTCTGTGTCATCCATGACGCTTATCAGATCTGTAATCTATAATAAGATTTGGTAAAATCGATCGGTATTTATTACACTACCATTCTCCACATAACATAATAAGAAAATATGTTGATGGCCAAGGTACACTTCAAAATACATATTTGCAGTGTTAAAATTCTACAAAGACTTGAATAACAATTTTAAAATACATTCTTTGTACATTGTCAGATGTTTGTGCAACCAGAAACAACAAAGCGATACGAAAATATATATTCTTAAAAATAAAACGTAGTAAATATACCTAAATGTCATCTTTAGCCTCAAATTCATTTATTTTCGACGCGAACAGAACTATATCATATTTTCAAATGAATACCTATATTCTATAAAGTACTTATGACTGTACACTGTATGACGACCTACAAGTCGTGGTAGCGTAATGGTTAGCGCACGCGCCTCTAAATCGACGGGCGCGGGTTCGATCCTGACCGGAACGCATGCACTTCTTAGTCAGTTTTCTGATCTAATGTGCATATTGTTTCAATTACCACGTTCTAAAAACGGTTAAGGAAAACATCGTGATGCAACCTGCACATCGAGATAACCGATGTGTCAAACCTGTCAAGCCGCCTTGGACAAACGTGGCCGGTATACTGTCCGTTTTCCCCCTATAATGGGAGGCTCGAGCCCAGCAGTGGGACATTTATGGGCCGACATTATATACTTATGACTGCGAAAGTGGTTATACTTGGATATGTATCTATTAGTTCCTCACAAATTTGAAATACTACATTATTGATTAATTGTGTTGAAAATACTTTACCATAAAAAATATTTCTCTCCGTTTCAGGTCTATAGAACAGTCGAAGGGCGAAATTTCATTCAGCTTCACACCTCTCACAAAGGAATCCAAATATAGAAGACACATCAGATCGATGTCTGATGTCCACTGCAGTACGCCATACAGAATCCCCTTCAGATCAATGAAAGGTGGCAACCACTCCCTCATGTACGATTCGGACACGAGAGCGAGAAGGACCAGGTGTTACAACAGATACAGGCAGTTTGACTCCTCTGACTCCAGCGATTACGAGGCGCCGAAGAAAGTGAGGAGTCTAGGCCGCAACATCATGAAGCATACGGATTCCATGAGGATATTGTAACTTTTGATTTGATCTGATTAGTTATAACTTGAGGCTGTACAATCTAGTGGCTTATTAGATCAGAATCACGTTCGGGATTTATTCGTCTGTGGAGTTAGTTATATAATGATGATTAAAATTTTAACTTTTTTATATTGCGTATACGTTAGGGTCAACAAATACATTGTGATGCTTAGTGCCTCATTCTGACCTGGTTCTACAACCAACAAACTTTATAGTGATTTCTTTTATGAGACTGTGATTGAATTAGATTATAATTTAATGAATTAAGTAGTGTTAAATACTTATAAAATGAAAAAATAATATATTAGTTCTCAAATAAAAACATACCATTTAGTTTATGAACGAATCGAATGTTAGGATAAAACTATTATGGGATTGTTACTTTAGTTTAGTCATCAAAATAAGTGACCGACGACTTTGTGAATAATGTTATGGATGACTGCATGCTTAGTGTTTTGCGTCAATTGATAAGTTAAATGTGACGAAGGCGGTAATATTTCTACATTTTTGTTTCTTTTGTTTTCCATCATTTTTGTGTTGCTTATCTGTTAATGTAACTAAACCGCCATATTAAAAATTAACTTACATTAATTAATTGTACAGTTTATTAAGTTTCAGTTTAGTTTTTTTAAGTATAATATAATATTGACTCCAGGGTTCCAAGGACTTGCGTTGGCGATATGACATTAGCCATTTGTTTTTTATTGTCTGTCATTAATATAATTGTTATAATGGTCAGACCTTCTTTAGGTATGTATTACGTAAACTCGTTTAACAAAAGTCCTGATAATTTCTCCTTTTTAAAATCAAAACTTATAGAATATAGAATGTTTACAGTGTTGCCGCTTAGGGAACAAGAAAGTCCCCAGACCTCAATCAAAATGTCCCTAGATTTTAAGAAAAAGTACTCAAAAAATCCCTAGAAGTCGCTAAATATTTTAAAAATTTTAATTTTAAAAATATGGTCCAAATAAAAGCAAATCTGTATAATCAAAATTTTATTAAACAAATCTCTATAGATCTATACAATAAAAATATCGTCATCGATTAGTCATCTTCGACTTCAACTACTTCTAATGGCGTGGAAGAAGTGGGTGGTACCACCGCAGAAGTAGATGTGGATGACGCACTTGGCTTTTTAATCGTTTTTGTAATTTGGGCCAGGACATGATCTGGCAAAACATACCTATGGCAATTTCGTTTTAAAATCTTTAAATGATTCCTAACAATAAGAATAGAGTTTAAAGTGGTTGAAGCCAGTTTGTTTTTTATAATATTCATCTGACTGAACGAATGTTCTACTTCTGCGTTGGAATGTGGCAACGACAGGACTGTGATGGCTAAATTTGCTATGTCTTTGTAGTGTATTAAAACCTACAGCGTTTTGGTATTTTAATACATCTGCCCAAAATTGTACAGTATCTGTAGTTATGTCCTATTTTGGTTTTTCCACGTTGGTAGGTAGTCAGCTTTGCAAACGAAAAGCCGCTAGAAGTCGCTAAATATATTTTTGTCGCTAGATGGAAAAAAAATGTCGCCAGACACATCCAAAATCCGCTAAATCTAGCGACAAAGTCGCTAAAACGGCAACAGTGAATGTTTATCTTCCTGTGAAATAATTTTGACAACTACTGACAGCATTTTGAAAGAAAATACGTGTACAAACTCTGTAATGGTCCAAAATATAATAAAAACCAGATAAAAGTAATAAAATGAATGAAAAAAAAAAAATAAAAGTTAGTCAGGTAAAAATTGAAAGTCTTATTAATCTTTCCAATAGCATAGGTATTTAAAAAGCGTATCTAAACTAAATAAATAAGTTTCAACAGTAGTTACGTAAGACAACGAATTGTCAGCAGTAGTGGCAACACTGGAATTTATTAATATTAAAGCAACACATTAAATTAGTGAAGTTGTTATTCTGAGTAATATTTTTCTGTAGTTTGCATTTTTATTGTGTTATGGATTATGTTGGGAGTTGAATTTTAGTATCCACCAAGGGCTAGGTGTAATCCATCCATACTTGATGGACTCTCCAAATAATCGTAATAGCCTGTGGAGTGACTGTTTTTACATAAAACTTAGTCTACTGTACAGGTACCTTTTTGGTCGAGTTAGTGTCGGGAACTTGAAATTCTACTGTGCAGTTTTATTTTCTAAAATGTAAGGGTTTGATACTGATTTTTATTTGACCAATAATTGTGTTTTTGTTTGGTAAATCTCAATTGTTCAATGAATTGCGCCTTTTTGGAACTCTTATACGAGAACTCCCTGGATTCGCGTCAGTAAAATTCTTACGATTTGCCAAGGATTTTTGTATAATAACATTACACTAAAGTTGAATGAATTAGTCATAGTTGATATTTAAAAGAATAAGAAAGTTTGGTTTACACTATACATAATATATATACATTTGCATTTTAAAGTCTAATCTACCTGGAATAGAACGACTTCTTTAAAATATACATATGACTATAAATTTAAGATGCTTGTGTAAATACTGAAATCTTAAACCTTTTTTATTTTTAGCAAGTAGTAATCACGTGACAATTAATTGAAGATATAATAGCTGAAATTGTATTTTTTTTATTCTAAACTATTATTTATTTTTTGCCATCACATTGCGTCATTTTTAAGGCAACGGACCAAATTACGGAGGTTAACGCCAGGGTTCTATATCTTATCCGTGAACTGATATTAGACTATTTATTTCAGTCTTTCAATTTGGTTGAACAAAAGCGATCCGTATATAGCGGCGTTTCCTTTTAGTTCTGTGCCTTTGAACCAAATTGATTTAATTTGATTGATTCATCTAATATCAGCATAAAATATACCTAAAAGCCATATTCGAATAATAATGAACAAAATTAAATGTTATTAACAAAGCATATTTATGTTGTTAAAGAGCATCAATATGTATAGGCTAAGCATTCATTATTGTATATTTTATATATAGTCATTATTAATTTGGGACCGACTCGAGCTAGAGACACGTTGTCTACAGTCTCTTTTTTTAGGATTAATTTAAATTGAATAAGTTGAAATGTATCAATAATTAATTTAAAACAAAGACGTTTTAAAATGGACTAATAGGTAGTCCATTTTAAAACGTCTTTCAAAAAAAATTCCCCTATTTTGTCTACCTTAGATTATATTTAGTAGATCAGCAAAGAATGTGATAAGTAGCAATTAGAAAATTATGATTCGTTATTAAACGCACATTCTGTTATGTTCTGAATGTTAATAAAGGAATTTGTTAAAATAAAATGGTTATTATTTTTCTGCTTGTATCCTCCAAACCTTATATGTATTTGTGAGCGTCTAAGCGACATGCAATAATTTTCATCGCTCCAAGAATTTGTTTTAAAAAAATTCTATAGAACTAACGATTAATAAAACAATCACTGTCAGCACTCTGATAGGTAAAAAATGTATATGGTTTTACCATTGAGTCTTTTTCTTCAAACGTTTTCCCAATCACAGTGTTACTGTTATCTTGTTGAAGTACTAGAAATATATAATTTATAAAGTGTTCTTTAATCGAGAACATTAGCACGTGACTCTGGTTGGATGCATAAACTGTTTCAAGCCAAAATTTGAACAAATAATTGAAAACATTCTGAAATATTGCCATCTAGTAGCATGTAGTTAAAGGTAAGGTTGACTAGTGTGTTAAAACATTGCGCCATCTAGTATATTTTAGACAAAGTGTACACAGACAGTACCTATTTTATTAATAACGTATGACTATAACAGATGTCGTAGAGTTGTCATTAAAAATGACATCCCAGTATCTGCTGAAATTTTGGCGGTGACCTGGAAGTTGAGATGTTCTGCAGTGCAATTTTATTTTAAAAGTATGTTATTTTGGTTAAAAATAAAAAATAGTTCTGCGATATGGATAAAGCTATAATGATATGATTATGATGAAAATCTACATTATTTATTGAAATGTGCTTTTAGGTCTGCATATTGTTTGGTCTACTTTGGTCTACTACCTTTTATAGACTCAATACCTTTGCGTACCGCTACGCAAAGGTACTGTATTGAATTTTACTAAAACAATAACTACGCTCCAGAAGGCATGTTCACGACTGCGATTTTTCCCATTCCTCTTGCTTGCAGACGTAACAAACATAATGGACTCTAATGCAATCAAACTTTCGTGGAACGGATTATAAACGTTGATGTTATAAACGACACAAATGTCATTCGTTCAATAGAAAAATGCGCTTTTTTTAAATGTTAAAGATAGAGAGAATTAATGCTCTGTGGTCAATGCTCACTTCGACCCGCCTCTTGTCATGGGTCGTTGTGAGTGTTGTGTAATCGAAAATGATGACGTCATTAGTGACGTTTTCGCCACGACCACATTGCCCACGGTCGCCTTGTGGAACAGCTAACGGAGCATTTTGGGCGTTGTGAGCTACTTGTGGAACGCGCTGTATGTCTATTGACAATTGACATCTGTCTAGTTTATCTTGTCATAATTTTTTTTTAATTATTTATTCATGACATAGAATCAAGTCTCAGTCGGAACATGTTAATTAATAGGTCTTCGTATAGTAGCGCAGTTGTATTGCAGTCTACACTGACGCCATTCAATGGAGTTCTGTGAAAACTCGAAAGATCACATCTGACTATACAGTTCACATTCTCACAAACACATAATTCTACTCAAAACTATCATATCTGCACTATTGTTCATTTAGAGTAATTATACACATTTTAGAAAATAAAACTGCAAGACAATGTTTTTCAGTTCCGCAAAACTCTCTTGTCATAATTTGTGTTTCAGGGTTTCCAGATTGGGGTTTACCGTTTTAGTGATTATTTTACGATTGGGGCAATTTTGGGGCCACTAATTTTTTAGCGAAGAAAATTTAACCACTTGACCATATAAAATGCCATAAAATATTTGAAATTGCATGATATTGTTAATAATATTTGAATCGAAGCATGTCTCTATACAATAATTGTAATAGCTTTAGGTTTTGAAATCAAATTTAAAAAAATATCTACACTATGAAATGAGATCGGGATTCAAAAAAGGAGGAGTCCTTTTTTGAAGCCGGTTAAAATATTACGAATGTTTATCGCCTACACGAAATCTTTCAATGTACGTGATCTGACACGCACTTGTTCAATTTTTTAATTCAATTATGTGTATGGGGACAGTTTTTGAAATAATATATTGTATTTATTTTTGGCGGATATAGGGTTTTTCATAAATTTTATCTGGACACCCTGGATTTGTTTTGATTTGAATTTAATATTATTTTCTTCATCTTGATTCATCATTCAATTTGGTTCTCCCGTTTTATTAACGTGTTTCTAAGTTGGAAATAAACTTTATTAAAATAGATCGATAAGTTCAATTAAACATGAGATTCTACTTTATCCTTATCTTACTCTTAAAACTTATTACTGGATCTCCAACACCAATAGTTTTATGGCATGGAATGGGTACGTGATTTTCTATAATAATAATATAAAATAATTTCAATTATAATCTTCTGTTTTTTACTGTATTGACAATTTAGACTTCTATAAGCTAGTGCTAAGGCAAAAACATTTTGGAAACTCCTAACATAAAATAAGTTATATCGTAAATATTATGATGGGTTGGGTTTACATATATATCCCCGGATGATTTTCTGGATGATTTTAATGTTTAATGTGTTTAGGAATATATTTAAGACTTATTTATAACAAGTGAAATTGGTTTTGAGTGGAAAAAATACATATTCAATTAATTATCGAAGTTTGAAATTCACGACAATGATCTGGTAATTTTGTCGCCGAGACGTTTTTTTACGTTTTTTGACGGGATTTCTTTAAATAGGAGACTGTATGTATCCGAAAATTTTAATATGTGGAGTTTGAAACAGTCGGTTAGGTTTTGTTTAGACCAAAGCGACTGGTAACCATTCAATATTTATCTTATATATAAGTGAAATGTTAGTGAAAAACAGAAGTGAGGTTAGATTGACAAAAACATTAATAACTCAGGAACTATACATTTCCACCACATAGGAGTTGCAGAAGGGTAAGTTAATTATGATTTTGTGAATCAGGTATCCATCATGCCTATAAAGATTTTTCAAGTGTTTTTATTTGTTAATTATTATCTAAACTGCATTCTAATCATACACTAATGTAATAAGGTCGTAGTTAAAATTAACAGCAATCAGGGAGAAGTTTTAGTTTTAGCCCTCCCCCAAAATTTTTATTAGGAGACTTATTTTATTACTTTAGAAACCGAAAGTTAGCATAAACTCGGCTCATTGGCTGCAGGTTTAGGAGTGTGCTCTTTTGAGGGCCTTGTTGCAGTCAGCTCAAGCAATGATAATGTATATATAAATGTAAAAAGAGTATATTCACATGTGTACTTCTTCTGCTTACTGTTAGTTTACTTGTCATACTTGTAGACCAGCTAGTTTACTTGCCACACTTGTCCAAGGGAGCTAGGTAAGCAACTCACTAAGTAGTTTAATGGACAGATTTCTAATTTAAAATTCAGTAAAAAATGTCAAGTAGTGCTCTTCCCTAATGATATAAAGCTATCAAAACTTACAGGAGTAGTAAGTACTATATTTTCTTAATTTTACTTTTTCTATAGGTGACACATGCTGCTTTTCATTCAGTTTGGGTTATTTTAAGACCTATCTGGAAGATGTGATACCTGGAGTTTATGTTCTATCTTTGAGGATAGGAAACAGCACCATTGAAGATTATGAAAATGGATACATCATGAATCCTAATAAACAAGTGGAATATGTCTGTAAAATTTTAGCCAAAGACCCTAAACTTGCTGGTGGTTTCCATGCGATAGGATTTTCGCAAGGAAGTCAGTTTCTGTAAGTAATTTAATTAATTTTGTGCTGTTAACAATATTTAACGAGATGTACAAAAATATGTAATAGTTTAGTGCCTGTGCAATTCTATTTTTGTTTATTTGAATTCTGACCAGATAGTGTGTATTACAAGAGCAGTTTATGAAATTTAAGGTCAGTTAATGTAGATAGTAAAGGCCTGGCCACAGACTTATTGCTGTGAGCAATAACTAAGTACAATGTGATGGGTGTCAATAACAAAATTATTAAGTGGTAATCTATGAAATATTCCATGTTAATTTTGTGTATTCCCAAACACTTCATGTTGCACATTGTCAAGCCTGAGTTTGTGGCCAGGCCTTAAGGATGAAGGACACATTATTAATCTTCTAATGTAGGTTGCATTGAAAGATTAATAATTTGTTAAAATTGACATTCCGCCTTACAAGTACAAGTGCAGCACATATATCATTCCCCAAAAATGAGAAGGCTCAAACCCAAAACTGAAATATATTCAATAGAATACTGATAGCAACCCTGTGTTAATATTGGAGAAAAGTACTAAACCTATATACATATTTCTTGTACTTTCTACCTGCTACCTACTCTTTTGAACATTCCACATTATTTTCTATTGGTAACAATTGTATTTATTTGGGTTGATTAAAAAAAATGTAGTTGCAGGGTGTAGACTGATTTTAAATTGTAGTAAAATTGTTTCAGCCGAGCAGTAGTCCAGCGCTGCGCTCATAAACTTCCTCCCATGAAGACACTAGTTTCCGTAGGGGGCCAACATCAAGGGGTTTATGGCTTACCTCGTTGTGGGGCGTTGTTGCATCACACTTGTGATTATATTAGACAACTACTCAACTATGCTGCTTATACTACGTAAGTGTAATTACTTTTTCTAAACCTGTTAAATAACATGTCCTCAATTGGAGTTCAAAAGTTCTTTATTGTTCACTATATATCTAGACAATCATTATACTTGACTATTGAACAATGAGCACATTATCACTTGAAGCAACTTCTTTAGAATCTATTATTACTTTCATACATACACACCAGTAGTGTTTTCAATCACAAGTTGAATCTTAGTAATATTATAATATTTAGGTGTTTATAGATATATGGGAGGTGAATTTAATTAATTGTAGGTAGAATCATCTATCTATTTCAGACCAACACCTGCATCATAATCTGCTCTATAATATATCTTTTCTTCCCCTACACCATTCCATCTTCGGACGATAAAGCGCTGGTTTACACCATCATTTCACAGTAGAAACGCTACCAGTATGAACAAAACTTTTCGCCTCCATGCACCTTCTACGTACGACAGAGTTGTGGAATGCTCTACCAGAGACAGTGTTTTCCGAAAAGTGTCGTGTGAATAGGTACCATCTACGACTGCATTACCGTCCGTCATTAGGCGTGGTCGGGGTGAAATGCGAATCTATTTATCAAAAAAAGGCCTATGTTTTAAATTAAAAAAACATGAATCTTTGCTTCGCGATTTGAAACTTGCTTATCAAGACTATTTATTTACATAATTATTTTATGTTAGGAAATACCCGTTATCCTCATCCATAATATTGTAGGGTTTACGTCTATACGTTTTAATGTTTTTTTTTTGTATTAACATTTCATGACATGTTTACAAATACTTCAAAGACCCATGTCAAGAGTTGGGTCGAAGTGGGCGTTAGATCATTAATTTTCTCTATCATTGACATTGAAAAAGGTGCGATTTTCAAATCAACCAATGACATTTGTGTATTTTGTCGTTAATCTGTTCTACTAGAGTTCATGATTGTCACGCCTGCAAGCAAATGGAACGGCAAAAATTGCGGTTGTGAACGTGGTCGTTGATAGCCACTTCTGGAACGCAGCCTTAGAGGGCTGGCTCAAATTATTCTGGCAATGGTCGCTTTGTCAGTTGTAATCAATAGGTTGTATGTTTGATCAGCATTTATCCATATATCTATAAAAAAAAAATTGAAATGTCTGTTTTAAATGATAATTATATTTGTTAAATTTACCCTTCCTGAAATCGAATTCCGGGCCGTAAAGACTGTCTATATTTTATATAATTTATTCACAGAGTGGTACAACATTCTCTAGTCCAAGCCACATATTGGCATGATCCACTCAACGAGGATAAATACAAGGCCGGGAGTATTTTCCTTGCGGAAATTAACAACGAGATAAATGTAAACAAAACGTATATTGAGAATTTGAATAAGTTGGAGCGTTTTGTAATGATATTATTTGAGAACGACACGATCGTGCAACCAAGGGAGACTGAATGGTTTGGGTTTTACAAGCCCGGTCAGTCTGTCAAGATGGTGACATTGCGACAATCTGCTATCTATACTGAGGTACGTAAAAGTGAAGGTAGATGAATGTAGGATCCTACATTTATCTGTGACAGTTATACTGTACAACAAATATGTACGCACTTGTATCAGCGGGACAGAGATTTTTCTCTTTTCTCATTGCTTTAGGAATTGCGATTATTACAAAATTTGATATTCATGAATTTTCGGTAATGGGGATGAAAGATATAAAGATTTAAAAAAATATTAAAAATGAGCAAGTTGGGGTAGCCTTAATAATAAGTTTGCATTACTCATTGATATTTTTGTATTCCGTGATCACGGCTACTGAAAATTGGCCGTAACGTTGAAATCTAAATAAAATAGTACCCCGCTTAAAACCGTTAAAACTACACATAGTTGCGAAAACTTAAGAAAATATGAGTTTTTGTGGAAGAATTCGTAGTAGTAAAGATTTTCCAAACGCGTGTTTCTTCACACTGTTCTTTAATTACAGGATCGCCTTGGCTTGAAAAGAATGGATAAAGATGGAAAATTGGTTTTTCTCAAATCACCAGGTGACCATTTACGTTTCAGCGAGGAATGGATGTATGCATCTGTAATAAAGCCTTATCTCTTAAGTTAATTAATCAGATGCTGTGATAAGTGTTCAATTATTCTTATATCTTAAAAGATTAATAGTAGTCATAGAACACCTAAGATTTAATTAGCGTTATCTTAATGTTAATTAACGGCTATTTTATGAAAAGATACTTTCAACTTGAGGACAAATGCATAATATAATATAAAGGTCACCAACCAAGAAAAAACCAGTCATCAAAAATGTCCTCCCACCTTCTGGGAGTTCGGAGCAGGCCTTAACCCAAGCAGCCAAACGCAGTATCTTTGGCAACCTCATATCCATTTATGAACCAACCTATCAATTAATCCTTAATAATTTGAAAAAATAAAAAAGTTTTGGGAACTAGGTCTAACTATTCAAAGTATACTCAACTACTTTAAAACCACTGCTATTCGAAAATTCCACAGTATCACGATCCCAATGCGCTGGCTATCATCATAAATGTCGTGTCCATTCTCGAGTTTGATCGAACAACCTCAGCTTTTGAAAAATTTGGGCGAAATTCTTTTACATACCTAAAGGCGGTTACAGTACAGTGAATTTTCAATAACATTCGTTCCAAAATACGTGTTAAAAATACAGCCAACATATTTGCTTTATTCAACCTGATTTCACATCTGAACTGTTTCGCTCATTTTGAAACAGCCTAAATTTTTTTTATTTTTCGAAGGTACATCAAAATAATATACCAGGTTTGTCACCGATATTATTGAGTCTTGAAGTACATTTTCATATATTTTAAGATATCTATAGAAGTCATGGTAGCGTAATGTCTAGTGCACGCGTCCCAAAGTCAAAGGGCGCGGGTCCCATCCTGGCAGGAAAGCATGCACCTCTAGGCAGTTTTTCGACCCAATGTGCATATTGTAACAATTACCACGTGCAAGCAACGGTGAAGGCAAACATCGTGATGAAACTGCACATCGAGATAACCGATGTGTCAAACCTGCCAAGCGGCCTTGGACAAACGTCGCGGATATACTGTCCGTTTCCCTACAGTGGGAGGCCCGAGCCCAGCAGTGGGACATTTATGGGCTGTTATTATCCCTACTAATATTATAAATGTGAATGTAAGTTTGTTTGTTACGCTTTCACGCGAAAACTACTTAACCGATCATCATGAAACTTTGTACATTCTTGGAGGTATTAGAAGTAACATAGGATACTTTTTATGAAAAAAAATTCTGCGCGGACGAAGTCGCGGCCAGAAGCTAGTATAATATAAGACTTTATTGTATCGCCACTGTTTTAGTCATTTGCCAAGGGAACCACCACAAAAGCATTTCACCAAGGGTACCGCTGTCTTAATTAACGAACCTTGTTAATAATACCAAGAAGTATCAGAGCCCTGTTTTATAACCAGGTTATACAATAAGGTTAATTGTTTTGTTAATTCATAAACATCATTAGTCTTAATGATGGTATAGTATACTCTTTGTCAAACTTAATTCAACTCTATAACTTTACAACTTAACATAGAGGGAGTCACGGGTTTTGAAGCTAGAGAAAAAGTGATCCTATATATACGCTACATATGCAACGCATTGTGATTTCTGCCTTTTAATTTGTATGAAGGCTTAGGGAAATATATATCAAAAGCAATGCGCTCAACATAAAATGAATCGCCAATCTGAAATCTGAAGGAAATATCAAGGCGTTGTTTCTAGAACTTACGTTCGCAGGTACTAGCACCTTCTGAGCAGTGATAATTGGCAAGTGAAACAAACATTTCTCATTAAAAGCCAATTTACGTTGCATACGCAGGACAAGTGTTCATAATTAATCTCATGTTGCGTACATATAGTCTGTTTGTATGCAATTTAACGCTCTCGTAGTTATCCCGCGTGGCCGTTCTACTCCGTTTCCCTGTTAAGTTGTATAGCTATATCTGCATGTGGTAGCGTAATAGTTTATTTCTTATAAAATATATTTTATTGGGCAGGCATTTATTTTATTACTAAGGGTAACAACTATCAAGTTTAACGTGTCAATCACACCGCCATATTTGGTTGTTAAAAGATAAAATGCATAATATAGATCTGTGAAAAAAGTGATATTTAGATGTAAATAATATATTAATTAACAATAATAATTAATATACATTATATATTATTAATAATTTTAATTATCATTATATTGTATATTGTAATGAATGTAATATAACATTGTATACTTGAATTTTTATACTTAATAGAAATAAAACTTTTAAATTAAATTGTTTTGAATTTAATAATGATTACCCATTTCAATATTTGTTTGTCTCATAAACTGTGAAGACGATAACCCTTTTACTGAGGTCTAGAAGATAACATTGGGAAACATCAAAACAAGAAGCAATAATGTAAATAATGTCATTTATGTATAAGTAATAATACTAATTTTATCCCTGGAATAATATTCGTGCACAAACTTGCCTTCGACATCATGCTAAATGTTAAGTGTCGATTGGCTTTGAAACGCTTCGCGCATTTTATATTGCTCTTTAATGTGACCATTATGTATACCTCTTGGTACTATTTTAGAATATTAGCTTAGGAGTTATATCGAATAATAGGCGATATGGTTAGGTTATAAATTACGTTCACGTTAATAAAGGAGTGAGAAGTGGATCGAAAAGTGCGACATTGTGTGTCAAGGAGAGGGAATGGTCCTAAATTTTAAGACGTACCTTTTTAAATATTTATAATAATCAAAAAATAAAAAGCCCGATTTGACAGATCTCATTACCAAATCGTTAACTAAGTTAATCGATTATCACGAGATTTAAAATTTTTGACTTTATAATAATTTATTTTGTTAATTACTTTCTATGTCACACACACATTTCTCACAAAATTTATATGGAACGTGAAAGTTTTGTCTCCTAACGTCATTCGCGTAACGCGTGCATTTATCACGCGCCAGAATTAATGTATTGATTATTTTACGATTTCACCCGTATAGCATATATTTATTCAATCGTTTTTGTTTTCAATACATATATTCACAATTATGTAGTACTGTATACACGAATAATGTAAAGTTTTGAAATAATTGTAGAAAGTTTTTCCCTGAACCGAATTGAATTACCGAACTGCAGCAACCCTTTGGTAGCAACACTAAAATTAAAATTAAGACGCCTAATAATTTAACTATTTTTGGGACTTCGTCATACGGCATAACAGAATTAATAAAAAAAAAGTTATTTCGTTACTTAGAGGAAAATAATAATTGAAATATGTTTTGTAAATATAATGCACTAGTAAAAAAATAATCAACTAAATAAATTAATTGCTATTGGTTTTCTTCAGTTTTATTGATTGCATTCGAAGTTACGTTTTAAAGACATTGTTGTGTCAAATCGGGCTTTTTATTTTGGGATCATTATAAGCTTTAAAACACGAAATAAATTAAATGTGCCATTAACCTCTTTGAGTATGAGTATGGTTGCAAGATAGCAGTACCTTCTAATGTTTATTGTCGAGAACATTTTAGTGTAGATTGCTTGCAATTTTATTTTTCAGCAAAAGAAATGGCTTTCGACTCCAAACAATTCACTCCACTCCAAATTTAATCTACCATTTTTACGACCTACATACAGTTTTTTTTATAATCTAGTGTAATTGTTTTTCCATCAGAGGCTTTACTTCAAGGCTGTCGGAAGGTTCAACAAACTTAAATATTTGATTTGAAATAAAAGTCTGGGCTACATATTTAAATTATAAAAACCAAAATTGAATAGATGTATGTACAATTCACTAAATTTACATATACTAATAAATAAAGTTACTCGATGAGACTCTCAAGACCCGTTTGTTTCTCCTTGATCGCTGTTCTGTCAGTGTCGGGTTGCGTACGCGCATCTACATACACTCTCACGTATCGGTTGAATTCGGAATCACGCTTGATGTACGGCGCGTTGGCTCCGCGCAACTTGTGCAATGGGAACTTCACTATACACTGCATCATACAACGCTCGGCAATTTTGTAGCTATAGTGGAAAACATATAAGATTAAACTGATTTCATACCAAGTTTTTTTTCCAGAAATTATGTATCTTGAGACCGATTTTCCTAATCATCATAAAAATTATCAGTCGAATAACTTATAGCTCGAGTAAATTCAAAAGTGAAACCTTTCAACAGTTTTATTTATGCAAGTGATATATTTAATTCTACGAATATATTTTATATGGTGATTAAAAAATCAGCCCTTAGCGATACAATCTACGAAATAAGACTAATGAGTTATTTAAATCTGACCTAAAATAACCAGATATATAATTAGGTATAACTTAAACTAAGACTGTGTCCAATAACACGTGTCTTATTGTCTCTATTAAGGAGAAGACATTTTGGCATTTTGGTCATATGTTCTTTGTTAATTTTTAGTACATGCAGCACTACACTTTGTTATAAGAGTATTAAAACAATAACTCAAATTGTTTTGTCCTTTTGAGTCATCTCAATAAACCTGAATCATGAAGAATCTAGAAGGCCTCGACATTTAGGCTTAGGCGTATTTCTAAAGCCTAAGTTATGCTAATATGAACTCTTTAAGGTTAACAACACTCTTGAGTCTCAACCTTGCGTTTCATGTGACGCGAGTTCGAATCTTAGTGTCCATACACTATGTGGGTAGCCGCAGTCCAGTCAGCCTTTCGGTCATTAATAGACTGACTAAGACTGATTTTTATACGCACAACGCAGCAGTCGCATAGTTGCGTATAGAAGTCAGTTATACACACATTTTTTCTTACCTGCGAACGCTAAACTGCGTTTTTGGTAACAAAAGTATATCAAACGGGTTTTGGTGAATAAACCGGTTTGGAACGGGTTTTGCCGCACACTTTGATAGCGCACCCATGTGGTACAGTAAGTTTTAAGAAGCACACAAACACATGTTTATACTGAAACAGTTGTCATATAGAGAATGTAATTCTCGCCTAATAAACCGGTTAATGCAGATTTACATAACACGTTGCGGTGTCGGGTCCTCCCTGACATCAGCGTCAATCGTCATATGCTATGCAGGTGACACGCTGATCGCCGCTAGTGGGAGGATTCACAGGCAGGCGTGTATTCTGGGCACAGCTGGGGTTTCACAAATTACACTCAGGATCCAGCGAATTGGTCTGGAGGTGGTTCGGCCCTAGAAATCGACCATCTCCGGACACCAATATCGTTGTACAAGCTGTCCGCGTCGGTATCGAGGAAACACAGGACAAAACACCCAAAGGTTTTAGTGGGTATCCCCAACTGGGGAGTGCTAATAGCATGGCACCAGTTCTGACTGGGCGTGCTAGTGCCACCCCCGATCTGGCGAATCCCACACACGGGTCGCGAACTATATCCCCAAGGTTCTGCCCCTGTCACGGCTTATGCTTCTCAAACGGATATCGCATGGTTAAAAAAAAGTTTACATAACACTTTTTAAGGTTTAGACTCTGAACGGCATAGGTGACTAAAACCGGTCATAACCGATTCATTTTAAGTTGGTTCTAAGCTTTGTACATGTTAAAATTATGACCTGATATGTGAAGAAAAATGAGGACGCTCGAGCCTAGCAGCGGGACGTTATAATTTGTTTAAAACTTACTCATAAGGGTTAATGCAATCCATACGAATGACATTGTAGCCTTGATCTTGGGCTTGAGCCTTGCATTTCTCTGCTAGCATTACAGCAAGACCATGCCTTCGATATTCTGGGATAACTGCCAACATTTTTATCTGGAACAGTAAAAAATGCAGACAATAATAGATATAAGTGTGACACAGTTTTTTGGCGATTACTTGAAGAAAACTGAATTGCTTTTCAGCTTTATTTTCAAAATCATTTTTGACAAAAATGATTTACTAACTGCTCAGTCTGCCTTCATAGCTTGCCTACTTCTACCTACGCATATTCTCAACCTTGAATTCTGTATTTATGTTTTTTACTGTTTACTTTTTTCTTTTAAGTTATAATGTAGATTTTTAATGTAGTAAAAATAGTCGCAATGGTTTTTTTATCTGCTGCAAAAAAAAATTTGCCACGGTATGGTTTTCTTCTTTGTCTTTGAAAACTTTTTTTTATTGAGTATTCAACTGTGCCTTTGCATGTCACTAAAATGGCCCTAGCGGAAGATCATCGCTGGGTAACCACCAGCAATTTGCTGACCTAGAGCCAATTTAGAAATTCGTCTTCATGGTTTTTCTTATTATTATTTTTGTATTGTATGTAATTCTAAATAAATACCATTTCTTACTATTTATATTTCAACATATTTTAAGCAAGAAACGTATATTTGGGAAGAAAACCTCAACTGTTTATTAAAATGTAACTTTAGTGATTGGCAAACCGTGTGAAGTAAAATTTGAACAATAAATAACACATAGGGAAAGGAGTTGTCTAGTGGCGCTGCTATACGCGTGTGTTTATGTGTAATACGTGTAAGTCACAAATGATTCAGTAATATGAAATATGTTGTATGAGTGTTGCTGTATGTAGAAAATATTTACCTCGAAAACTTTTTGCTGCTTAAATACATCCCAGAGATTCGGTGTTTCCTGTAATTTAGCGGTAAAATACAAAAAATCTTTTGTATTTGGATCCTGAAATACAAATAATTGTACAGTCATTGTATCCGTCTAATTTTCAGAAAACAACTTCGCGGATCTCGTTTTATACTTTCTTTACAACATAACCGTATTTCAGTAATTGGGTATATTATTAACTTACTTGTCGGTAAAAAGCATAATTTCTTAAGTTTCTTGGATCAATCGGACTACTAGCAAAGCTGACACAAACCCCCGCCACAGCACCGTCTTCTGTTTTTGCATACATTGAGTTTCCTGTGTAATAATTGTAAAAAAATAGGCTATGGTTACTCTTTGTTTCTTTTTTGGAATAAAACAATTATTTCATAGAGCTCACATATATAGGTATATACAATATAAGCGTATTAACATTCACTGACTGACTCATCATGAGATCTCCAAAACCACACGTCCGATTGAGTTCAAATTTTGCATAGGAACTTCTCTGGCAACGTAGATGCGTACTATGAACGGATTTTTTCGAAATTCCTATCCAAAATATTTTTTCATTTACTTGCTTATGGCAACCATTTTCAATTTCCTTGAGAGCCTTTGCTATAATAATGGTTATTACAGTAACCCTTGCCATGGCAACTGTTGTTATAGTAATTATATAGGCTACGTTCTATTAGACTCAACACCACATTCACGACCGCAAAATTTTACCCGTTCCACTTGCTTACCGGCGTTATAAATAAACCCAAGAGGAACAGTTATTCGACCTACCTCGGGGTCATGAGTCATTGTGTGATCGAATTGATGACATCATCATAATAACGTCTTCGGTACGACCACAACGACCGCGGGCGCCTTGTGGAACGGCTAACGGACCATTTTGGGCGTTGTGAGCTACTAATGGAACGCGCTGATAGCAGGTTTATGTTGGTTTTAGGCCCAGCGAAGTGGGTACGGGTCACCTAGTAAGATTATATAGGTAAGTATAAAAATAGTTCTCCACATAATAAATGCATTTACCACGGATTGTCCTGGGATGCATTAGGTACCTACTATTATAATAAATATAGGATGGCGGTTAAATTAAATTATCAATAGCCTTCCAAAGACGGCTTCCAAACTTCCTTCAGGATCATATTATGAGACTGTTTGTCTATCAATGCACGTATAAACTCAAACTAATAAATGATGAGAAACTATGTGTTAGATTTTCTCTAATCCCTTATAGAAGTACACGAAAGTAGGTGCTTTTCAGTAATTCTGAAAAGATATTCGTAGAACTATTTCGGAATATTAAAAGTCGTATCAAACGCAGCCATATTCTTATATTACTTTAGCTTTTAACTATTTGATTTTTATTTAGGTGTTTACTATGTGTACAATTCGCAAAAACTTAAAGTAATATCTAAAGGTATTATTTATTATAGGTAAAATAAATTATATTATTAACTTAATTCCATAAAAAACGTTATCCGACAGCGTACTTACCCTGCTTCAGCAGGTTAACAAGGTATTCATCAAGAGCCCGGTCATTTGAGATATCCATACTCCGAGCCTGGACTAACACATGTTCAGACAGGTAATATCGCTTAACAAAGTCCACAGTCAGTTTCTGATGTTCACTTGTAATTGGCACGATCGTAATGTTTTCCGGCTGAAAGTATTGGTGAATTGATGTAAATAAATAAGTTCCGATATGGCGGAAGAACAGTTTTTTTGGAAAGTTTGAAATTACTACCACGTTTAGTCAGAAATAGAGTTTTGATGTATAAGGAAGGCGTACCGGATAAGCTATATTAATCACAAGACCTGAGTAGCTTACCTTTTCCTGCGTAATTATATCTTTGATACCAAATACGCTGTGACATTTTAAGCTTTGTAAAATGCTAACAGTTTTAGGATAAAGTAATAAATTAGCTCTAAAGATTTTTATACACATAATTCAAGTATTATTACAAATTTTAGATTTTAGCGAACCGAAAAATTGTGACATCTGAAAATGTAAATGTTGAACTGAATGAGTTTTATTTATATATAGTATGCTGAATGACCTCTTCTATTATATTAAAAAAGTATGTGGAATGACCATAGATAAAACTTAAATATACATATAATGACGCCAAATTGTATTAATTACAAGATATAGATTTTAAGGCAAATTATTTATTACAATAATTACGTTTTTTATGTATTCAGAAGCTTATACTACATTAAAACCGTTACATCGAGCTAATAATTATTTCCTACTAGGGCTTAACCGGCGGCGCAGCCTGATGCGTAGGTCTTGTTTAAAGAGCAAGCATTAATACAGGTTATTATCCTCGCAATTTGCTATTGTGCCTGGCCGCCATTTTGGTGACGTAACCGAAGCCGAACATTAAGTACTGTTAGCATCACTGGCCGGCGGGTACGCGTACATATCGAGTTGCAGATGACGTCACGTGAATGTTAATTTGTCAAGGTTCCAGCGCATTAGCAATTTGCGGGGATAATACATTGAATGTTTTATATTTTTTACTATTCGACTCCAAAATATTTACTTAATTTTATATAGCAAACTACCCCCCACATTTCGGGATGAAAAGTATCTTATTTCCATTTTCGGTATTAACACTACATACTTAAATACAAAATTACAGCAAAAACGCATCCAGTACAGTAGTTCTCCGTAAAAGGTTGCCTCCCTAAAAGCTTAATAGACCGAGTTACTATCGCGTTTTTTATAGACGATGAATTATTATATCCTTAAACATTAGAATTGATTGGTTTTTGATGACAAAAATAACAAAGTCCAAAAGGACCAAAAAGTCATCAATCGCCTATTACTACTCTATTTCTCGTGACAACCTTTATATAAGTTTATCCCGAAATCTATCCCATCATCTGGGATCAAAAGTATCCTATATATAAAATTACATACATACCGAATTTCAGCCAAATCGGTCCGTTATTTTTCCGTAAAAGTGTAACATACAAACAGAGGTACTTTCACATTTAAAATATTAATAGGGATTATTAATTATATTTTTTTATTATGTGATTGCAAGTGTTCATAAAATTTACATCAATTAAAAATACTATCAAATCTAATTTACATTCAGCAAACATGTGGAAACGAGAATTATGCGGATATCAATAAATTTATTTTGTAAGTATAAACCTATTTCCTTGGTGTAGGTACCTAAAATACAATATTTCTCGTAATTTTACAACTCAAAATATTTTTTATACAAATACTAAAACTTTCCACACTCGTTCGTCAGCCTTATCTTCTGGTACATAATGCCTGTATCCTTGTTTACGTGTTCCTTCCATTCGCCTATAGCCAGGGCCGTGGAAAGTGGATATCACCTGTCCGTATAGGCTCCGGCAGGCGCCGTGCATAGACACCGCATGGTGCAAAGCACCCCGCGGCGTCACCACGGGGAGCGCGAAACAACTCCGCTCCCTCATCCAGCGGCCTTGGTGCGGTGGACATTCGCGTGAGTTTCGCCCGTGGTCGTCATACCCTCTATCCTTCGAAGACTTGCATTTGTCAGAACAAGCAGGCAACGTTCTTATATAGGTACATATTATTGGCTGGTGAGGAACGTACGTACGTTACATTTAGTTATGCAGTTTTCCATGCCAGCTATCTTAATTTAAAAAAAAGCTCGGGATTTTATTTTTTGTTTTGTGAGGAAATTATGGTACACGTTAGTATAATCTTTTTATCACAGATACAATACTACTATGCACAGAACTGTGTGCAGGCATATACCTTATAGATTTGCCATATCCAAAACACGAAGCGTACAAGCAAATGAGAAGTGAGAGTCAAAAATCTTTTTGGACAGTCGAACGACGCGCGGAGGAGTTCAGCAGTCTTCAGGAGGAGAAAGATGCCAACATTAAAACAAAAATATCAACACTGGTTCAACAAACAATGCACGATACTGAAAGAAAAATACAATCCATTCAGCATTTGAAAGAGAAGAACAGAGAAGAAGCGCCATATCGGGCTGGATTCATTCTCAGCATGATTAAGAAGAATCGAGATGTCTTAAATGAATTGTTCAACGTCGCTGTTAAACATAGAGGTGAATGGAAGGCGTTGGAACAATTGAAAATATTCGAACTGATTGTACATACTAATGTTGACACGACTAATTTGGTGAGGCAGCTGGTGGAAATACATATTCAACATTTAAACGCTACATCTTCGCCTAGCAACAGAAGAGTAGTTTTACTCTGAATTTAAGGTTAAATCACAACTTAACCTTATGAAATATTATTAATTTAATAAATATGTATTAGTCTGCGCTTTAATTTTTAGAAACGTAACATCGTTATGTTTTAATTTCAGAAACAGAGAATCTAGTTTCGGTAGTTATGAATTTAGAACCTAAGCCAGTGTCACTTCCCGACAAGTTCCATTAATGCAAGATCTTAAACCATTAAGGTGAACTGGTTTCCAGAAGTAACATTGTTGTTACCTCCACAGATGAAATGTATATAGGTATATACTACATAAGTTTTACGTCAACTGACGCGTTTTAACCAACTTGAAAAAAGGAGGAGGTTCTCATATCGTCGTTGTTTTTTTATGTATGTTCAGCGATAACTTTTTTGTTGTGACGATTCTTTTTGTATTAGATTCGATGAAGTTTCAAAATGGCCCCATATAAATTTTACTGCTATTAGACTTTATGTAAGAAAAATCATTAAAATCGGACAGAAAAAATGAAATATTTGCGGTCTTTCTGGCATAACTTTTTTGTTTCCAAGTTTGTTGAAGTTAAGTTGAATTCAGTACAGTTTCAGGATGGTTTCATATAAATTTAATTGTTATTGGATACCTAACATTTTTTAACGTAACTTAAATTTGAAAAATGTTTTTTTCTTAAATAACTCAAAATGGATTGGAGCCAAGTAAAACATAAAATTCAACAAACATTTTGCAAAACGCAGCGACTGCAAAATATTGTAGACAATAGTTATTTTATGCTTTTTAATTACTACTGAAATCTGTTTCCTTTCTGTTAGAATTTTTATGCGTCCATTGAAGGCAATGGTATAAGTACAATACACAAAACAAAAGTGTTTCGAGAAACCATTTCACGAGATCATGTTGAACATCTAACCAAAATCACAAATAAAAAGATTGAAAACCCATTTTTCCGAAAGAATATTTTCTCCCCTGCGAAATAAAAATGCGGAGTTTATTCAGTGTGTAGAATGAACACACGTGTATATCAAAACCTCACATTGTCTACGATCTTAAATAATGAGGAGGCGCATCCCATCTTTTCCAGCCAGTAATTATTTCTCAGTAGCGCAGAGTTGCGACGCCGGGAACACCTGCGGTTGATGAGGTCGGTGCTAGTGCATTAGTTGATGACGTCACGCTTCGACGATGATACACACATCACAAGCCTATAATCGCAAAAAAGAAACTCCTTTATGTTTTTTTAATCTAAACTTCTTGGCCGGCCATGTACTTATATTCTTTAACTAGCTTCTGCCTGCGACTTCATCCGCGTGGAAAGCTTTTTTAACTATCCCACGGGAACTCTTTAATTTTTCGGGATCAAAAGTATCCAATATGTTGACCAGAGACATAAGCTACCACCACACAAAATTTCATTTAAATCGGTCCAGTTGTTTCGGAGATTAGCCGGTACAAGCGCACTGACAAACAGAGAAACAAAAACAAATCGAAATAAGTTCTATTTCACTTCTTACATCCTCCTGACTAGGTTTTTAGCTTTTTTTTAATTGTACAGAAATTCGACCTCTACAGTTTTATTATATGTATAGATATGGCTTATTTATATTCAAATTTTCTGATAAATAGGCACTAAGGGAAAGCCGGACCCGTTTCACAAAAGGCTCCATAGAATTGTAGGTCTTTGTCTAACGCCAACACAATTCTTACCTTTCTTGCTTAAAATCAATCAATATCCTACAACTGTGATTAATTTTCAATTATCGTATTAGTTAAATACTATAAAACAACACAAAACACCTTGCCCTTTAGTTTCTCATCAAAAACTTAAGTAATAAGTACTTACGAAGAAGACACCTCTATTAGGTACAGCAGTGCAGCCAATTTATAACAAAGACTTGCGTTATTTCAAACAGTTAAGTGCTTGTCATTATTACGCCAGTTTATGATTTTTACGAGATTTTTATTATGATATAAAATGACTACTTTGTAAATAATATAAATCCTAGTGAGTTACATTTACAAGTTGTTGATAGATTTGGTCTAAACAGAATATGTTGTAAAAAATAAAACTTCAAAAAGCGCGCGAACGATGACTTGAAGAAATTATTAAAAATGATTGTATTAGGAATCTTATAAGATTCCTATTTATTCCTATGAGGCAAAGCGAAATGTATTTAATAATACTATTACTATAGTGACTTTTTATTACTCTTATTCGAAACATTTATTAGTTTAAATATACGAATATATAATACGAATTCAATATACGAATCCCAAATCGCCGTCAGTTGAGAACGTTCCAAAAACGGTCGCCGTATTTCCCCACTGTTTGACCTCTGTTCAGCGAGTTGTTAGGTCTCGATAGACTCGATGAGCTTTGAGCTTCGGGACTCCACGACCTAGAGCTTCGACACTGAAAGCCACAAATATGTATCCATTGCTAATGGATGCATATTTGCTGCGTTTCAGACCCTCCCGACGCTAGGCTGCTGCGCCAGCCGCCCTGGACATGTCTGGAAAAGGGAAACAGCCAAAGCGTTGACGAACGTAGCGTCCTATGGTACGGTATGCTTCCGGCACTTTGGATACATGACAAACCATCGTAACCCGGTATTCATAATAATATTAAATTAAATAAGGAAGGCCACGACACACCTTCCATGATCAAATTGATCGTGTACTAGCAGAAGGTGATATCAGGAGCCTTAAGAACAGACGAGCGTGCATGACAAGAACTATGAATGTCAAAGAAGCAAGTGAGGTGTGTAAGAATAAGCCTAAATGGCGCTCTGTTGTTCGTGCCTACCCCGCAAGGGACCTGGCGTGAAGTTATGTATGTATGTACCTATGTATTAAATTAAATCCAAGCAAGGCCGGGTATTTCGGCTAGCATGACATAAATGTGCAACTCTTTAGTAATTTGAAAAATAACCGAGTGTCCGAACTGTCCGTATCGTATCTCGTATTGTGTATGCTATCGTATAAAACAAAAGACTGACCACAATGGGGGAAACACGAAAAAGTTTTCGGCTTAAACAATACTGTGTAGATAAACATGAAATGGGCATAATATTTCGGGTTTAGGGTTGGTCACCGTCAGAAAAATAATCTATTCTAATATCACAAAGAGGAAAGATTTGTATGTTTGTAACGAATAAACTCAAAAACTACTTGACCGATTTCAAAAATTCTTTCACCATTAGAATGCTGCGTTATCCCAGATTAATATAGGCTAATACTAGAAAAATTAGGGGTCCCTACTAAAACTTCAATAGCCCAATGAGTAAAAAAAATGTGTTTGAGTTGGTCCCAGGATGGTTTAGATTTACAATTAGACCCGATAGGTGGCGCCGGAGTCCGGAGTCCAGCTTTTATTTTTCGAAGTTTGCCGCAACCGTTCCTTTAGGATTACACAATGGTTATCAAAACGGGTCATTGACTCTTGGGTGAAGAGCTGGTGTCTACTTTGTATGGCGGATCAGTAAGGCAATCTAGGCCCCCAAGTCTGTAACTTTCACAAAAAAAAACATTTGAGTCGGGATCCATTCAACAGACATATGGGGAAATAGCTATCTGTTAAATTTACACTGAATTAGGTTCGTTCAAATCAAGATCGTTTCAATATTGTACCGAGTTGGTTATACAGAATATCAAAATCTTCAATAGTTACGATTCCAATTCGATTCTATTGGCAATTTGAGTTACAGACTCGGGGCCCAGCGCGATAATGTAGCCAGCTTTCTGGGCACCTTACCCATTGAACTTAAAAACCTAGGGACGATATACCATTTCTAGTCTAAACGTCTTATTCATATTGAGTTAGAATAAATTTGTAGGTTTCTTTGAGAACCCTAAAGAAGACTACAAAGTTACTCTAACTCAATATTAATAAGACTTTTAATCTTTAACACTAACGCAGCTAATGCCCCAGTATTCCAGACAACTGGAGTTAAATTTTTTACTATGTTTTGGATAATAGGTACAATGCTTTTTTATTCGGCGATTGTCATTCCTAATATTTTTCTTCATGGTTACAACTCATAATTTTCTACCTTGTACTTTAAGTTTATTAGAAATCGAAACTGAGTGCTAATGAAGTGGGCTATAATAAAAAAATTACAAACAAAGAAACACTAAAACTAAATATATACTGAATCTGGTCCAATCCCATAAAAAATAATAATACTAAAGTAATCGAGTAGACGATACAAGTTACAATAAGTTCTAAAATTAATAATTTACACACGACAATGTTATTAACTATACAATTTTGTTTATAATAGCTATCTATTGATAACACTTTATTTCGCACGAAAATAACCAACCATAAAATGTCATACTTAGAATAAATACTATTATTGCAATACAATAGGCGGCTTTATTACTTAAAGCAATCTCTTTTAGGCAACCTAAATTAAAGGAAATTATTAGCTAATCTGGCGATGTAGATCTAGGAAAAAGAGCAACAGATCCATAAATATTTAGGCCATATTGTTTATAGTCAGTATCACGCCACATTTAGATTAAATTGTCTAAAAAGCGACTGTCCGGTAACCTTCTGGCCCACCCCCAGCCATTCTCACGGTTCGTGGTCTGAAATGACAACGCATTATTTCAATTATTGTTTTAACAATAATACGCTATTTAACTCGTTAAAGTTATGATCTCGCAATTAACTAAGCCCATGAAAAATTTAGAAGGCTTTGTAAAATAATACAAAATGGCTTATGGTCGGTACCTATATCTCAATGACCGTTCTCTTGCTTTATCGGTTGAAATTTGACATAATCTCTATACAAGTAATGTCAAAATTCAACCGGTGGTAGGGCAAAGGACCGGCCATTAGTTGAGTAGATTGTCGTCTACTCTATTTTAAGAGATGTAAGCACCAGCCTTTCAGGCACCTGTGGCCTCCACGAGCCGGAAAATGTGTCATTAAATAAAATATTTAAATTCAGAAAAGATCTTCCTGCAAACGCAACAAAATTGCAAAATACACCGACTTCTAGCTGTAGAAAATATTATATACAACACAAGATGTATGTATTTTTTACTTTAAAGTCAGTTTGTTTTTTATTTAATTACGTATTATAAAATATGTAACACTCGTTGTCTCACGACTTTCTTCGCCCGGAATTGACACTTATTTGTATTTTTATTTATTTATTACGATATAGGTTCACGTTTGACCTTGGTTACGTTTATATAATGTAATAATATTCCAGCCAATTTAAACAACATTTTTATAAATTTATGTGTTCAATGGTTTTTGTGTAAAAGAGTTACAAATAACCATTGATACTCAGAAACGGCCTCGTTTATAATATTAATAATATAATAAATGGATTACAGACCATGGCGTTTTGCTAACCCTGGTCCACGAAGGAGCCTCGCTCTAGCAGCTTTGTTATTGCCTAATTGATCATTGTTTCGGCAGTTTGCTTTAAAAATATGAAAAATGCTGCATTGGCTAGTTGTGTACAGCATGTTTTATTTTAACCACCAGAATATATTGGTTGTTGAGATGGATATTATCTAAAAATTCAATTATTAACCCAAAAATACAGTGTTACTGAAGAAAATTGCAATTAATATAATTATAATGGGCTAACAGGTAACAAGATTGAAGATTATAAAATATGTATATATATGAATATAATTTATACAAATAATATTATTTTCTAACTTAGATTAGCACGTTTCACACATACATACATTTTTCAAAATTTATTCGTCGTTAGGACGCGATAATCTGACACGCCCATTATATTAATTCGGCCAGAAAAACTCAAGTTATTCATGCTTTCTAAATTGAATGAGCTATCACAATGTTTCAGCCAAATCAGTCTAGTAGTTTTTCCGTGAAAAGGGAACAGCAGATACAGAGTTACTTTCGCATTTGCAATATTAATAGGGATAAAGATTTTTATTACTAAAGTATAAGGCCATGGAATGACAAATTAAAATGTTAAATAATTTATTAAGATGTCATAGTCATATTTTCTTTTATCATATTTGGAATCACTCTGTATATAATTTGGAGGAAGCTGGACGCACTGTGGATGTAGCGCATCACCCTTTCTCGTCTACTGGTCGACTTTTGTATACTCCAACTTAGTGATTTTGATTCTATTCCTAGGCAATAAGTAACCTGAAACAAAAAATTTGAAAAATTAAAACACTACTGAAACTTAATTTTATAGAAGTTAGAATACAGGCAGTGTCACAGCATAACAGCATCCTAAGTAATGTTTCTAATTTTTCATGGACAAAATGATTTATTACAGTCAGGAATCATTCCTGACTATGATAAATCATCTTGTGCTGCAATTATTAAATAGCGTAGTGTATTTATTACTTTTATTTGAATTATATAGTATTTACCTACATATTGATGTAGTGCACTTGTTAAAGCTATTGTTTGTTTCCTGGTATAATGTTAGGATTTATACTATCAGAATTACGTATATTCAAATATGGTATACAAAGGAACACAAACCGAAATATAAAAAATTATATATCTTAAAACTATTACTCTGCTTGTCAGAATATAATAGAAATGCACTGTCAAATGCATGTATTAACATTTTATAATAATATATGACGCGGTTTTATAGCTAACAGCAATTTTATTTAAAAAAAACGGTGCATTCGATAGTTAGAATAAAAAACAAATATTTTGTATTTTTCTACATATAATATAAAATGCGTTTATGAGTATATAGTTGAATTAGTTGATTGAAAAATTTATAATCACTTACATTTGTAACAAATATTAAACACGTTAAGTCGTCCTGTAATGTGTAAATCTCGACTTGGTCAGTTTCTTTCATCCGGGCGGACTTCATAGCTAATTGTGGCATTAAACAATAGAACCTCTTAGCAAAATAAGTAACACGTATTTCATTGTTTACTCTTGCTTGAAATCTTTGCTGAAACTTGGTGGTGAATTACTCTTATGTCTCAACATATCGATTATCACATTGTTATATCAAATAATATAAACCGTCCCACTACTGTAATCGAGTTCCCTAATTTTATTTATTTAAGAATCACCAACAGTATTTACAACAACTTAAACAATTCTATTCTTGCAGGAAACTAAGGATTAGCAGTGTAGAGACGTAATAAAATATTATTACAATAAAATAAATACAATGTGAATTTAAGACCATGGACAGTATCCCAAGCGGATTGGCAGGTTCATGTTGTCAGTTTTCATATATATCTTCTATCTTTTTACATATATAAAATTCTTCTGTTCTTATGTATGTCACTGAAATCCTCCTAAACCGACCTCCTGGACCGATTTCGATGATGTTTTTGTGTGTTTTGAAGTGGCTTCGAGTATAGTTTAGGTTCACAATGGGACCCGGTAGGTGGCGCTGGAATCGGGTTCCTGAACTTATATGAAAATATTTGAGTTTATTTGAGTGGGTCAGGCCATCCTCTGTAGCGCCCGCTAGTACCTATACAGCATAAAAGCATATAAAAACATTATAAAACAAAAATACACAACACAATATTAAAAGAACAAATTAAATATTTTAATCAGCAAAAAGCAAGATTTTAATTAATTGAATTCATTCAAAGCTAAAAACATCACTTGCTTTTCAACGATTCGCAGACAAAGCTCAAAGTGTATTATTTTATAGACAAATCAAAACAGAACCGTATTATGTGCTTTTATTATATAAATGTGTATTAATTAATATGAATTTTATTGATTGGTAATAAAGTTTAAATTGATGTACAAAAGTAGCACAAATAAGTCATTTTGCCACTAGTGTTGAGTATAATGGGGATGGAAGGGGGCGTGTCCGTTGCTCTTCGCAAATATAATCAAGAACATAAAATATACTGGAGTAGTTATTTTATCTACTTTTTATATGGATTTTCACATGAATTTTGTAATCAACGACCTTAAAAGAAATTGTTGCTTTTTAGTTTTTGGGTATAAAGCTAGATCAAGATTAAGCAACTGTCGAAAAGTTGGTGATAAGATAATATTATGAATAGACTTACGCATTCATAGGTTGATTGAAACCCACCAAAATGTTAATGATTTAAATTCTATTCCCGGAAATGGTAAATGAACTGCAACTGTTTATTACATTATGTAGTATCTTTTTTGTTACAAATGTGAAATTTACTTGATTAGGTGTGTACATTCGTAAACGATATGAAGCAGTCGTTTGTCAGCTGATGAGATTCAAAAAGGTTGGTAAAGAATTTTGTTTCTTGTCATATTAATATTAATGTTTGCTATATACTGATCGTCAGGGTCTCATTAGTATGCATATTACTTTGTTTTCTAAAAGGTTTCAACTCGAACAAACAACGCTTTTAAATTTTAAAACTTTTAACCAAAGCTAGATTTGCAGATGTTAATAAAAATATACTTCGCCTTATGAAATATAGACATTCATGAAAATGCACTAACTATAAATTAGATATATTTATCTGTAGCACAAGTAAAGTAGTTATTACACTCCCTCGATTTGTGAATCCTTTCTCTAAATCTGGGTGAGATAATAGGAAGTCGGAATTTTTAGATAGGCCATGCCCACCCTCTGTTCGGGTTTGCAAATCAATATAATATAATAAGGGTTTCAATCAGAAGGTGCTCGCATCTTTCCTTTGTATAGAATTATGAATTGCAATAATTCTGTTCATGCTAAAGTCGGCAAATTCGCTGAATTTGCTCATTACTTAAGAACGTTGTCACAACTATTACCACTCCATCCATGCAGGGTTTGAATATATAGAATAAAGTGATAAGTTATGCGCCAGTTGAATCACTGTATGCATGAGTTATATTAAAAACTATATTCACTTTTGTATACAAAATATAAAAATGAATAAATTTGCATGTTTGTGTGTAAAAGTGACTCTATGATATTTTTGTGCATTAATCATCGCTGTTCAACGACTGAACACAGGGCTCTCTATCACAATGCCGCTATTACATTTGCTCAATAATTGCCGCCCCACAACCCCACGTACCGTAACTTGCAAACCGATACAAACAAACGCAAGTTCTAAATTATATGTTGATAATAAAAATTATATAATCATAATAGTTACATATAAATATAATTTTTATACATTTTTCTGATACGTATGTACAATTCTGATTTAAAAACAACCAAAATCCTCGAAATATGGTTGTCTTTAAATGGTGTTGTATATTTTTTTATCATTAAACAGCACCGTAAAACAAATATTACCAAGGAAGGAAGTCCACTGTAACACTTTTTATCATGTTGAAAAACGCTGCAGTCGCGTAGATTAATTATTTTCGATCTTAACAAGATGTCCTGACAATATAATTATCAAAGGTTCAATGAATCAAGTCGCATATTTATCTTTGGTTATTTTTTTTTTAATACATTGAAGTTGCTAACAAGATGTATCCACGCTCTCTTTCGTATATGAACAATGTTTAATTTCTTTTGTAGTTTCAATTTAACATCTAACAGAAATTATTTATAATACACAGAAATTAGCCAGGCAGATGATTCAGATTAAAAGATTCAGGCATTACCTGTCGATTGCTAGTGTATGTACAATTAGTGAATTTGCGGCGAATGTGGGCCCACCACTATTCATTACCTAGGATTTGATTAAAAGCCAGCCGTTAATTAATCCTCTCTATTCGCTTTATCACTACGAATATATGAGATACTTCAATAGAATAAGATTCTATGGACGTTCGTTATATGGAGGCTGTTAATTATATAAAGGTAGGCCTTATTTTAGTTCTACCTACAAAAGACTTATTGATGATTAAATTAAAATTACAATATCCTCTAAGCAACCTAACTTAAAGGAAATTCATTTTCTTGGCTACTAGGAATAAAGTGCAAATTTTTATTATATCTACACGCATTAACTAATTTACATATGTAAGCAAATAAATTAATCGAACTGAACTTATAAAAACGAGTTTTATGGCCGCTTGCATAAGATTGCTTAAATTTATTTAAGAAACACAAAACGTATTTTAAATAAATACAATTAGCGTTTTGCACAACCCAAAATTTGCCGCTAAGTGTTTAAAGATCTGTCAATAAGTTTTGTGTAAAACGTATTTAGGCAGCTTAATATGATTAACTAATTTTATTTAAAGACGATCGTTATGCAAGCGGCTCTTAATGTTTTTGTAAACAAATTGTTAAAAACATTTTAACTGTAAATAGTTTTTAATGTTGTGTTTGCTGTTACATCATACCATACCATAAAGATCTCTGCCCTCTGTAATACTTTTCAATACAATGAATATTTTTCTACCGGATACGTCTCTAGACCGGTCATGGTATGTATTATATGGTGTAGTTAGTATACAGGCAGAGACAGACCAGAAAAACGAGAAAAATAAACTAATTGAATTTTAAAAAGTTATTAATTAATAATTGATTGAAAACCTAAATTGTTAAGTTGCAGCTACTTGTAGTGTGCAGTTTTGTTTACAAATACAAGTAATTTTAAATAGAAATTAATGAGCAATGGTTCAAAGGCGTTTATTGTATGTATATAAAGAAAACGTGTTTCTGTAGAATTTCAAGAAGAACTTCGTTATGTGATTGTGAGTATAAAAGTATTATCTATGATCTAAGTTAAATTAACTTTATGTTAAAACCTAAATTTCCTATCCTACTAATATTATAAACGCGAAAGTTTGTAAGAATTTATGTATGTATGTTTGTTACTCTTTCACACAAAAAACAACTTGAAACTTTAGAATAATATAGCTTACACATCAAAATAACACATAGGTTATAATTTATAAATATATAGTGTGAATTATGCAAAATATAACGATTTTCCATCACCACGCGGATGAGACCACGGGGCGCAGCTAGTATATAATATAATATTTTTGAAGTTTATAAGTGATTTTTCCTATATTTTTTTTCTATTTAATTAAGAGGTTAGATATAAAAACAGTAATTAAAAATATTAATTATATTTTACACTGAGTAGATTATTTATCAAACAATGCGAAACCATATTGTAAATTGAAGAAACGTTCCCATAGTACAATAAAATTATATTTAAAGTAGTCCGATTTGAATCGTCCAAAGACAAGTGTTAAATCAAATGAAAACGAAAGATAGCTTTTAGTAAAACGTCTGTGAATTAGAAGAGTGGACTGAAAGTAATTACTCCAGATGAAGCCAGCTGATACGAATTAGTTTAACTGCTGTAGCCAAATTGTTGGCCCGAGTTGAGATACGTTTTTCGAAGGTTTCTCCAAAAATATTACTTACTTTAAATAGAAATATACGATTAGTTAACATCTTAAATGCAACACGTCGTCGAGCAAGATATCAAAGATTAGAGAAGTACAGGAGAAGAAGCAAGAACTCATACTTCGAAATTGTTGTGCTAGCCGAAGCTTAGCACTAGATTGAGAATGACTCATAAATATCAGTATTGTTTCTAATAATAAAATTATACAATGTTTGTGATATCACGCATTCGATCATCTCGAGCATTATTTAATTTACTGTAATAAGTATAATTGATTGCGATAACTTCTACCAATTGATGTATTATTAATAATATTTCTGATGTGGCCATTCTGGAATCATTCGTTATCTCTTAGGGCCTACTCAATTCAGTGTGATACTACGCTCATACAGAATGTCAAGTTGAAAAGGTTAGTTATCTATAATATTATAAAATTCTAACCATAACGAATCAGTAGGTACATTGCAGCTATTAAAAAACCACTGGAATAGACTATATAAACAACGGAGAACCCGATGCATTTTTTTAAGATTTCTTGTCTGCATGTTCGGGATTCAAGAAAATCTACTGGGCCGATTTTGATTCGGTTTTGATGATCGACAGCTTATTCTTAGATTAAAACCAGCGTGACTTTTTATCCTGGGAATCACGCGGGAATATTCTTGGGAATGATTTAACTTGGCCAAATTAAAAAAAAACGAATTCTAATGTGATTTTGTTACTGATAGATATCAATTTTTACGTAATAAAATGAATGATAGAGAATAGAAAATTATTCTATCAATCACGCAGGATTTTTCCCGTTAGTGGTTTACAGTTATCCGGATGCTTATAAAATAGCTCATTCCGATACAGTTTCACTAAAACTATAGCTAACATTCTTTTTTAAATGCTGAGGTATTTTTTGTCTTAGAAATAATCCCACGTAAATTTCAAGTCCATCGTGGACGAAATCGAGAACATATCCTTATTATTATATACTTACTATCCTTATAAAGTCGGAAATGTGAATATAACTTTACCTTAGTAAAATTGTCCAAACAATCTATCCCAATTTAACACAATAGTTTAGGCACCCTAGTCTAAATCCATCCTCGCCTGTGACCGCTACGTTGGGCTTCAATTAAAGGATTGGCCGTTTTTCCGCACGGTCCGTCCGACCGCGGAACGACCGGTGCGACTATTTCCCTGTACCTATATAATTAGCCGGATCAAACGAACCCAATACGATGTGGTTAGAATCAGGTGTGTGACCGAAATGTGTACAGTGACTTTTAGAACTTTTTACGTTCCACGTTTATCTGGCTTGATGAAATTATTTGGTTTTTATTTGCGGAAATGTTTTCAAGCTCTAGAATAGTCCAGTAGTAACAGAAGTATCGAAAAAATATATTATATAGTCAAAAGGAATGAATATCGTTATTTTTTTATTGTTTAAGGATTTAAAAATTCTATAATTGTATGGTATTTGTAATTTAATATAAGATTGTGTATTATCCAATAGACGATATTTTTACTATTTAAAAAAACATCAATATCACAATAAAAATACAGTATAAATTATTTTTTATTTATAGCCAAAGGTAAGGTAATTTAGAAAATATCTTGGCTATTGCATTGTGTTAACGCTATGTGATCACCGTCTCTTTTGTTTCTTTTTCTATTTGCACTATCTTAAACCGAAAGCCTTATTCAAAAGAAAGAACGAAAAATATGACAGAGTATAGTGTAGGTTGTGCGCAGCTCCTCGCACATTTATAATAATAAATATTGTAGCACACTGATGTGGTGGGCCTAGGATACCCAGGTCGATGTAGTGGTGGAATATAAAACACTGTTATTAGTATGTTATTATTTATAGGGTGAAAACTTGTAATAAAAAAACTTATATACGAAGGCGTCTGTCTTCGGCCACAATCCGATCGGAAGAGGAAACAAATCAGTGAGCTTACATATACTAGAGTAGCAACGTCTTACAAATAATTCTTTAAAATGCGTAGCCACTTGCGAGTTTAAAAGACGTAGCTTTGAAGTCTAATGTAATGCCAACAGTTTGCCAAAGTAAACTATATTTGTCTCGTTTCTTCCATAGTCTAACCAATTACGTTAAAATGAGACAAGGCATTGCTTTCGTGAAAACGGACAGAGTTGCCAGTAGTCAGAAATATCCACAGATTGAACGTTTTTTTGGCTTTTTTTATAGAATATAAAACTTACAATATATACTTAGTACATAATTATTATAAGAGTCTGAACATCGATGTTTTAAAAAAAATATTTTTAGTGAACTGGTTTGATTTGGTTTTTATAGCTTGCTTAATATCTTACTATAACAAGACAGTGTCATAAAACATGTGCAAAGGTTCAATTAACGTTGAGGGCCTAAAATCGTCTACTTTCGAGATCGCTACGTATCTAGATATACTAGTAAGACATAGCGTAAGGTTCCTTTATATCGATACTTACCAAGTTCGTCATATAAATCTGCGAAGATAACCGCCACTTTTGACTTAGACAAACAAATAAGGATAATTCTAACTGCTGCTGAACCTAACACTATTTTATGAAAATTATTGACTATCTAGTATCATAAAAAAATTAATAAGCATATTAGAGTCGTTGCCGAAATTTTATTATTAAAACACACAAAATTTACTGACGCACGCTTCCATCATTCACTTTTTCATGAACACTACAAAAAAAATTAAAATTAAAATTTGTTAAAATTTTAATTCGTTTTACTGGTAACACCGATTACAAAAACAATGCACGATATATTATTTTGTTTTCTAATGTTATTTTAAATAATGCGATCAAAATTAAGCACACTTACTTGTGAAATCTAACGTCACTTGCTTTATTATCATTTTCGGAAGTGATACACAACTTTTAACAATACATTTCACCATTTTGAATACGTTTTTACGCCCGTCGCGGATACGTCACACTCGCTTAATGTCTAACTCACAACTGGCACCAGATATGCCTGCAGGCATCTTCGAAGTGGCAACACGTCGGTGCCGTAAACTGCGCATCTAGTTATTATAAGATCATTGAAACAAATGCAACTACAATGTTGCAAGTAATAAAATTCTATGTGGTGTTGCCAACAGTATAGTATATAAAGAAGTCTACATTCCGCTGCTTCCGCAACACCTTGCCGCGTTTTGTGTCTCGTGCCGCTTTCGATACCCATTTTATTATCCCGCGTGTTGGGAGGCATCCCCTGTACCGTATCAGCTGGTCCACTCGTCGAAGAAACCACAAGACGGGAAAAAAGGATCACGAGGAAAAGGTGCTTGCTGCTGCGAAGCCCGCATCGGTGGTAGCGTATCGGTTGCCTATGGACCTATTCTATCCCAGATATCACAGATTAAAGATTAAATTCTTAATAAAATGTATATTTAGCGTTTTGCATAAAGACGCGGCAATAAAATTATTTTGTGAACCTGGGTCACAATATGCGCGAGCCGAATGTACACGACTATCTTTAACGTCAACTTGAATTGTACCTAATCAACAAGTCATCAATATAACGAGAGTTAGGGCGAAAATTGCACAATTAACATTTCACGAGCAGACAGGTTGAAACGCGCAAGCGGTAAAAGAATTAGTGGGCAGGTCGGCAACAGTGGGCTGCAACCTACAATCAAAAGTGTATTGTTGATCGAAGTGTGCAACGGTTGCGTAAGTAAGTGGTGGCACTTGCCTACCTGTCGCAGTAGCCGAACCACTCAGCAGCGATTGAGTAGCGGGCAGCTGAACGAGCTCACTATTGCCGTGCAGTGTTTACTTACGGCGCAAAAGCGAATAATGTTTAAGTTGGACGTGCAGATTGGACGTATTGAAATTTCTTATATAGTACTTAGTCACCTTCAATACAATACGCTGATTTACTTTGACCAGATGTCAAAATAATTATAAATTTACTTTTATACCCCTACTACTCCTGGGACAGATATAGCCAAGAGTTCAATGCGTTATTTGAGATGCGGCATTGTGAAACATTGATAGATAATATATTTTTATACAGTAACGTAGCTAATCATTAACGACGTTATTTTTCAACGCTATAAACTAGACCTATTTGGCCACAGTCACTGACACTAACGCAGATGGAGAAGGTACGTTATACCTACGATCACATAATATATTTAATATAAAACAACAGTCTTTACAGACTCACAAAAGTGACTCAAAAACTTATATTACAAGTAATCCAACGAGCTCCAAAGCTACTGAAACAAGTAATTAATGATGGTAAACAAAAAAACTGAACCCTTTTGTGCGTTATCCGGTGCTCTGCGAATATTCCTCCGTTATTGTGCGCTCTTTAACAAACTGCATTCGAAATTAAAATTTTTCATTCCGCGCCCTCCCTATCCTGCCTTCTGAGGTTTTCTACACACGTTCGACTTTTGAAGTGATAATTTCTTATGGGAGGGTAAACCGCTTCGTTATGTAACGCGTTACGGCGCCAGTCATTCCGGCTACCCTTTCTCCCACGCATACGGCAGTGGTAGGCAGGCTCCTCCTCTTTCACTCTAATTCTATTCAAGAATCGCAATTAAGAATAAAATATATTTTATAATCAATAAAAGATTTCATTAATAAGTAACCTTTCCTTACATTATCTAATATACATAAAATTTAAGTAACAACCTAAGCTTTTCTTAAGTAAAACAATTTCAATATTAAATAGTTCCACATAGATTAGTTTAAGTTATCACTTTTGTCGGGCGTCCCGAGACACACACGCTTTTTTTGAAAATATCTCTATAGTACAGCTATAATTAATCTGAAAATGGTTCCAACTTGTACAAACAGATTCCGAAAACACAATTTTTAGAAATTTTGTCTGTCTATCTGTCTGTTAGAGAGTCACACGGAAACTACTGAAAGGATTTAAATGAAACTCGATGAATAACGTCTTTTCCGTGGTATAAACAAAAATATCGAAAAAGATGGCGCTTCGATCACATCCTTTTTGGAAAATAATGAACGTCTATGATTGAAACTCGACATAGTGCTGGTGTATAACCCGATTTAACATTTTTGTACCGAAAATTGACGTTGTTCTTTTAAAATAGACGGATTAACAAAATAAAGGTTGCTGCAATCGCGACGAAGACAACCATCGCTGTAATTCAATTAGAAATACATTGTCAGGCTGACCACATGACATTAGTTACTTCAAATCAGATTGGCTGATGCGACTTTTCTTTATGTATTGCTATGCAGTTGTCTTTACTATATTATTTCCTTGTAATTGTAGTTAAATCAATAAACTTAAGTATTGAAGGTTTATTATATAAAACACCTAATAAAACTTGTATGTAACATAGTGATAGTTACCTAGGGATATCTTACGCGGCGTAGCCGCGGGGAAAACTCTTGTAAGTTTATAAGACTGTTCTTTCATTGCGTAGTTGTATTTCATTCTATGTCAAAAACGCATAATGAAACCAACTTGTGTGGCTTTTTGACAAAAATTGTATGATGTTGTTTTCACTTGTTGTGCTGTAGTTATTTTATTGATGTTAATATTTATTGCAGGATAATTATTGTTTTGGAATAAAAATAATGTGTTTATGTAACAGATGTAAAATGCGGTCTTTCTAGTTGTCACAAGAACTGCGTCGTTTGGCAACATTTAAAAATCTAATCTTGCCGAGCTATACTAAAAACTTGTTAGGATATAGGTAGGTACATCAGACAAATCTGTATAAACTCATTTCCTTTGTCGTCAACTTCGATTGTGAATATATCAATCACAGATAAATTAGGTACTATTAGTTTCAGGCGTCCCGTCATATCTGGCGCACTATAAAACTACTTTCAATGAAAGAAACCTTGTGGATATTGGGATGTTTTCAAACAAATGCTTTGTTATGGTTATGTTAGAGTTAAGTAGCTAAATTACAAAAACAATCAACAATCCTCGCCTGTATAGAACCCTACAATACATGTAGTTCGTCACACCTTTAGCTGCAGAACCATCCGCCGGAATGTGAAAATCAGCCTGCGCCCCTCCTAGTAACAGTAAATAAAATTAGTAAAACGATATGGTCAGTAAGTTTCAAATGGCAAATCATTATTATTATTATGTTTTCAGTGATCGAGTTAAGATGATGTCAACTAATATTTAAAAATAGCAGATTACGTATGATAAGTACCTACTGTATATTGTGGCGAATGATAGTAGAACCATCTAGTTAGTTTTAGAACTTTTGGAAAAAGCTAGAACAATCTAGAAGGAAAAGACAAGGACGGATATATTTAGAAAAGGATAGACGATGAACGAAAGGAAGAGATAGATAGATGTTAGAAGGAGATAGACGACGAACGAAAGAAAGAGGTAGATAGATGTTAGAAAGGGATAGATGTATAAATGAAAGTTCCCGAACAGAAGATTCGGAAAGAAAAGACAGAGATAGATAGATGGGTTATAGAAAATTCTTTCGGGTATATAAACAGCGTAAGACGCCCCTACCGGGCAGTTTAGAGTTGAGTTCAGTCCAAGACGGTGAAGTAACAAGTGTGATACTAAAGAGTTGGAAGAGAAGGTTAATAGAAGACAGACGAATTAAGTGGTGAATTTAGTGAAAAGGTAAGTGGACAAATACGTGAAGGAGGTGTATAGCGTAGTTCGAGAGAGGAACCAGAAGCGAACTACACGCGATAATATCGGAGGTGGTCTACGCAATACCGGCGACGGTATTGAGGGTGTGTTAACTTATCGTCGGGACTGTGCATCGTTGGCCGTGCGTATAGGGGCGACCCTGCAGAGGTACTACGTTCGACTGTGTAAGTCAATAAAAGCTCCTAGTCAAAAACTGGTGTTTTCTTCCAATCCATAAGTGCGTACCCCCGCTCGCACGTAACATTATTATATGTAGGTATTACAATATGGGCTAGCTTCCTCTAGGTTTTCACGTGCGAGTGCTACGCACCCGCTTAACGAGGTGAATCCCTTTCCCCCCCCACTGTCCGAGGACATGACAGTGGGACTCATCGGCTACGCCGCCAAATACCCATTAAAAACACCGGTGCTCCTCCCGTCGTCATATACTGGAGCCATGGGAACCAGCTGTGGTCTATGTCGCAGCTGTGACTAAAACATGACGTAGGCTCACCTCTGGCTGCGATCGAGTCTCTCCGTAGGCCAGAGGTCGGTTTGTCGTCCCAGTTCAGTTTAATTTGAATTAATTTCGAATTCAATTTAAATTGCACCACTTGCGTTGTTTGGCTGATTTTCTTGAAATCACACGTTTCATGGCCCATTCCTGTATCTCACTAACCGTTCATTTGCCTTACTATCGGTTAAAATGTAACATAAGTTCCATACAAGTAATGTCGAATTTCAACAGATGGTAAGGCAAGTAATGAATAATTTCGGAACGGGCCATTATCTGGAGTGTGCGCCGCACCTAACAGGACTGGGATCACTTCTGATTATATTCTCTTCCACCGCAACGTAATTGGGATATTTTGTTGGAACAACAATGGTCTTGCACATTCATTCGTTTTAGGTACTTATTATAATTTTTTTCCCTATTCATCTCGACTTTATACATTGTACGTCTAGGTCCTTGTTACTTGAAGAAGGAATTCGTGTAACAACAAAGAAGTGTATTAAGATAATTTGTTGCTTTGTAAAATTACAGAAATACTGCGGAATATAAAATGTTGCATTGGCGAAGCCTCTATCTACCGCCCTTCAGTATAGAAGAGATTAGTAATTACATGTTCGTATACAACTATTTCGAATTTCATTTCATTCCCAACTGATAATGATTTCGGGCGTATTATCATGTTTTTTTTTTAAATTTAGCTATAATATATATAGTAGTATAGTATATATATTATTTGTACATTTTAGTTTACTTTGTCACAATCATCTGATCAAAGTATCATTAAGATACTAACGATCTGGGAATCTTTTTAAAGACTTTGCAGTCTTATTTTATAGAGTTACAGTAAGTTTGAACCTTTGTTTCTGGTTCTTATAGAAGCGGTCAAATTTACTGTTACTCTCTATTAATAAGACCGTAAATGTTCAACTGCAAAGATACGTATCATCCGGACTATTGGGAAATCGAATCTCTATATTATAAACTTACTTCCATTGAATTTTATACAACGTAAAATGATCAACATATAATTTTGAATTAATAAGATATTTTCACAACAGTACTTCTGTCCTATAATTGTTTATAAATACCTAATTCATTCCCAATTTTACTCTGTAAATTGCGCAACTATCACCACAAATTAACTAATAATTACAATTTGAAATTTATATAAATATAAGGACTAGAACTATTGCCCGTGACTTTCCTTTTTTGTACTTTCTGAATAAAGCACAGTTTGCTTTAACACTACGTATTTCTATATTTCTTTCAAAATACTTCAGTATGTTTCATATTGTGTTGTCCATACTATTCACGTCATAGGGATTGTGTTTAGACAAATGTTTACTCTTGCCCTTCTCCAAGAAACAGTATATACAATATTTTCTTGATTTTCATTAAAATCTATTCAGAGTTTAGTCTGGAACAAAAAACAAATACCTAAGTAGTAAATATACCAACTCTTATGATAATCGGTAAACTGTGAAAGTACCTAATAAAATACATTTTAAAGTATTAAAAGATATATGCCAAGTCTATGAGGGCGTTTAAAAAGATCAACAATGAATTATTCCTTGCTTTCACGCCTTCTGAAATGGCACCTTCAATCTTTTAGAGGAATTAGGTGTTCAGTAACAATGTGGTGTTGAGGTGCGTCATTGGTGCGTTGCAGCGAGAAGCGACAGCGCGTGACGTCATCAACTAATGCACTACCAACGGATTGCCACAGGTGATGATGAGGGCTCATAAGAAACAAGAAAATGACGTCACTAGAACTGGAAGTGGTATCGTAAATCTGAAGAAAGTGAACATTTTATAGCGATCTCACTGTTGTGGGGATTCTATTTGACCATATTTTGTGTGTAAATCAAATCCTTATAGTTACAGTTTTAAAGACAAAATATAACTATAATAATGCTATAAAAACCGTTAAAACATAGTTTTATTCTTCTTATAACCTTGTTCTATTCAAGGTATGTCTTTGACTGACGCTAAATAATATAGTATTTATGGCAGCGTTAATAATCACATTTTCTTATACAAATTCACTTTCTTCTTATTTCCTTATTCTTAGGCACGTAAAAAAAGAGTTTCTGTGTTGTTTTTACCGTTGCACTGATACATTGCGGTACAATATAGTGCTTGTAATATTTAGTATCCATTTTATATCTAAATCAAATACGTTCATGTTATTGTTTACTGAAAAACCTGTTTCTCAAAAATTGGCAACTACCTAATTCTTACATAAGACGAATCTGGACACGTACTTAAATTTTTAAGAGATTTGATCTACAAAAATATGTTTTAAAATAATAAAACGAGTATATAGAAAGAAAATGATCTAATTATGTCTCTTCTGATTTACGTCTATTACAACTCTGTTATCATTGATATAATTTTTTTTTTTCGATTGTACTACGCGCTTGCGTAGCGAGATGAAAGTTACACATTTCTCTCATATTTCATATCTGTTCGTTTCAGATAAAGTGGCAAGGGGACGTTAGTAATAAATAGTTAATAACTTAGTATGACTTGTCCACCAATAATGTTTCGTAGTACATATTGTATTTAAGAAACAGAAGCAGTTTTTGTAACTCTACCTCAATGTACTAACAGGTGTAAGACTGATTACTTGGATAGCGGTGTCGACACGCACCGTTCTATTGTAATTAACGGTGTCATACCCCAAGCAGTGTGCACAGAATCCAGGGAGACAAAATCATCCTTATTGTTGTCACTTTATGCCAGTATAAAGCATAGAGTGTAGTTAGCTGCGATATTCGTGTAAAATATATTTCAAGCGAAAACTTTCAAATATATATTCAAGCTATAACACAAGCCATGCAAATCCTTACAGTGTTTTAAAATCAGTTTCAGAAGCTTCTCTTCTCTCTTACTTTGCTTTAATTCTCTCTTGTGTATAATAATTCCCGAATACTGTTATATATGTTTGTATTGACATATGTATATATACGTGTTTGTAAATGTATATATACATATGCGTTTATATTTATATTGTTTTTGTACTTATATATTCTTTGCAGCTTGCAGTAATTCAGCAAAGCGGCAGACGGTCCGCTTGATGGAAAGCGGTTACCATCGCCTATGGACATTTACAACACCAAAGGTGCTACAAATGCGCTGCTGCTCTCTTTGGGGAGAAGCTTTGTCACTATGCCGGAACACAAGTCAAGATTGTTATGGCGGCATACTTTAGACCAAGAGTGGTAGCCAGCCAGTCGGGCAAATGCCCTATCACCTGGCTGTGGGTTATTTTATCGCCTCTTACGACAGGCCACCAGCCGCAGGAAAATGTATTCTTTCTCCGTTCCTGCACGGATAGAACATGTATTGTGTATACTTATTATTTATAAACTGTACCACCGTCAATATTAAAGAAAATATCCATCCCTGCCAAAGGTTGCCTGGAAGAGATTGCTTTTAGCGATAAGGCCACCTGTTGTAGTTTCTGGTATTTTTCTATTTCTGTATATCTATGCTTTGGTGTACAATAAAGTGTTGTCTATCTATCTATTCAGATGAATTTTCAAATGAGGTTGATATGGTCAAATCCGAACATTTAATTAATACAGTCAAAGCTGTCCCGAGACCGATCTTGATGAAAAGTGAAGTGGTATTAAACAAAGATTTTTGAAAATCAGCTACTCTGACCGGAAAGCGAATTAGATATGGCCTTACTTATAATCGTTTGTTAAATTTTAAGTAACTGCTCAGCAATTGATTAACGAAAATCTTACCCATAAACTCCTTTTAAGGATAAGAGGTGGTGGTAAAGTAACTCATAAATAACTGTCAAAAATAATCAATATCGAGAGGTAGTTTAAGTGACTGCTAAGAGGCAAGATGGCAAGTTTTATTTGAAACAGCCGGTGATTAGGGGTTTAAGAGTCTCTTATTTAAGAGATGGCTAATCCTTTCTTAACGAGGTTATTATAAGTAAGGCCCTTGATTTAAGAAAACACATTACCTATTAGGCCAATCCGTCGTATAATATAATAAAAAGATTAATTTCTGCCAAGGAGTATTAAATGGAAATCTAAAGGAAAAGGTTGATATTTTCACACACATACCTATGCAAGGATCTATGTAAAGACCTAATATATTATTTGAATATAATATGAGGTGAGGAGTACAAGAAGTAAGAATTAAAGGTATTGAAATATCAAAAATGTGGATTTCCTGAAATTAATAATGTAATATTTTGCTAAATGTTTCATACTTTTCATTCGATTCCATAAAAACCCTCATCTTCTATGGCTTCTATAAAATTATATGGAGCAAACAATCTCCATGCCGACCGAACAACGGCACTCAAAGTTTACGCTTACGCTATACCTTTTCGATTACTCTGCAATAATATATTGTCTATAAAAACTCCGCGTTTTCAAATAATTTAGATATAAAATAATCTATTTTAGGCTTAAATTGGTTCAATAAAAGGCAAATTTAATTTCGTATAAACATTTTTTATATAATAACAACACAAACATAGTTAGACGCATAAGAGTAACGAAATTTCTTCCCCTTAAGAAAACAATGATATGTTGTCTATTCACAACATCATTGCTATGCGGATGACAGCATGGCGATGCGCAGTATCTGGTCGTGCAAACGTCCTCGATCATTGTGGAGGAAGTCGGTTAGACTTGTGTCTGAAGTAGAGCATTCCTTAGGAGAGTTCAGAATGGGGAGACAAAACTTGTCCATTTCAACCCAGAAGACACAAGTCTGCGTATTCTCTGCAAAAAACTCCATTCGAGCAAGCGCTTCAGTTCAAGGAACTCTCCTTACCACCTCCGAGTATTGGAATCCTTGGTGTTGACATCGCGAACGATGTACAGTTCAGGGGCCATCTTGAAGGCAAGGCAAAACTTGCCTCCAAGAAGTTGGGAGTGCTAAACCGGTCCAAGCAGTACTTCGCACCGCGGCAACGCCTTGTGCTTTATAAAGCCCAGGTGAGGCCGCATATGGAGTACTGCTCACACCTTTGGGCTGGAGCACCTGCCTACCAACTTAATCCCCTGGACTGTATTCAACGTCGAGCCGTTCGCGTTGTTGATGATCCCATACTAACAGACGGTCTAGATACGCTTGGCCTTAGGAGAGATTTTGCTTCTCTCTGCGTATTCTACCGACTGTATAATGGGGAGTGTTCCGAAGAACTGTTTAGAATGGTGCCTTCTTCCTCTTTCTACCATCGCACCGCTCGCCATCGGTTGGGAGTTCACCCCCACTTCCTTGAGCCGCTTCGCTCATGTACGCAACGGTTCTGTAGAACGTTTCTTGCGTACTGGATTGAATGACTCCAGCCGAGTTTCCACAGCGCTACGATATGAGTTTTCAAAAGTTATAAATTTCTTCGAGCCAGCGCGTTGGTGAATTCTGATGTTGCAACGTCCATAGCGACGGTAACCTTTCCATCAGTGGCGTCAGCTGTCTGCTGTACTCCAGCTATAAAAAAAAAAAAAAAAACAGTGCGTAGTCTTCACCTTTAAAATAACACAATAGAATGTTCCACATACAAAATAACACGAAAGAGTAGGACAGAAATATAAGGCCAGAAAAATATTAAAACGAGATAGACATACTCGTGAAAAACTGGAAAAAACTAGTACTAAGTGACAAGGATGGGAATACTTGTTGGACAAGGATAGACATATAGTTGAATGAAAGAAATGTTGGCTTGACGTCGTGAAGGATGACATGCGTGCCAATGGTCTCAAAACGGGGGATGCCGAAGACCGCGCGAAGTGGAGTAGAAAAGTTGGAAAGCGGACCCTGGGCGTCGGAGTGAACGCTCCGAACGCAACCGGGATTTAACGCTCGGATGATGATGATGATGAGACATATAGTTGAATGACGTAATAGTGTTCTAGAGTGTGAACCGGAGATATAAGCGGTACAATTTGCGCACGGAGTCAGCCGCAGAAGGGGTCTCGAAGAGAGCGAATCTCGCAGTAGGTGCGAGAATCGCACAGACCACTGAAGCGACAGGAAGAAGAAGAAGATGGCCCAGCTGTATGGAAGGGAGTCTCGAAGGTAAGTAGCGGTCTACACGCTAGGGCTGCAGCGGTTCGACGGGCAGATGAAGAGGGCCCTAGTACGAGTTTAGAAAGCGAGTGCCGGTGAGTGCGCTGAAGCTGCGGCAGGGTTGGTAGAGGTAGCACTGTGTGGTTTACGGCGTGAAGTTGCAGATGGGCATTGTGGAGAGTCTAGAGCAGAGCGGAGCAGAGCATTATGGGTGTGCCGAAGCTACGCACGGGGTCACCGGGAGCGCCGTAAAAGGCGATGCTGCAGGGTAACTCGTTGGAGAGTATCGGGCATCCTCCGAGTTTCGCACCGGGGACGGAACGCTGGAGTATCCATGCGCAAGGTAGAGTCGCACATGCCAAGGAAGAAGACTTGTCGTCGTAGAAGCTAAAGCGAATAAATCTTTGAGCTGGTTTGTGTTACCTATAGATTCGTGACTATCGTCGAGCGAAGTTTTATTCCGGATTTGGACAACGTACCTGACTGACTGTTCAGTGTGAGCTATACTTGCATTGGCTTAAATAAAGACATATTGTCTTATATCGGTGTTTTCTTCAATCCCGGTACCCAAAGCACGTAACAATAGTAACTGTATCATTTGGATTTGGAGAATTACCAAGGTTTTGTACTCGTAGTTATTTATACAAAAACGGATTCTTTGCATGTCACAGGCTCGCCATTTTTTTTAAACAGTTTAATTAAATTAAATTTACTAAGACTAAGCAATCTGTATGGTGCTATGTAAAAATGAAGGGATGGCTACTATATATTTGATCGAGAGTAGAGTTTTTCAGTGAACGTAGTAGATTAGTTAAATGCAAAAAAAACAGTATTGATATTTTTTAATGCCTTTTAATCTTTTCAAGTGGCAATATATTCGCTCCCAAACTCGAAAAAGTTGTATCAACAACATAACATTTAAGTACCGCTGTCACGAACGCGCACTCGGTAAAAATTACAAAATGAAAATTGCGGCCCGGCGCCGCTGAATACATTAATATCGAATATTGAATACATTATATAAAAATATTGAATACATTAATATTCAGTATTGAATACATCGCGAAAAATGAACGAATAACACAGCTAAAACGGGAACCGAATGAAAGTCAATAATATCCCAGGAGATTTTATTTCGTATGAAATATTCCCAATTTGCATTAGTGATTATTTTGTTATGAAGCTTTGAAGTAAGGAAAAAATTTCCTTAAAACTTCAAAGTAAAATTGCGTGAATTATAATACAATATAAATGAAGCATAGGTATTATCAGTATGGTAATGGAAAATCAAACAACTTAGAATAATTGGGTATTTGAAAGTCGAATCAACTCAGGCGCTTTTTATCATCGCACTAAACGTCGCCATAGCCTCCTTAATTTGTATGAGAATATTAGCTTATTAGTGACGTCACAATTTAAACGAGTTAATAGCGTACCAATTATTATTCTTATTGTTTTACCCTATCTTACTATAGTAAATCTATATAAATGGTTCGAATTTGACAATAGCGTTTAAAAATGTAAAAAATATTAGGGTGATAATTCGGAGCTGGAGATATCGAAAATGCAATTTTTAGAATTTTTGTATGTCTTTCTGCCTATCTGTTAGAGCATCACGTGAAAACTACTAAAAGAAGAGCTAGCTTATATCCCAGGTGGTAACTTAGGGTACTTTTTATCCCGATAAATGACGTTGTTTCCGCAGGATAGACGCAAAATACCGAACAAATGGCGCTGCGATCGCATCTTTTTTGGAAACGACTGAACTTATATGAATAAAACTATATATAGTGCTAGTTTATAACCCGTGTAACACTTAGGATACTTTTTATCCCGATAAATAATGTTGTTTTCATGGAATAAACGGATTACACGGTTTTATTACGTTTTTGTTTGTTTTGTTTATCTATGCAGGAACGGAGAAAAAACACAACTTCCTGCGGCCGGGCGGCCGGTCGTAAGAGGCGACAAAACAACCCACAGCCAGGCGATAGGGCATTTGCCCGACTGGATGGCTAACACCCCTGGTGTCGTGTTCCGGTGTCGCCATAACGACCTGGTGTTGTGTTCCGGCATTAATGACCAGGTTCCAGCCACCCTTAAGAGAGCAGCAGCGCATTTGTAGCACCTTTGGTGTTGCAAATGTCCATAGGCGATGGTAACCGCTTTCCATTAGGTGGGCCGTCTGCCTGTCTGCTGAACTCCTGCAATAAAAAAAACGTAACATAGAAAACCTAGTTGGTAGAGGTTTTTTCATGCGGCTGGCCGCGGGAAAATAAATTCTAATTAAAATTATTTATATAACGTACGATATAGTGTCACGCCTACTCTCTTATATGAACACTATTTTGGAATTTCATTGTAATATGTGTCAAATACCTAATTATCATTATACGTCCGTTACCGTTACCGTACGTTATTTTTAATTATGTCTATGTAATTTTCATTATATTAATTTATTTATAAGTTAGTATATTTTTAATATTTGTATTTTTTTTAATTAGTTCAAATGTTGTCAATTATTATTAGTTTATATATGTTGATACTATTTGAAATTTAAATATACCGGTGGTGGTAATAAAAAAATCAGTCGTTTTTAAGGTTCCCGATTATTGAAACTCTACTACTCATTGATGTAACAAGTGCTATTTATTCTCTGTCTTAGTAAAGCCGGTACCTACCTGAGGCGGTCTTTAACTTCAACAAAAAGTCATCAAACAACATCGTCATCGTTTTTGAACATCTGCCTAACGACACCCACGCGACTATATTTTTATACATATATAAAAAATCAACTGTCAGTGGAAAGTACTACACCAATGTATATTACCAATGCATAGTGTCATACAGACCACACCTTGCTGTCAAATGTTATCTATAAATGGATTACCAGTAGTTTTTGGAAAAAATATTGCAACATACAAAAACACATGGGCGGACTGATATGACATTTAAACAGGTGACATGTAAAAATAAAACATAAAAATTAATTGCTATATTTTATAAAGGTCTTTATTATATTAATGTACTCTATGGCGTAAGGTGATTTTCACCCCACCGCCCAATATGCTTAAGACGGCCCTAATTAACAACATATTTGAAACTGTATACACAACGTTATATTGATATAACATATGCGATAATTTGAACATTAATATACGATTAGATGAAGCGATGTCGTTTGTCTATAAAGCGGGTAGTTTAATCAACTTTGCAGTGGCGCGGCGTCCGCACAACAATGGCAGCGCCGAGCAATCAATTTGCGTATTCAATCATCGCTCCACCGATTCGAAATACGAGAACCTTAATTGAAATGCCTTCATCAAAATATCGTACTTCAATGGGAAGTTTTAATAATGTATTTTGTAAAGTCAATGAATATTTCTCTTTATACTAATGACTTATACGTAAATATTTATTTGTCTGTATTCTGAGAAGTCTCAGATTCAATTTCTGTCTGATTAGCTCTCTAGAGACATTTTTAGATTTTTTTATTGCATGAGTTGAGCAGAAAGGCAGGCCCACCTATTGGAAAGCGGTTACCATCGCCTATGGCCATTTGTAACAACACCAAAGTGCTGCCGCTCTCTAATAGGAGACTGAAACTTGACCACTAATGTCGGAACACAACTCAAGGTTGTTATGGCGGCATATCCTAGACCAGGTAGCCATCCAGACGGGCAAGAATTCTATGGCAATTTTGGTAAAATCTGACTTTTAAAAATCTCCATTTGCGATAATCGAAATATATAATACGACATTGTATAAATGACACTGGGTAGACAAGGGTATTGACAATTCCTCGAAATCTGTATTTTAAAATAAATTACATTCTGTAGCCATTTGGTAAAAACTGGGTGTAGGACAATTCTTCATAGTGAGTGAAGCAACACTTTAATTGCAAAAATGTAAAGTAGTTTTAACTCTGATCTAAAATGCTACCCTACAATCATTACAAAATCACTTGAATGCAAACTTACCTTAAGCAAGTAAGTTGGTATATTAGTAGTCAAACATGGCGCACTCCAACACTAAATTAGGCGCTTACCCGCCCATTGTTACCGAAGTCATCGATTCAAATTTCGAATGTGATTAAAATAACACAGCTCCCGTATAACGGTTGCAATCAAATGAGGCCCGTGTGGGGCGCGGGGGTACGTAGTGGGAAAAGAGTGCAATCACATTAGCGGGTGAACCCTAAAATTTTAATCTGCGCCACAATGGGAGCAATCGCTGATTGCAGCCGGTGCGCATATGCATGGTCTTTGGGGATCGCTTAGCGTACACATCACGGCAAAATTAATCTTTAACCAAACATTATCATTTGTTCCATTTAAGGTTACAATAAAAAATACTGTTGTGTTTAAATTGTTTTTGGTTTGCATAAAGACGTTACATATCTACAGGATTTAATTTCCATAAAAAAATTCTATGGCCTGAAGTAGATTAATTTTATCACTTCCAAGATACACGTTTGTTAAGCTAGTCTTTTAAATAAAATAAAATGTCTAAGATATCGGATATAAAACTATGTACAAAAAAATCTATCTCTCTCTAATGATTTATTAATTGTTTTTTTTAGCCAATGAAATATGTTATAATTATTTTAGAATTGGTGTAAAATTTGAAAACAAAGACTAAAATAACAAAACTGAATCAGGACTTATAAAATAAAGTAAAAATAAATAACATATCATCGACGTCAGTACAAGACCTTGTAACTACATTTTTGGTGACGCTATTTTTCGTCTAAAGCGTCATATATACATCGTAAAAATAAATAACAATTTTGAAAAACAATGTGACCAAAAATTTAGTTACAAGTCCTGCATTAATACCGATGACATCGATTTCTTCAACTACTACTATTGAACTGTTTCTAAAGTGTTGCCATTTTCTTTGTCTCACAGTGTATTATTCCGCGTAACCGGCAAGGGACGAATTGTTTTCATATTAATAGTATGTCGAGAGGCAAATTTACAAAGGCAAGTAGTACTCGAATACTGTGCTAACCCTTCACTCGCTAAACATGTTGTTTATGGCCATTTAATCATCGCTAACATGTCTGGTGACAATGTTTAGCTCTTCCACTTTGGGAATTGCGATCAGCTAATTTACAAATAGTTGAATATAAAATATTTAACTAAATTAATTGTAAATTAGCTAATTGTAGATTAGCTGATACGACGAAATATGACAATATTGTTATAATATGATATTTCATTTGTAATACTGACAGAAGTACCTAGCGGTATGATGTATTATATTACAAGACTGTAATTTACATTTGTGTAAAACTTAAAGTACAGATAATTGAGGTTCGTTGCTTGGGTCTAATATATGTTAAAAATATATCTTCTGTACAAATTTTAATAGTTTACTAAGTAAATTATTATAATTATTTACACGGACACAGTAGAACACGGATACCGTTTGTATAAGGGAAAGAAGTGCTGAAATACTCGTACACTATAGTCACGTACATTGGTATAAAACAATTATGACATGGTGGACAAGCCTATATATTTGGAAGTTACTGATAACCTTTCAAGTCGCGTTTTTAGTAAGCGTGTGTCCTTCTCACTATGGAATCATTGAATGGCAAATTCTGAAAAAAAAACAATATAGTTTTTAGCTTATTTAAATTTAACATTTCGTGTAAACAAAGGTACAATAAAATAAGTTGAGAAATATAAAACAAGTTCTCCAATAAAGTATTGCAAAGTGATTTACACTCGCTCCGTTATTATGTTGTTCAGGTGCGGCTGACGGAGTAGATTTGTTTCATCGCCGTACCCCCTCCCGTTGCACACCCTTCATACCCCACCCCCTGCCACTAGCTGCACTACAGTACAGTTTCGTCGCGTCTGAAAATTAATTCCTCTACATAATCAGAACTTCCGTAAACGTGCCGCCCGCGTCGTTCCATCAAGTAGGTTCACTCAACATTATTTTTAGTTGTTTAATTTATGTCGAATCATTCAGATGTTACTGTACATTACAAAAAATATATTATTTTTCAGTGAAGACTATATTTAATTTATATATCAAATAATAATGCAACAACTAAACTGACTTGAAAACATACAATTAAATATTAAAATAAACTAAATACATTAATTGCAATAAAATAATTTGTAAACTAGAACAATTAAATTAATCCAAATTACATACATTTTTCTCGGAGTAGTTCCACTATCTGAAATATATAAAAATACTCTAGCTACTGCCGCACCCGACAGACGTACTCATGTCCTTAAAAAATTAAAATCTAGAAACCGATTGCAGCGCTATTCTCTCTTTTCTTTCATCATATCCCAATTAATTTGGGTAGGCACAATATGTCTTTTTCTTCCACACTCCTCTTTTCTGACATACATCTTCTGCAGCGCTATTAACCAGGACCAATTGTTAATCTACACCATTCTCAAATCTAGTTGAAAGAACACAAAGTTATTTTTTTTATTGATGAATATCATATTTTAATACTTATTATCCTATTCGGATGAAGACAATTCTCAAAACAAACAAACATAAAAATTGGTCCAGCCGTTCTGGAGTTATAAATGGTGTTACTAACACGACTTTGTTTTATATATAACTATATAGATTAACCTATTTACAAATATAAATTTATTCTAGGTCACTGTCAATGGGGACCGTTCCCAAATTAATTATGTGTTATCCTTGTGATTTTTAATTATTACTTTAAGGACCTCCATATTGTCGCGGTAAATCACGAGACCGCTAAAAATAATACGACACGTTCTAGATTATCGTATCTGACGCTTCTTCTTCTTGCGTAACTGCGGTATTATATAATTGTTTATACTTTTTATATATTGTGAATTTGTCTGTGGATAGTAATGATCAAATAATTAAATTAAAATAATAATAAATAGTTTATTAAAAAAATAAAAAATATATCCTATGTACACTAAAATTATTTCAGAAATTCCACTAGTGAAAAATCGAACTGAGTCTACTGTCTAAGTTGGATCTCTGAACCCGAAGGGAATCTTTGTGAGCCCAGAGACAGAAAGGCCCAACGTCATAATTAAAAAAAACCTCTTGCCTACAGATAAAGGGGGAAGTGGCGTGAAAGCAAGACGGATGGGGCGCCAGTCGCCACACAGGGGCCTACCAAAGACAATGACGCGCTTTGGACCCACGCTCCTGCTTAATCATAAATATATCAAACAGAGACGCCGTGTTAGGCTTAAACACAACATGGGAATTTCTTTTTTCTATTCAATTTTTCATTTCAGTACACCACCTAAAATTATATATAAAATTTGAATATTTTATATGTAGTAAGATTTCAAATGGAGGAAAAACAAGTAACTATAAAGTGAATTATGATAAATGGTGCCTTAATAGAGATAATAAGAAAAAGAGTAGTACAATAAGGTAAAAAAGCTAAACTAACTTAAAAATAAGATTAAATACGAAAATAAACTAAGTAATAAATAGTAAGAGAATCCTATAAATCTAACTTAAAAATACATATAAGATACCTATATTTTTTAATAAGCCTATATTTTTTATTACGTTCACTACTCTGCCTCTATAATTTAATGGGCTTATCATTAGCACCCTTACTTCACTGTAAAGGACTGTGGATTAGATTCCTGACAGGGTAAAATTGCGTAAATTAAATTTTTATTACTTACTTTGGGCTAGGTCTGACGTCTGAGGTCGCTGGAAGAATTTTTATTTATAAATGTAAATTAGGTACTCCTAAGCGTAACTTGTTAACTTAGGAATGGACGGACGGATAGACGAAATTTTCAGCAAGATCTTGAAGCGCGACGCTTTCATTAAACACTTATTTTTAGAACTATTACGTACTAAATTTATAAAAATGAATAATTGCTGTAAGATAGGTATAATAAGCAGGAGCGGACTATTTATGTAATGTAAATATGACTGCCTGTTGCCACAAGAACTCACTGCACAAGTTGTTTGACTTCAGTAAAAAGCTTCCTTACTGGCTTGATACATATATCGACATGCACACACATACATACTTAAATACAATATCATCGGAATCCTAATATTTTACAGTATTTTAGTTTAGGTTTCAGAATTTACTTTTTATGTAACAAACTAGCCTTTAAATAAAAGTAGTTTGTTGCAGTGGGATGGCCCCCAATGCTAACTGTGACACAGGTTTGATCCTAATACATACATACATGCAAGCTGTGTAGTTAGGTTAAATAAACGTCATGCATTTTCTTTATACAATTTTGTATTTTTTGTAACTTTTACTTGTAACATAATTATGCTGTAATGGCTATGAAATAAATAATAAAAATTAGCACCACACATTGTCATATGTAATAATCTAATCATTGACTGTTCCTGTGCAAACTCACGGCTATTGCCTGATAAAGAGTAAGTTTTGAACGTACTGTACCACCAGTGTACAAACCGCCCAAGAAATGCGAAGGAAGCGTGTATGAATGTATGAAAGTTAAAAGGGGAGTTAAAACAAAACGGATGAGTTCGGACAAAGGAAGGAAGCGACGCGTTCCTTATATTACGAGCTTTTTGATATAATGTACAACGATGTTAAAGCAAAGGGTATCTATTTTCATTTCTGAACTACGTCTGTAAAGCTAGGGATTCGGAGGAGAAATGACTTTTTTAAAACAAAACTCAAAATTTGAATTATAATCCATACTCATAAAAATAATATTAGGAATGATAATCGCGCAATAATAAAAGAAAAACTGTTAAATCCCACAGCAATAATATTTTTTATAATTTGAAACATGTGAGAACATGTGATATGTGATAGTTTTACGCAAGGTTATTTGTTGCAAGATTCATGTTTTTGTGCATTGGCTTTTGAAATAATATAACATATCTAATTAAAGTGAACTATTACCTTAATTTGACATGTTTTTTATTAGAACATAGGTACTTATACACATAATAAAAAGTAGTTGTTCTTATAATTACATTTAATACACAAAACTTTTTTACATTATTTAATTAATTCATATATATCTATAATCAGATGCGTAAAAAAGGAAACTAAATAAAACGCTCACTATAATGACATTAAATGTGCACTTTATTTAGTTTTCGATATCGGGTTCTTCATACGCTTCGTTCTCTACATCATGCCTGATTATTGTATCTAGGAACTGAGCAGGAGAAGACAAATGGTTTGGGTGCCTACTCCATCCCAAATACCACACAATTGACATGGGAACAACAAACAAATGTGCGTTTTTCAACAATGCACGAGCAATAATGACCTTAAACAGAATCCCGACCATGAAGCCCTCGTTCTAACAAAATATAGACATAGTAAGTTCGGCTCGATACATGCCTGGATTGGCTTCTTCCTCTCAAAAGCCATGGGTTGTTACAACTAAGTTAATGTTTGTGAAATCTTCCGGATGAGTTCTTTAAATATTTCAATTAAATAGGTTCCGTTTTTTTATGTGTTCACTATAATAGCTACGTGCTTGCTCTACTTGATATGTGCCCAGGGCATAAATGATGAGGTCATCATTACTTAAAACTGGAAACTCATCTCCGCCAAGACCACAGGCTTTTATAGACTGAAAATGAGTCCGTCTTCTGTTTAGATTATTTTCTAACACACATTCACTTAAGCGATTTTGATCATCAAACCTTAATATTATTTGATCGATAATTTCGCTGACTAGATAATGATCAGTCAAAGGCACACCAAATGCATTTAATAAATCTCCGGCAATTTTAATTTGTTTAATTTATTCACATAACTAATAACACCACTAACATACATCGGAGTTTCGGCTCCGATGTATGTTAGACAAAAACGTTAAAACAAAAAGTGTTTTTATTACTGTATAGGGGAGAGCAGGTAGGATTCGTACACAAGGAGCATTCGTACAGTGGAGATATCTCCGCCATTATGCAACATTGAAATGTTTGCATTTGTGCGTGATTGCGTTGTAGGATACGGTACCTGCGGATGGGGCCACAATACGGCCATTGGCTTCGATGATGTAAGTCGATACGTGAATTCGCTCTGCGTAAGTATTTTTCGTTGTCATCTTTTAATTCGCTTGGCTGGTATAAGTAATGCTCAAATTATAAAAGTGATTTATTATAGTTTATGCCTTAAAATATTACTTTAATATTTAAATAGATATTTTAGCTCAACTATAACGGTTATGTTTATTTCAAATTAATTTGTTGAATTATCTGGATGGGGTACCTTCGTGCAGTTACATGTGGGGTAGATTCGTACAGAACGAATCCTCCTCTAGTATAATAGGTACCAGTAGATATTGTACCTATGGGCAATTTTGTTCTAATTTCACGATAAATACAACTCGACTTTATGTTTGAAGTCTCTGCAAAAAAAATATTTAGTTGTTAGCACTTTGCTTTATGCGGATAATGCCGTGCTTTTAGCCTAATCGCCATCAGAACTGCAAACACTAGTCACAATGATGAAAGATGACTGTCATGCGAGAGGATTATATTTGAATGCGAAGAAAACAACGGTTATGGTGTTTGAAAGAGAAGAAACCAGAACGAATGCAAGGATAATGGTCGATAATGTTATGCTGGAACAAGTGAATGAGTTTGTATATCTTAGATGTGCTTTTAGCAGGGATGGAAGGTACAGCGCTGACATAGAAAGAGTAAATTTGAGGAATAGTATGAATGGAGCTTTAGGTAAACTTCTAGGCGCTAAGAAATTCAGCCAGAAAGCCCAGCTTTCCATACACAACGCAGTGCTGGTACCATGAAGAGACACAAGAGCTATGAATGTCAAAGAAGCAAATGAGGTGTGTAGGAATAAGCCTAAATGGCGCTCTTTTTTTCGTGCCTACCCCGTAAGGAAACTGGCGTGAAGTTATGTATTTATATATGTTAAGACATGTGATAAAATTTATAATGTTGATTTTTAGTTCTTTTATTAATGGAAAAAGTATTATGTTACATGAATATTTTCAGGACTTATTTTTAAGTATTAAAGTACTTAAAACAATATTTTTGATCATTACTAGAACATGAAGATCATTAGTTTCATAATTATTAGAGAAGAATTGTAGAATTGTGAATTTGTGTTCTATTCGTTACATAGGTACTCTGAATACAATAATTACTAGTTTACTATATGACGGCTGACGCTGTTTTAACTTTGACCTCATTAAAGGACTTTACTACATTGAATAAATGGCATTTTCTTTGATTGTACGGAGGTTCCCCACTGTGTACGAATGTGTCCCACGCTATGCACGAAGCTACCCCATGCATGGGGTGCTTTCGTGCGTTTTCCATTTTTTAGGAAAACGGTCGTAACTTCTCCGTATTGCTTTATATGAAAACTGCACTTCCATAATATTAAAACCAGATAAATGGGTAATATACTGCTATTAAAATAATTTTGTAATAGCTAATAGTTTCTTTTTTATAAGGCTCAGAACAAAAAACGTACGAATCCTACCTGCTTTCCCCTACTATCTACTGTATAAGTGTAATCGTTGGCCGCAAACTTTTACCCAAACCCCAATGTGTCTAATCACCCCGTGAATTCTATTAACCCCGATTTATAGTACCTTAAGTTCACGCAGCACGATTTTGATCTTAATTAGCTCGGCTCCGATGTAACCTAGGACCAAATTTTTTAATAGGCTTATATCTCAAGTATAGAACTACTAAATAGCAATAGCTAAAAAAGTGGCCGCTCATAAAAAAAAATCATGCTAACCACCGAACAAATTTACCCAAACCTCTTTGTCCAATATCGGTTATTAATCAACCAGTATTCCCAATATAGCACACCGTCATCTAATTACGCATGTGTCTGGGTAATCAGGCGGTGTTGAGGTACGTGGCTTGAAAGCGGATTAATTAGTCCGGTGCGCACGCAGCGCGGACTATTGTATTGTCCCTACGCTGCCTGCGAATAAGTAAACACTGTTAGCAGTGCTTGCAGGGTTGTCATTTCCATTTGTTCCTTGAGTTTTTAAAACAGTCACATATATAGAATATAGTTGAGAATAGTATTCTATATCCATTATTTATTCAACGAAGGGCTGATTTTCCAATCGCCAGATAAAATTTATTCGTAGAATAAAGTTACAATATAGGAAAATTTCAAATGACTTTTGCGCGAATAAAACAGTTGATTTGTTTCAATTTTGAATTCAGTCAGGTTATTGTTATCCGAATTATTTCACAGAAAACTTGATATTGAGAAAATCAAGTCCATATACGTACTAACATAATAAAGAAAACTTACTCATGTTGCATATAAAATAATATTATTTATTTTTATAGTTCTTAATTTTTTTATTGTCTAATGTCTATCCGAACAATTTTGAGGGAGCTCTAATATAATAGCGAACTGTTACACTTTGCTTTTATTCGCCTTACCAAACCAATATCAACATAACATTGATAAATAAAAAAATAAGCTTGAATATTCCAGTTGGGCAACTAGGGAGGGAGGGTTAAAGTCTAAGCAGAAAAGTGTAGATGCGCTCGTCTTTCGCCTCTTGAGCATACCTGTATATCTCAAAGGTTTGGAATCTGTATGTAGTGTGTGTTATAAGTACCTTATATGATTAATATTTCTTATTTACTGCTATCAGCGGAAAGTTCACTGTCATTTCCTTAACCTCGTTTTCAATTACATAGCAGTATCTGAAAACGTTCATTTCACATACTATAATGATCTGGATATTTTCCTTGACTTGAAGTCGGTTAAGAAAGATGACAATACTTTTGTCCATCCATCAAGTGCCTTAGGTAATAAAAAAATGGGAAGAAGGACTAGCAACCCTGTAATCAGAGTAGGGGAAACGGTTCCCGCTGGTTTGCGCCTCATTTATAAATGCTATTTTAACGCGGAAAAAAAGATTAATTAACTAATTGAGCCGTTGGACCGAGTGCATTTTCCATCTTTTTCATTAAAAGCACTAATTAAGCTGATTGCAGGATATGGTATCGGGAGTGAGAGTGGGGTTAAACATAACCTACAATGTTTAAGATGTTAAGATTAGAGATACTTAAATTTTTATAACGAAAAGTTCATTAGGCCCGTTTTTATCTGAGCATGGCTGTCGTGCTCAGATACAAAGTTTTGACTTCTGCGAATAGTCCTACGACTAAAAGTGTCTTTTAAATGTCTCTAGTTTGTAGTTAACGAGTTCATTTTATGAAGTGTTTGTGTAAGTTAATCTGATTATTCTTGTCTTCATTTGAAATTTTTCGATTTGAAAACATTTTGAAAATGCTTTACGAGTATCTTTAATTATAAATCATAACTAAGAACATTATAACAATATCTAACCTTTATTGATACTATATATGGACATGGTGAATTACGGTATCTAACATAGAAATAATAATACTTTTTAATTTTGCAATCTTATATGAATGCACATATACGTAATTATTCATTTATTTCGTTTCATGGCCTTGTAAACTGATTATTGAAGTGAGAACTTGTTAACAAGAAGAAGATAGAACAAGTTGGACTTGCCTAAAGAAGTTCAACTTCATTTGTGATTGGGGAAAACACTGAATTCACGTGACCGTCACGCTCAGATATAATTTTTTGCACTTCTGACTTATATTTCTTCTATTATATTAATATACTCTGTGCTTCTGACGTGCAATTCTACGATTGACAGATTGTTTTTATATGTTGGTAGTACATATAAACTGACTCAAAAAATTTTTAAGAGTAAATAAATACATATCTTTACATATGAAAGAGTAAGAAATCCACGAACTTTGGGCCTTAAACCTTTTTTGTCTAAACAACTATGTAAGTAATGTAATTTTTTATCACATAACAATCACACTATTATCCGAGTTACAAAACAATATAAAAAAAATGCTTGCACAAATTTTATCAACTTTTATCTCGTCTCTTATTATAGGAAACTACAAAATTAGTGACTGTGAAATCCCGCAACATCGTAACAGAGACAATATGGCTCGAATGTTTAATTAGCGCATTGCAGGCTCCCAAGGGGAGGGGGGGACAGACGGGGATGAGGTTGAGGTGTTATTCATTAAAATGTTTGCGGAAACTCGTTTAGTGCCGCTGCGGTGGGCGGATGCGGCTCTGGTTTCAAAATATAGGGTTGGTAAAACTACACAATTACATATTTATAGAAATAGGTAGAGATATAATATGATGAAAGCACAATATTGGTTGATAAAAAATACAAACTTATGATATTAAGAATATGTCATTGTGTTTTGTTCAAAATGAAAGCGATGGACTGTATATAGAAGTGAAAAGGCACGTTGGGCACTTTTAGGATGTGACTGTCACGCTCAGGTACACAGTTTTCATTTCTGGCGTACTGTCCTACGACGGACAGTTTTATTATAAACTTACGCATATTTATATTGTGAAAGTAGAGTAGATTGGTTGATGGCCGACCTGATGGAAACCGGGTACCAGAGGTGTGTTATCAATGCGGTGTCGGCCTCGAATAAATTTTATTACTCCTTTTTTGATAAACTTCACATAGTAACGCTGTGGGAAAACCTCTGCTCGGAGCGCAGTCCATATGCCCACTGTGCAAAAGAAATGATCTCGAGAAGTACATGAGCGAAATGAGATTATTTGAAATGAAATTCCACTTGAGTAAGCAAGTGCTATCAGTCTCAAGAAAAACGACGACTCTCGCGTTGTTTATTGTAATTTCTGTTCATTCTAAATAGATAAAATACAGAAATTTGGTTCTCAGTATTAGTAATTATATTTAAAAAAAAACATTTCTTAATAGATTCACCGTTACGATAAGTTGAACGGTAATATAACATACATTTCAACAAGGCAAAAATATGGTTCATGTGTTGTGGTCAGTTCATTACGATATGAGTTAATTTAGCTAAGCTATAGTCGGATCTACCAAGTGTAATTTACAAGTGAAGATTGTCGTTAACTGTTGGTCAACAGCCCTAGAGTGAGGAAAGCGCGGGCCGCGGCGGGTGGGGTCCGTTCATTTACTCCTCGTAATCGCCGTTTTCACTATCTGCAACCCACTTAACGGACTTAATTAAGCTCTGCACTTTGATTTTTTAATTATAAAATCTTTAATACATAAACATTTTTTGTGCCCTTAAGCCATATTAAAAAAGTGTGCCTTATACATTAAAATATATACATACATTGGGCAGTCTTATTTCTTAGCGATGTCTCATGTGCCCAACAGGTTAGTATATGTTATAGTCAAAGGACAATATGCAGTTTCTTCCCAGAATGATTGGTTTATCCTAGGTTTGACCAAGGCCTTGCGACAAAAGTCGAAATAAATTCCAATTTCGGCCTTTGACTAAAGTACTTTTAGTCAAACCTAGTAATACCTAAGTTTTTAGTCAAACGTCGAACGTAAAATAATCTGTTTCGGGCTTTGCCTAGTCGATCCTAGAAGCGACTGAGACAGACTCTGTCAAACCTTGATTCGTACTGCGCTTGTTACATATTTAATGACTGTATAAATTAGTCTCCCCTAAGTTAGACAATAATTCGTAAGTTAAAGGCAGAAAATCGTAATTTATTTGGACTTTGACTAAGACTTTAGTCAGACCTGAGGTTTGACTAATCAAACCTAGGAGCGTCAGAGCTTCGATGTTTAACTATAACATATATACCAATCTTTTATTCATAGGTACACCGGAGCTATACGTCGGGCAACGCATTAGGGTTGTCATTCAAAGAAAAAAATGCAGCCAGTCTTTTGGGAACGTTCCCAACTGATAATTTTAATATGTATGTATTATAGCTTATCTTTAGTAATGAATGTATTTAATTTTTTTATTGATAGGTTTACTTGTTCATAGTAATGTTGTTTGTTCTTAATACACCGATTAGATAATTAAACAAATCAATTAATATTTTACAATAGTTACGGCGGTATAGTTACAGCCATTACATGATTTTAAAACAATAAATATTAATTACTTAATAAAAATACTACAACACAGTACACTATAATAAAAAGCAAAATTTACATAAAACATAAAATAATTATTTTTATTGTAAGGATAAGTAAGTCTATATCTATATCCTTAAACAATTCGGCTTACCTGTTTTTATAAAACGTATATGCAACTAATTTTATTAGAATCGTCTAAGCTACATAACTTACAATCATCCCCGATGGTAGGTGATATCAAAAATCTGAAAAGATTCGACTTAACAAGTTCAAAGTTTTTTTTTAAATGCCACAAATTTAAGTTTTAGTTTTAAAGAGTAATATACTAGTATATTTCATACCAGATCATTCCACGCGGCATCACTCGCAGTAAAATGTTATTTTTCCCCAGACCGTGAAGAAGCAACATAGAATAATGTTTTAAAGACATAAACATCTACCAATACAAAATCATAAAGTGACAATTATATAGTATAAGAGCATGAATATGAAAACAATTTTGTGAAGTCTGAACTTGAGGTCGATTATCTCCAGTCAAAAAACAAACGTACCACCAAAAACTTTGTATATTTGTAACGTAAAATTCAAATTGGGCAAAATAAATGTATCATGATGATATTATTTCGTCGGTAAAACTGCAGCATTTTTTTGTTTTCTAATTAGATTTATTTTATTTATTTATACTAGATTTTTATTTTTATATGTTTGTCACGAATAAAACCAAAAACTGTTGGACCGATTTTAAAAATTCGTTCACAATTCGAATGCTACTATATAATATAATATCCCTGATTAATATAGGCTATAAAAAAATTAGGGATCCCTCCTAAAACTTCAATAATGTAACCCATCAATCTAAACAAAATACTTAGCGCTGGAATCGGGTTCTACGATTTTGATGAAATTTTGAGTCCCGGGGTGGTTTAGGTTCACAATTAGACCCGGTAGGTGGCACTGGAATCGGGTTCTAGATTTATTTTTTTCAGGGCAGTACAACGTCTGCCGAGATCGCTAGTAATATAATAAATCTGTAAGTGGTTCAAGGTTGTATATTGCGTTTAAAAACGTGAAAAAATCAGGGGGGATAATTCGGACCTGGAGATTCCGAAAACGCAATTTTTAGAACCTTTTTCTGTTAGAGCATTACGTGAAAACTACTCAACGGGTCTAAATATAATTCGACATAGAACTTTATATCGCGTAACTTAGGATACTTTTTATCCCAATAAATGCTATCGTTTCTGTGGAAGAGACGAAAATAATGAAAAATATAGCTTTGCGATCACATATTTTTGGAAACTTCTGGATGTATATGAATGTAACTCGACTTAGGTCCTGTTCGTTTCGGTTAGAATTTGACATAAGCTCCATACAAGTCATGTCAAAATTGAACCGGTGGTAGGCCAATGGAATGAATATAGTAAGATATAAGAATCAACCAATAATGTTAGCTTATAATCTAAGTCATCACTTACATACATTTTATCCCGATAAATTACGTCTGTTTCATGGAATAGATGGATTAGCAAATATATGGTTTTTTTTTCTTTTTAATTGCGAAACTGTTAAACTGGCTGGCGCTACACATCTAATGGAAAGTGGTTACAATCGCCCTTTTGGTTACGTTTGTAACACTAGGGTTAAAGCCAACGCGTTGCCAGCATAAGACGGAATACAAGGGATGCGATTACAGGTATGGAGGGAATATAGGAGGATTGAGATAAGCTAAATGTTAAAAATAAAGCTATAAAATATATAAGGTATTATAGACTTTTTTATCTTTATTTATTTATGAGGGTTTTTTAAAACAGAAAATGTCACCAAAAAATATATAAAATAACAACAACAATGATTAATTTCTGTGACTTAAACATAAAGAAATAATTTTAAACAGCTTTCTGGCCTCATCGGATAGTGGTGAGGCCAGTGGTTCTGTTCTAGCTCCAAAGTTGTTACGTCTCTGAGGCTCGACGCGCTCACATTCCACCAAAATGTGATGGACATCTTCTCTCATTCCGCATACAGTGAAATTCGGGGAATTAACAATTATACGCTATACTCACATAAGATGAAATTTCTGATAGTATTCTGTAAATATTGTATAAGAATACTTTATTATACTTTAAATATATTCTTTATATTATAATATATTCTTGTTTCATCAAAAAGAGAGAGTTGAGTGATGTGAATTGTAATACACATATCGAATTAACTCGATTTTAATGTACTAAACTAACTTAAAAACTTAACTTCTTGTCTTGTATTAGTTTTAAAAGGAAATGTTGTTCTTAGTATACTAATTAAACAAAAGCAACAGATTTTTATTTTGCTACGGACCTTTGAGGTCTCCTTAACACTTTTTCATCGACAGCTCTGTCGTAATTAACCGCATTTATACATTTATTACACAAACGCCATAACTTAATCTACAGCCCCCTGCGTCTCATTCTGATTGGGTGAATTTTCCAACCCCTAGCCCCGAGCACCAATCACAAGCTCCCATTCTACAGACGAAGGGTGGAGCCTGAGGGATTTTCACCGGGAGATTTTCGCAAATTCCAACAGTAGACATCAAGCCATCTCGAAAGTAACATCCATTGATATACCTATAGTAAAAGTGTTACGTTGAGTTTCGTACTTTTTTATCAGTTATGGATATTCCAATGTTGTGTCTTTATATATGTTCAATTGTTTATAATATATTATGATGCGTAGAAATTGACATAAATAATATAAACCAAAATTGTTTTCATTTTCTATAACAAAATTAATTAACAAAATGTACATAAATGTAAGTGTCAGTCACACATGTCACAAGACTGAATTTATTCCTCAAACTGTAGGCGAACCTACGTTAATTTCTTGAACTAAAGAAAAATCTAAAGAATCTACTTATCATACAAGTTGAAAAATATGGCAGGACCATACCTATCTCCTCTACCTGGTGATCTTCTAACAGAGTACATGTTTGGTCGTCGTCGGCAGCGTCGTAATCGCACTACCTTCACGCCGCAGCAGCTCAGTGAATTGGAATCTTTATTCCAAAAAACTCACTATCCAGATGTGTTTTTAAGAGAAGAAGTCGCTTTGAGAATAAGCCTATCTGAAGCTAGGGTGCAAGTATGTATAAACATGTAGTACTATAAAAACTGGGCAAGCGTGTATCGTTTGATGTGTAATGAAGGGTTCCATGTTGATAAAGAACGTCCAGTCACTTGATAATGAAACTGTGCAATCAATCTATAACAGCCCTTAAAAACTATATAACTATTATTAAAACTGATTTTCTTTAAAAGTTCTACTGTCTTCATTTTTCACGTAGTAGATACTTTTTACGACTTCACTATGAATACTTACCTACTATAATTATGAGTACCTTCATAATGAATAATTAGACAACTATTTATTTAAATAACAACAACAACAACAATACTCTTTATTGTACACCAACTTAAAACAGTGACACATTAACATATATGACAATTAATAGGTAGTAGTACAATGGGCGGCCTTATTGCTTAAAGCAATCTCTTCCAGGCAACCTTTGGATGGACAAGGATCTCAATAAAAATAAATTGTTGGCGTGTAGCTTAAAACTAAACTAAAGATAATATATCTAATGTAATGTATAATAAGAAACTTATATATTTACCATATAAATATAAAAATATTTGTATAATTATAGTCTAACATATGCTTTTATATGTATAAAAACTTTTACACATTTTTTATTCTACAGTTTAATATAATACAATAAATATTTTGTCAGTGCTACTCGTAATTTATACACACATTATACAACGCTATTGCATCTTCTTCTCCGTCGTCACACTCTTGGCAGAGTGGTCGTGGTCCTCATGACAGGTGTGGTGGCAAGCTTCACAATTCGTCGCCATTCCTCTGGTACTGTAGCTTGTCTCGTGCATTCGTGGATGTTATGCATTCGCTATTGCATAACGGTTCATAAAAGACGTCTTGTTCTTTTTATATAATGCAACAAAACTTCTATTAAAATGGCTGTCACACACATAGATGTGTATAGATGGAGAAAACGAAATTGTAACGGTTTTAATTTTGCAATAATGTAACGGAACCCTAATATGCATATTGTATAGATAATTTACCCATCGGTGATAACTGTTTTGAAACTGAAACTATTCATTTGTGTTCAATTGTGTTATAAAGAATATGTTTGTAAATACGTTTAGTTTCAAATATTTGAAAAGAATCTTATATTTTTAGGAGAATATATTATTTCAAAAATAATTAAGATACATATCAAAGATCTAAATGACCAATAGGAGAGTGAACAGTAAATTCAACTTTTTACCTTGTAATTTTTTTTACGAGCATACCTACTTACTTATGACTTCGTTAATTATTGTTTGAAAAGTAATTTAAATTATTTCTATCATAGTAGATATTTTAAAAGTTGGCAAGATGTTATTTTAACGCCAATTCTATTTTGTATGTATTTTTTTTTATTTATGGTAACTGGTTATTAATGGTTCTGTCCTTATCTACTTTCCGGCTTTTATATACAAATTCTTCAAAGCCGTACGTACCAATTATACAAATTGCTAGCTTTGCTTGTTTTTTTTAAGAAATTAAGAATGAACAGATTTTCATAAATTATGATATGTATTTAAGTGAATGGAATATAATCTGTATTTTTATATGTTTTATAATTTCTTTCAATGCAGGTTTGGTTCCAAAATCGTCGCGCAAAATGGCGCAAGCAAGCCCGCTTGCAACTCCTCCAAGATGCTTGGAGAATGAGATGCCTCGGTTTGGGCACACCACCACTTTCAATGCCAGGTACATAAAAATTAACATATTATTTAAAAATTTACTTACCAAGACACATCATATCTCTCTCTTAACTGAAAGTGGAAAAATAATGAAACATTTTGTCTAAGAGAAATTACCAGCCATAAGACAGAAGTATATACATGTCTACGGACTATTTGATAAGTTGTAACTTAGCAAATTATTAGCTTATTAGTCTGAATTAAAGCACACTTATTCAACTCTATTCGAAGATATTTTTAAATATTCTTAAAGTATACAATGGATTTTGTACGTAGGTCATACAAAACCACTTGACTCCTCACCTGAAGCTCCAGATTCACCGACAGGCAAGGATTCCCCCGGTCCTCCAAATTCAATCGAAGGGAGAGAACTAAAATCATCTAGACAAGATCCCTATCTTCACAATGGAAATATGCCTGAAGCTTTACCCCCGATGCCTCACGAGATGCCTCCAGTTTCATACGCAAACGATGAATCAAGAATGTTGCAACAACCATTTCCATTCTCCCCGCTTCTAATGGCTCCTCAGCAAATGGACTCTGAAGTAGTTCCTACGGACTTAAGGGTTATTACTCCAAAGAATCCGTGCCCATGTGGTACTTCACTCCAAAATTCGGAGGAACCACAAAATTTGGCGTACAGGCCACAAAGACGAGACCTGAAGGACACTAGTGATAGTGACAGTGACGCAGAAATCGATCTTACGTCTCATTCTAAAGACGATGATCTGAGAGAATCTGAAAGACTAGCTAATAGAATAGCCACTAGTATTTTTAGGAGTGATACTGTATTGCATGAGTTAATACCAAATGATCTTAGTTTGAGTACCGTGAAGAGTGGAAACGATAGAAATATTAATAGGGACAATGTGTAAATATGCTAGTAATAATATTGAATTATACCAATAATGGGCACCTTCGAGTTTGGGAATTTTTCCATTAATCTAATGTAGAGATATTACTTATTTAGTTGTTAATGTTATAGACCGTGATTTTTTTTGTTTAACGGTGTTTGTAGTGATCATATTTTATTTATTTTGCTCTAGTTTCAAAACATAATTATCATCTTACATTTCTCCATATTGGCGTAATTTAGAATATGTATCACTTTTAATAAACTTTTTTTAAATACAGTTTGTAACACTACAATTTTGTGACTAACACTTTGTAAACAAATGATGAACGAGTATTAAATACCTAATAAGGTTCTATAATACAAGAGGAAGTTGTGAATCTTCCTTTAAAAGCATTTTGTGTTATAACAAATGCTTACCTTAGACTTATTAGTATATCATTAAACATTGTATATGTTTTAATGGAAAACTTCATTTTCTACAATCTGTAAATTCGTATGTTGAATTCTAACTTACGTATCAAATTATGTCATAAAATATTTCTTGCAATTACCCTGATTAAACATTGTGGAACATCCATGCCAGGAAACAACTTATGTATAGAAAACATCGAAGGTCATGGTAAGTGGAGAACAAAAACAAATATACTGTAAGGACCATACGATGTGCGCCGCGATTATTGGCTAGGACCCAGCTACCAATAGTGGACCTACGTGATAACATAAAAAGCATAGATATACAATAATAACATCTGGATATATTAAGTTGTACTTGTTATGGAGATATTGTAATATTAGGGATCGTATAAATAACAAAGATTTGTACAAAATATGCATTTACTATCTTTTTGTTACATTGTAAACTCTACATTATATAAAAAATGTTACACATTTAATTCAAAATTTATATCTTTTATACATTTATTTTTAAATACTTAATCATTTACTTAAGGCATTTTTGTGTTTAACATTGAAATGAATTACAATTCGATAAATGTTTAAATGATTTATAATTATTCCAATTTTAGGACTTATTCTGTTTCTATTAGTTTACAGTTTTATAATACTTTGTCGTATTTGTTCTAAATAAAATATATCTTTCTTTCTTTCTTTATTTAGCTGGAGCCAATTAGAACACATCTAAACTAGTATAAAATAATAATTATATATATATTTCATATGTAGTCGTAGATACACATATTGTTTCGAATAATAGTAATTTCTACTTGATGTAAAAACTGCATTGATTGTTAATGTTAAAACACTTCTGTACGTACTCTTAAATTGCGGCAAATAATTTAAATAACGGATTAAATTTTACAAAAATTAAAATCGTGACTTATATTTACAACTCCATGCACAAAACCTGTTCAAAGAACTTAACATAGAGTTATAGAAAAAAAGTTGGTATCAAATGATTTTAATTTTATTCTTATTTTTTATAGAATAAAATAAAATTATCCTTAAATCAGTCGAGTTGCAATTCCGTTCATGGATAATTTGATCCAATTTAAAAATCAGCTCTTAGGGCCGCTTGCATAAGGTTTCTTAAATTTATTTAAGAAACACAAAACGTATTTATACCCTTAAATACAATTAGCGTCTTGCACAACGCAAATTTGCCGCGAAATATGTTTAAAGAACTGTCAATACGTTTTGTGTAAAAAGTATTTAGGCAGTTTAATATGACTAACTAATTTTATTTAAAGGAGATCGTTATGCAAGCGGCCCTTAGTGTCATTAAATAAATACACACGTATCGTAAAATAAAGGATAATTATTAGTCTTTACATGTTTGCTTATGCCCAGCTCAACTTGCGTTAGTGACAGTGGCCAAATACAACGTAGGTACTTATAGCGTTATAAAATAACGAGTTAACGATTAGCTTCACTAATGTATATATATGTTATCTGTCAATGTTTAACGTTCGTTAAAAATATCGATTTCCAATGACGCACTAAACTACGTGACAGTCACTAACACTAACGTTATCCTGGGTGTAGCAAGGAAATTAAATATAAATATTAAATTAATTAAATTAAATATGTGTTGTGGAATAAATACTTCTTGTTACAATTTCATAATACTGGCAGCTAGGTTTTACGTTATTACAATTTTAAAAAAACGAGTTGGTTGCGATTCGAACGTATGGAAAGAATGGCGTTTTATTTTCTCTGATCCAGTTTTAATTTAAATATACATAATTTTAATTTTAATTATTGTACGAGTGCTGGTTTAGCAACTACCAACTTTCATTGTCCTTCGTATATATACTCCATCCAAAGGTTGTCTGAAAGAAATCGCCATGGGCGATAATACCGCCGATTGTACTTGTATATTAATGTTCTTGATATTATGTAGCGCTTTGGTACAATAAAGTATATTCTATTTTGCTTCGTTGGGGTCCATCACATCTGGCGATTGTAACATAAAGTATTTATGCCGCAAAATAATCTAAAACTTCATGGGCAGTTCGGTGTTGTTAACGCTAAGTACCTATGCGTGCGAAACGTTTTTACGTAGTTACTTTTAAAAAGTAGTTGTTCGCATGATATACGTTCATGACGTTCAATAACTCATATTTTCATGAAATCTTCAATCTTTTAAAACCACATCATTTCTACAACTCGCAAAAGTATAAATAAATGACCAAGTAATTAATTTACAAGCAGTTCTGATTTTGATGGTTTCTTTTTTCAGTCATGTAATGATGAAAAAAACAAATCACGACTCCTTACTATATATACTTTACGGGTAGTCTTTAGATTGCAAACATAACATTAAAATATAATATATTTTAACTCATTTTTTAACGTTATCAGCTTTTCTAATAAAAATGCATAATATTGCTAAATAGTCCTTTATAAAAACTAGGAAAAACTTATAAAATGAACAAAATCTCATTGACAAGCAATTTAAACACAACACACTTAGCTTGTGGTACATTATGTCTTTCAAGATATTACATATAAACTTATAAAGTAAATTAATTAAGAATCATATAAGACAGGAATATTAAACAGATACGTGTCGGTTATATAATATCAATACATTAGACGGTTCATTTCGCTTTCATTTTAAATCAATCAACCATAGCTATCTTTGGTTGATTGATCCAAATTGAATGAATGAATTTAGTTTTATGTTCATATGAATCATCATACACAAACCTAAATCATTTATTGTGATTGAATGCCGTCGTGAACTTCCAGTTCTGTGTTTTTTAATCGAATTGATTCAATTTGGTTGATCCGTGTAATACCAGCATTACTATCATGTTGATGTCGACCGGTCTATGGCTTGGATCAACAATTCATATTTACGATAGTTTAACTTAGCCTCTATAATAAAACTAGAATTCTTATCAAACAAATCTTAAAATTAATTCTTATGAGATCTCTAAAGCCCATTGCTAAATTTCATGACTTGGATCTTTATTGATTTAGATAATGCTTTGCATTAGTAATTATCTCTCTCAATAAACGTATTAATTACGAAGAAGACTAGCAAACATGAAAGAATTCAAAACATTCTAGAGAACCGTTGCTCATGTACACGAGCGGCTCAAGGAAGTTGGGATGAACGCCCGGCCGATGGTAAGCGGTGCAGTGGTTAAAAGAAGACGGAGGCACCATTCTAAACAGTTCCATATTTTTATTCACATAAAAATACGGTGAATCGGTACCAGCGACATCTAGCGAACAAAGTAGATTTAGCAATTAAGGCATCACTGGGAACGACATTCCAAGCAGTCTTCTTCATTTAAGTTAAGATTTAATCGAATTAAAAAAAGAATTGTTGTTGATAAAGATTCAGCTTTTGAAATATAAAGAATTATTTATGAAGATCTTATAATTTTTTTACACTCTCTGAACCATCATTATATTTATTGACCGATATATGAATAGTCTTAAAGATAATAATAATTACTACAATAATATTAGCACCAATAAAACCTGTTACGTAATCTCTTGTTCATTTTAGATATATCAAATCAGCGACAGTAGATGTTCTAAAGAACTTTAACATTACATTTTTTAATTGCTGAGATTAACAGACTGCAAAGTATCCGTTTGATAGAAATTACTTATCCCACCATGAATATTCGCATAACCAGAGGTGATGCCAAAGTATTATGGAACTTGAAGAAATTTAATAATAAAAAATCTTTATTAGCCTTTAATTTTTTACAATTTAACAAAATAAAAAGAAAATAGTTCAGAATACCGCTAAAGAATTTAAGACAAGTAGGTATACCTTCGACTCTCAAACTAGGAACAAGGCCTGTGTTTTGAGTGTGTGATAAATATCTATTTTTAAAATAATACAATAAATATTACATTGATTATTGTGACTATTATTTAACCACTATTCCAATACGCTGACTGTGCGCTGTCTCAACTTGAAATTTTTAGTTGCTTTCTGGTTTTTTGAGTAGTTTGCATGTTCCTTCTAAGCTAGCAAACAGGCAAACAGCCCACCCAATGGAAAATGCAGATTTATCCGTACAGTAACGGAGATGGAATAAAATTTTGCTGCGGCGGAGCGGCCTGTCGTAAGAGGCGACAAAGCAACCCATAGCCAGGTGGTAAGATATTTGCCCGTCTAGATGGCTACCAACCCTGGTCTAGAGTACGCCACTATCACAACCTTGAGTTGTATTCCGGCATTAGTGGCCAGGTTCTAGTCACCCTTTAGAGAGTGGCAATCCGTTGGTAGCCTTTGGTGTTACAAATGCTAATAGGTGATGTCAACCGCTTTCCGTAAGATGGGCCGTCTGCCTGTCAGTTGAACTCGTGCAATAAAAAGGTAGTGGTAATGACTACTTTTTCTCCTATTACTATTTTTTTATATTTTTTATCCTATGGAGCTTAGCAATATATTATTGCTGAGGCACCTTAGCAAAGTAAAGTACCTTAGCAGAACACATTGCCAACCTCGAACAAATTTTATTACGCCCTTCTTAACTAACATTATGTCGTAATTCAGAAGGAAAACTTCGACAGAAGTTCCCTGTAATTCGTAATTGTACGCGGAACAAACGTTCTAGAGCACCACTGGGTATTTAAGCGAGAAATGACAGTGAATAAAACTTATTTAATTAAAACTATAGACATCTATTGTCATGTTGGTCGCACCATTGGGGTGCTATTGCGTCAGGCCTAAGGCCCCTCGCTATCAGCCGCGCCCGGTGCCTGTTCAGTCTGCTCTCGGCGCCGTACACGCCACCCGAAGGATTTGCCCATAGACGCTCAGCCACTGCCGCTAGCCGAGGCCAGACTCGAGTATCTACAGAATTGATACCAAAACAAGGTTTTTAATCGTTCTCAACCAGGGAATAAAATTTAATGAAAATTAGATTTAGATAAAATCATTGTAGTATTCATTAATGTCATTTTTGAAGTGTAAACCAATTTAACATAGCTTGTATGTTAGTTAGTTGCTTGCCATACAGCGTGGCAATGCAGCCAGCCTTCTGGGCACGTTTCCCGCTGGCAGCGATTTGTTACATACTTTATATTAATTTATTTGTAATTTAGTTTATTTTGTAACTCCTTAACAACTAAAATAATAATAATAGTAATAGTAGTAGTAATAATAATAATAATATAATAGTATTTAAAAATTTAAGTTTTTTTTTGTAGTGTAGCTATTAAAAAAACCAACTGGAATACATATAAATGATGGAGAATACAGTGCAATTGTTTTTAGATTTCTCGTCTGTTTCTTCGGGATTCACTTAAAACTACTAGGCCGATTTCAATGCGGTTTTCTCTCGATCGAAGGCGAATTCTTAGACATAAAATCTGCTTCACTTTTATCCCGGGAATGTCACGGGGATTTATCTGGGAGTTATTTAAAATTTCCAGATTGAAGAAAAACGAAGTCCAATGCGATTTTTACGACGTATTTCGGGTCAAATTGGACCTATGTTTAATCATCGGTCTTATTGACTCTCTAATCTGTGCAGCACAATGTATAACTCAATCTCTTGCAGGCTTAGTCCTAATAGATTTACGTGTTTATCTAGTTTTTTCGTTTCATCGAGTTTCAGATCACAACGATTCTAAAGAAGTTTCACTTCAATAAGGTGTCAGTTAATATACAAATAAAAATGCACTCACCTAAAGCATTCTCATCAACATACTCGGACCACATGGCAACTTCGCCGCCTAAAACGCCGTCGTGGCTTGGCAAAACATGAGTATACATTCTTCTCCAATTCGAATACTTTGTCATACCCCAAAATCCATGATCTAAATACCAAATGTCTTTAGGCACTGACACTATACGATATCCCTTCCTCAGAAGCATTGTTTCGAGTGGACTGCTTAAAGGTTCCCATACTTCTATATGTATCTGGAAAGTAGGTTTCATCAAATAAGTTTTTTTTATTGCATGAGCTCAGCTGACATCACACGGCCCACTAGATGGAAAGCGATTACCATCGCCTATGGACATTTGCAACAATTAAGGTGCTAGAACGCGTTGCTGCTCTCTTTAGGGAGACTGGAACCTGGTCAATAATGCCGGAACACAACACAAGGTTGTTATGGCGGCATACTCTAGATCAGGGGTGATAGCCATCCAGTCGGGCAAAAATCCTACCACCTGGCTGTGGGCTGTTTTATCGCCTCTTACGACAGGCTGCCCGACCGCAGTAGATTGGATTCCTTCTCCGTTCCTCCACGGATATCAAGTGAATAAATAAATAAAATATTAATTTTATAGCCATACATATTGTTACCAGCTACAGAACTCGAATTAAAATGCCGTTGGAATTACTATAGAATTTATTAAAACTATACCAACACGTATAATAGAGGTAAAAATATAACTATACGCAATAAGTCCAATGTAATGAACAATTCAATAACACGCGCAAAGCCCGTCACTAAAATGTACACACGTCTTGCCTCGCTTGTGTTATCGCTTTGACTGCCCCACCCCTCCGTTCGGGCATTGTTTCATACTAAACTGTATAATACCGACAAAGGGCCGCGTTCGCTGAATTAATCCGCACATCTGGCAAGCTTCGACGCCATGCAATAACAACAAGGATTAGTTCGACACTAATGACGGCCATAAAACAAGTCCTATAACAATAGGATGTTTTTCTTAATTGCAAATTTTAAACACGAAGTAAACAAAACTGAATGCAGGAAACGTAATAAACTGCGTTTTACGACAACCAGGTGTGCGCATTTCTTTGTCAGTATGTAACAATAATTATGTACACGTAAAAGACGCTTACTTTAAAAGGGCAAAGGGAGATCCTATGGCTAAAAGCAATATCTTCCAGACAAACCCATTTTACCTATTTTTATCCAGATAATTCTGTATACGATGTGCTTGTGTAAGTTCTGAGGACCAAATCATGACTGGGAGACTGGATTTTGTGACTTCGTCCCACGCCTGAAGTGCCTTATCGTGGAATTCACTCCACAATTGCATGAAACCTTCTACGTTACGATCATAACCTTGATTCGTCATGTAAGTTACGATCTCTTGACTAGAATTCCAGCAGTTGATAAAAACCTAAAAAAATATTTATTTTAATAAGTTGAAGCAAAAAGTGGAAAATAATATTAAACTAAGAATATAGCAGTAAAAGGCGTTTCAGAAATGAACTTTCGGTAAGATTTTTATTTATACAGCAGAACGTGGTTACCGTCGCCTACGGATGTTTGCAACACCAAACGTAATAAAGAAAGAAAGAAATTATTTATTTCCGAAAATGCGAAACTTAATAATATAATAATGTAATGTACTGCCGGCCTCGGAGGGAGGACAGAAACCTGACCACTAATAACGACGATCGTTGTGGCGACATACTCTAGACCTGAGTTGGTACCATCCAGATGGGCAAATACCGTACCGTCTTGACCATGAGTTGTTTTATCAGGCCCCCTAACTGCTAGAATTTCTATGTATTCTTTCTACGTTACTGCACGGATATCAAATACGTTTTTACTCGAACATTTTAATTGCCTTGTAGACCTTTTTTTATTTTTTATAGCAGGAGTTCAGCAGACAGGCATACGTCCCACTTGATGGAAACCGGTTACCATCGCCTATGGACATTTATAATAACAAACGTGCTAGAAATGCGCTGCTGCTCTCTTAAAGAAGACTGGAACCTGGTCACTAATGCCGGAACACAACTCAAGACTGTTATGACGACATACTCTAGACCAGGGTGGTAGCCATCCAGTCGGGCAATGCCCTACCACCTGGCTGTGGGTTGTTTTGTCGCCTCTTACGACAGGCCGCCCGGCTACAGGAAATTGTATTCATTCCCCGTTCCTGCACGGATAAAAAAATGATATATTATTGTTACTAACTTCATCCCCTCCAACATGCAGTAAAGGCGTTTCTCCTAAGAAATCAGCAACATCTTGATATAACTCCTTGAGGTAACGGTACATGTTGGAATTGGCCGGATTCAGTTGGCCGCAAGGTGGTTGGATGCAGAGTTGGCGCCATTGCTTTGCGTTGACACACACAGCTAGGTCTCCGAAGCCATAATCCTAGAATTAATTGTGATAATATTCACACTAACTAGCAGTATGACGATGCAGCGAAGTGACGTAGCTACCCCCTTTTGCGTCATATAAGACGGTGGTGATCAAGGGTCAATATTCTACTTTAGTCTTACGGGAGTACAGGTAGAATATAACATAACTTATGTTAATTAATTTGGTAAGGCAGTTATATTATAGGTAATACCTTTTATAAATAGTATAGGATTTACTAATCTATTTTTGAGTCGAAAATTTTAATTCTAGGTATGGATCTTGAGTGGTCCGCGGAAAGTACAAATCGCTTTATGCATTTGATGCGATTTATTGACATATCGATAGTATTATGTTTTTGTCCCTGTACTCGAAAGGGAAAATACCTCATGCTTCGAAAATGAACCCAAAATTTCACTGTTCAAAGGCCAAGTTAACCGCTCAAGAATCGTGCTAGAGACAATATTTAACGGCAGGTCATCGCAATGATGTAGCTTGCTAGATGAAGTAATGGTGCACGTCATGGTAGCATAGTGTTTAAAATACCCTTTTCTATTTAAAAAAGTAAGGTTTAAATCCTGGTCGAGGAGCATGCATCACTTAGGTAGTGTATTTATTATGATGATGATGAATTGATGATTTGCAGTTATCATTTGCTGATTATAAAAAATAACTTCAAGAAGAATTTTGCACATCGAGGTTTTCTATGTATGAAAAATACTAAACCATCATGGGTAACCATGTCTTAAGACCAGCAGTGGGATTTTTAGGACATATATCATATTAAAATTACTATATACCCTTCAAAAAAAAACAATTATAGTTGAATATTTACTTAAGTGATATCACTTAAGTAAGTATAGTTAGTATCACTTAGTGATAACGCGATTACAAGTGCCTTTTGCTTAAAGTCTTGTTGGATCCGTGATGTATTTCACGCGAATAAAAACAGAAAAAACGATGACTTGCAATTAGTTGGATAAAAAACTTATATGTATATCAAAATATGTATTTTCTATTTTAAAATCGAATTGGTATATCACGAAGTTATACTAATAATGCCTGTCCTTATACTAACGTAACAACGACTGTTGCATTATAAATTATAATTCTCTTAGAAATATTAAAATAATTAGCACGCACTGAGTGTTTTCCACCATAGTTTGGGATAACCTGCCATTAACGTGAAGATTTTAGTATTATAATTTACCTTTCCCCATTGCCACCCATTCGCTGCATGAGCAGGTGAATCAATTTCTATGACCATACGTATACCACGAACTTTAGCGTATTGCACCAAACCCCTAACTTCTTCTGTGGTGTAGATTTCTTCGGGTGAATATGCTCCGTACCTAGAAATATAATAGATAAAAGCCATCATATCATATTATGGTATTACAAAATTTTAAACATGCTATGTCTGTACATTGATGCTATTTAAAAAAACAAATGCAACAGACTATATATACAACGGAGGAAACGATGCAGTTTTTTCTTGTTTGTTTGTCTATATGTCGGTTTGTCGGTTTGTTCAGGATTCACATAAAACTACAGGGTCCATTTCGATACGATTTTCGCTGATCGACAGCAAATGCTTAGTCTTAAACTCTGCGCTCCTTTTTATCCTGGGAATCCCATGAGAATAGTTTTGGGAATTACTTGAAATGCTCCGATTTAAAAAAATAGAATAATTTAATTAATAGGAAGCTTTTTTAAAAACTTTAAAGAAGCCTACAAACTTACTTTAATCAATATGAATAAGACCCTACATGTATAACATAATTTCTTGGGCTATCTGTGCATAATTGAAAAAACTCACCTCGTAAATTGTGGTACTCTAGTTGATTCTAAAGGAAAACTGTGGGAATCAGTAACGTGCCAATGAAACACGTTCAATTTAGTAGAAGCCATTCCGTCTAATGTCCTCTTTATGTCCACCAAAGGTATGAAATGTCTGGAAGAATCCAACAAAAATCCTCTGTGCTTGTAGACAGGTCTATCTCGGACTTTAGCTCCAGATACTATTCTAAGGCTGCACGCATTACTGTTGGAATATTCTGGTCTAGTGCTCGCAACTAGTTGCGTAAAGGTTTCTAAAGCATGTCGGGCTCCGAAGACTGTTTCTGCTACAATATGCGTTGATATTTCACCGTCTGAAATATTATAAATAAAAGTATATGTCCTAATAGCCGCGGTCGAAACCCAGGGAAGGTCTGCTCGCCGCCGCTGGATGAGGGAGCAAAACTGCTCCTATAGGCGAATGGAATGAACACGAGGAGTTTCGAGGAGGAGGGTATTCGCCAACTGACCGGCGAGTCTTCACACGCGTTCGCCGTAATCCCACATGGTGAATTGTCCGTAAGAGGATTTCTTTTAATGAATTTGGAAATTAGTTTGATCAAGATCCATTAAACTGTATTTAATTAAATAGATACTTTTTATGTGATTCCGACCCCAAAGGTCAAATGACGTTTGTCATCGTCGTTGTAGATTGAAACATACTTAGTCAATTAAGGTACCCGCCAAAATAAATATTTTGTCGCATGAAGAACAGATCATCGAGCAGACAACCTTTATTATAAGATACAAAAGTAGCTGCAAATGTACTGTCAGCAATAATAGTATAATTCAACATACCTTTGACTTTCAGGTCGAGCATATACTGTTCATCAGTGTCCCAAGTTAGAGTTGTGGCACCATTTTTCACTGATATATACACCATTACTGGCGTCTCGACTAGATCAGTTACATTTCCATTGCATTCAGCCATCAAGTTAGGTCCTACTAACTGGGTCATTTGGATCATAAGTTGTCGAGCTTCAGCTGGAACATCTACCAGATCGAACCTTTGAAAAAGAAGATTAATAGATTATACTTACTTATACATTTAGAACAAAGATAAAGTTTGAGAAGTTTATAGAAAACAACATACTATCTTAGATTAATATTAACCAGATAACCACTTTCGATGGTTCAGAACCTCCTAGTCAATTTACCAAAAAAATTGCAGTATTCATAAAAATAAAATACTTATAATATAATAATATCTTTTATCTTTGATGACAGTGCAAATACGGGCAAATAAAAATGTAATTTAATTGATTCAAACTATAAATCGATAAATTATATAAAATCATACTTATGTCATCTCATGTGAAGAAAAATTTGTATGTACAGAATCAGTAAAACAAGGAATTGGTCAAATTTGTTAGATAGGTCTGGGTCGTCGTTGATGCATAAGAAATATTTGTGAATCAGAGAGGGTTTTCCAATATAATTAATTGTGGTAATTAGGTAATTAAAGTATCGGTCTGTGATTTCAAAACAAATTTGAACATTTAAATTAAAATTTCAGTCAAATAGAATAAATAATCGTATAAAGAAAGTAGGTCTCAAATAGACTCCGGAACGGCTGAATGGGTTTCAATGAAATCTTGAGTAACTAAACAGCAAAATCTTACATTTGAAGATGTTTAGCAGAGTTTGAAATTTTTGTATGTATTTATTGTAATATCTTGCAGGGTTCAGAATATAAATATAACCCCCATGTTTCATTCGAATAATGTGGAAGCACAACTAATTTTATGATAAAGCTGGCTTTTATTCGCGGCATCGGTTGCGTAGTTTAATAAATATTCGTAGTTTCAGCAAAAGTTAGAATTGTTAACCACTATAGAGGTTTTAATAAGGTGTAGAAATCGCAAAGAATCCGCTACTTTCCAAAAAAGCCGACATTCGTGTACATGTTTATTTCTAACTAGCAGCCGGTATATAAAATTCCTCTGAAAATGACGGATTTTCATATAAATTTTCATCCTCTTTTTCACCCACTTATAGAAAGTACCCATATGCAAGTTTTCACAATCCGTACAGGTTCGTCCAGTAGTTCGGGCTGAGCGTTGATATGTCAGTCAGTAGTCAGAAAGGTCAAGTAATTAATTACGACTATATGTATTAAGTTCAATGCCAGACAAGATAAAACGTTTGTGTAACTCAGAACAACCAAAACTAAAATATTACGATGTGAATGTGAGTTTTAGTTTCGATATTTATCAGTCTGTTTTCAAGGTACCATTTATATATCAATTTTATTAAAGCGAGTATATAATAAAACAAAATTGCAGACGGGTACTGACTTTGTGCCTTGTATTTATTTAAACTTGTAATTTGCTTTTTTCACGCAATAATAATATTTTAGCAAAGTTTTATTTCCGTACTATAGTAGAATTATTTTGTCCGTGCAGTTTGGGTCATATAATAATCGAAGCGGTGAAGCGAGTATTTCGCTCTCTATTCTACTCACGGGCATAAGGCCCGGGCGGGCATCGTGATGCGCATTATTGTTGTCGATAAGCGTTATTCATAGTGTATTTAGATTTTTCATTTTGTGGGTTAGTGATAAAAATGAAGGAAAAAAATACATAAGACAATGTATTTATTAAAATAAGAATAATAATGATTTAAAATAAATTATTAATTAGGTATATATGCAATATAAAACTATAAGTACAAAAGTTTAGAATTTAACAAGGTTTTTTTTTATAAGAATGAGTTTTTATCTATAATGGGGTTGCGCCCGCGCAACATGCTTACCGCCCTAGTCGAGCTATGATTTAGGACCCAAACTGCACAGACAAAATAATTCTACTATAGATGCGCTCCCCAATTTCACTCGCGCGATGATGGAAAATCGTTATAATTTGGATAATTCACAGCATATCTTTATAAAATATAGCCTATGTGTTATTCTGATATGTAAGCTATATTATAGTAAAGTTTCATCAAAATCTATTCATCAGTTTTTGCGGGAAAGAGTAACAAACATACATTCATACTTCTAAAATTTCGCATTTAAAATATTAGTATGATAGGACTGAACTGCAAACCATACCATATATGTTGTGAGGTGCCGAATGAAATAGTTCTTTTTTTTTTTATTATTTATTTTCAATAAAAATAAAGTTACAAGATTATACATAAAGTTACTTTGCCAAACTGCAGCGCAGTTTGTCGGCAGCGTTCTCGCGGATCGCATTACATTATTATTATACCTTATAACTTTCGTGTAATGAAGTACTTATACTATTTTAATGTAAATTATAATATAAACTAATTTAATGGATTAAGCAATATTATTATCACCGTTATCTAAAGTACATATACACAAAGTCCATTGTAAAATCGTTTCAAACGTTTCCATTGCTTCCTTAATGATAGTACCATATCCCACCGCGTACATGTATCATGACTATACATACATATGCATATACATGCATACATATATACGTATATACATATGTACACATATATGCACACATACAAAACAATCGATCGTACATACACGCAACGAGACACGGCACCACCATCAAGGACACAATGCTAAATAATGCCTTCGTAATATTCCTTTTAAAAATTGTTTTGACACATTTTTCGTTAGTACGTCTTGGGGTATCTCATTATAAATCTTAGGACATATCCATCTCCTGGTCCGTAGTCCATAATAATTGTTGACTTTAGGTAGTTCATATTTAGGCTTATTAGACACTTGTCGGGTTGGATATTTCCGCGATATTAATTTCTTGAGCTCAGTGTTCTCGTGTTGTTCTAAAATTATATTTACTTTAAACTTATACTCTATGGGCAGTATTTTACAACATTTAAATAATTTTTCGTAATCATTTTTAAAATCTTCCTTTACTTTTCTGTCGACTAAATTTTTCAATATTCTTACTTGTAACTTTTTAATCTTATTCAAATGAGTCGGAAAAGCAGAACCATATCCACCCAACCCGTAACTAATTGTAGCATCGGCTAATGCGTAATATAATATGAATAATAAACTTCTACTAACTGTCCATTTCAGGTTACTTATTTTTCCTAAGATGGATCGTAATTTTTTACAAACTGAGTCGACGTGTATGTCCCAAGAAAAGCGGTTGTCTATTGTTAAACCTAAATACTTGTAATCACTGACATACTTTATTGAATCACATTCACAGTGTACCATACTATTATGAAGACACTCGTATGTATGCCCTTTTAAAGTAATATTAAGATTTTTAGCAATTGGATTATATGGGGATGATATTATCATATATTTATTATTATAGTCTTACTCATATTTATTAAAATTCCGTTATCATGTGCCCATTTCACAATGTTGTCAAAGTCAGTTTGCATTATTGACTGTATATGTTCGCAGTCACGGCCGGCGTAAACCAGACACGTGTCATCGGCGTACATATAAACTTTACAGTTTTTCACGACATTAACCATACTGTTAACATGCATAATATATCCCACTGGACCAAACACAGAACCAGTAGGTACACCGTATTTAACCTCACCCAGCATACTGTCTGTCCCTTTTACCCTAACTAACAAATATCTTTCCTCTAGGTATTTTTGAAACCATGTATTTACGGGCCCTCTTATGCCACATTCGTTCATAGCCTGTAACAGGCCTTTATGCTCTAAAGTATCGAACGCTTTTTTAAAATCTATGAATACCACCATGACAATATTTTTTTCATTCAATGAATTATTTATTTCATCAACAAACTGAGAAATAACCGTAGCTGTACTTCTATTTGGTCTAAATCCATGTTGCGCGTTCATAATTATATTATTTTTTTCCAAAAAATTACTAATTTGTCCTACTATCACTTTTTCAAAAATTTTATTTATAATACTTAATATGGCAATGGGTCTATAATTTCCATAATCTTTGTGGTTTCCTTGTTTATAAATTGGTCTTATTATTGATGTTTTTAACTGATTGGGGTAAACTCCTTTTTTTACGCATAAATTTATAAATTTACATAATATTTGACTTATGTGTTCCTTCACACTACCTTTTAAGTCCATTACACGAATACCATCAATCCCAGGTGACTTGTTACTATTTAAAGTAGATATTATTTGGTATATATCCTTTGGACATACTGGCTTAAATCTAAAACTAACGTTACTTTCTTTTACATACGAGTGTCTTTCATAGAATAATCGATTACATTTGTGTTGTGATTTTAAAGAGTTTATTTCTTGTGTAAAAACCTGACAGAAATTATTACAAACATCTTCCATTGCAATTTCGCTAAAATATCTGCTAATTATGCTATCTACATCTAATTTTTCCCTTCCAAGCCAACTATTCATCTTATTCCAAACTTTTCTCATGTCCCCATTACATTTCTTAATATCTTGTTTTTTATAATCATTTTTGGCAACATTCACTGCTTTATTAGTTTTATTTCTGTACCTCGTATACTCTAATCGCAGTGTCATATTTTTTGGATCATTTTTCCATCTTTTAAATAATGTATCTCTATAGTTTAACATTTGTTTTAACTCTTCCGTTACCCATATATGATGTTTTCTTTTTTTAATCTTGATATCTACTTTCGATGTGGTGTAAATGTTGTCAAAAATGTTACAAATTTGTTCATACAAAACCACAGGATTATCTATTAATAATAATTCTTTCCAGGCTATATTATTTAATTTTTCCCTAACTGTTTTATTATTAAGTATAGTACAATAACAAAGTGGTTGGTTTTCTTTTCGCGTTGCTATTGAAAGCCCTGTTAAATAGTGATCAGATATTTTAGTAGTAAGTACGTACGCGTGTATGTCTTTGTTCTCGGTCCCACCGTACGAGTCCGTCTCTTGACGCCCAGTTCGCACAAATATATGATCGATACACGACGTCACTCGTCGCTCCGCTGTTATCACCTCCCGCGTTACGTCTTGTATGCAGCACTCCAATCCCAGACTAGATAGCATATTTAAGTATTTGTGAGCAGATACATCCATTTCTCCTGGCATAATGTTAATGTTACAGTCACCCATAAAAATCATATTGGTTTTATTAGGGATAGAACTAATTATACGTTTAATTTCTGTCGTAAATCTGTGTTTATTCGAATGTGGAGGTCTATATACAACGATTAAATCCATTTTTCGATTTTTAATTACAAATTCACTGTGAATTAACTCATAACATAAGTCTATATGTTTTTTCTTAATGTCCATTTGTGTACTACTTTTACTGTATATAACTATTCCACCTCCTCTTTTATTTTCTCTGGTAATAAAAGACGAACAATAACCTTCTATTTGGTAATTATTTGTTTCTTCCTCTGTAATATTTATCTCTGTTAAACATATTATATCGATTTTATTTGTGCAATCTTTTAATAAAACAATAATTTCACCGAAGTTTTTTCTTAAAGAACATATATTCATATGTATTATGTTTAATCCAAGGTCATTTCTTTTAGTAACAAAGTGTTGCCACTCTTGACAACTATTAAATGTATTAAAGTCAATATCCTCTACTACATTTTGAAAATTCATCTTATTGTTACTGTTGTATATATATTTCAGCTTTACAAATTTAAGTCTATATAAATTTATATATAAGTATGCTTTTTATTATCTACTCTGCTTCCTCTGTATTTTTGGATATATATTTATTAATATCTTTTTCAGTACGTACGTTGTATATTTTTTTCTCATTTTCATTCTTCTTAATTAATATTTTTCCATCCCGGATCCAAATAAATTTATATTCCTCTTTCAATTTTTGTTTCGTATTCCAGAAAAGTTGACGCATATGATACGTAAGATGTTCATTAATGTAAATACGTGTGTGATCGTTGTTATTGTAGATAGTATGGTTAGTTATCTGATTTTTGCGGCTTTTTAGCCATTGAGAGCGTGCATCTTTGGAACGCATTTTTATTATAATTGGTTTTGAATTACTTTTTTCTCCTTGTACTCGCCAAGCATATTCAACATCAGTGGCATTCAACTTTAACTCATACGCAATTTTTTCGACTACCTTCATAATGTTTTCATTTTCTACTTTCTTTATATTCACTAGCTCCAAATTTAAAGATAATTCTTTCTGTTCTAACCATCCTATGCGCTCCTCAATAGAAGAGTTACATTTTTCAATATATATATTCCTTTGTATCAAGTCCTTAACTTTTTTTTCGTTCATCCTCGCATTTTCCATTAAACCACATTGTATTTCTTCCAATTCTTTGTATTTGTCTCCCATAGCCTTAAATATTTCATCCGTTTCCCTATTTCTTTTTTTAATTTCAAGTACCTCCTTTTTAATTTCACCGATATCACTTTGAATAAGCGTATACTTTGTTTCCTGGTCTTCTTTTAGAGTATTCATCAAACAATGTACACTCTTTAATTCTTCTCTCATCATATTCATAGTTTCTATTAAAGAACTTGTCGAGCAACATGGTTTTTTAAATCTTCTTTTCTCTTGCGATACAGAAGACTCACTTTCCGATTCACTTATGTCTCGTTTCTTCTTCAATTTGTTTGAATTAATCCACTCATCATCATCACCTTTATTCTTTGTTAAATTGGGATCGGAGTCGCATTTTTGCTTCTCTTTTGTAGTTGCTCGGCGCATATTAACACTACGCGATAATATAGCGCGGCGATTTGTATGCACGTTCACTCACGTGAGCGACCCACGAGAACTGTTAGGATATTTCACAAATATTTTTTACTAATTTCAAAAAAATAATTTCCAGACATAAAAATAGCCGTGCAAAGCCGTGTTTTGTTTTTAATGTGCATAACAACTGTAATTTAATCCTTTGTTCTTAGTTCAATGCTTGTATTAAAAAGATAAAAATCTTTATTTCCCGCATAAGTAATAAATATAGATTATAATCTAAACAAAAGTTGAGTAAATATCTTACATCTACGAATGTTATGCTTTAGCAACACTTATACAGCTTGCTCACGACACCCATACTAGTAAAAGATTTATGAGTTATCGTGGATACCCAATACGATACGACGACCCAATATGAAGTAAGAATACAAGGGTACTCTCTTGCCTCTCGTTAGAGAGTACTAGTGTTCTGTGACTCTTGCGCAGATAGCCGATAGCCTAGTGATGTTACGCGTCAATGTTCAGTAAGTTGATAAAAAAAAAAAAAGGTTAGGTTAAGTTAGATTAGATTAAATAATTATTGGAGTGGCGCGGCCGAACTCGTAGAGGGAGGACGTGTCCACGCTTCTCGTGCGCTCATGCTATCACCGGTGGAAATTTCCTTTGTTTACGTGCATTATTCATTGGTTTTTTCCCTTGACTTGGCTTGCTCTTTAATTATTTGTTTCCAGCGTTGCATTTTTGACTCGGCATTCGTTTTCTGGTTTTGTTTTTATTTCATTCTTGTTTTGACTTGGCTTTTTTTTTTTTGGATTAGGTGGTTCTGTCCATTTAATAATACTCGGCGTGTTCTTGGTTGTTGGTTTCCGCTTCAAGTGGCTAGTTTTAGGTTGCGGGTAGGGATCCGTCGGTTAGTGGTCACATGGGGTCCCGCTAATGGCGGACCCCGACCCCCGACCCCCTAGGGGGGCGAGCGCGGCCCGTAAAAAGTCCCGAGTTCGCTCCCGCGGTCCGTACCAGGACGCTACAGACGCTGATGAATCAGCAACAAAGGCCGCTGCGACCCGGCGGAGCAGAAGCATCGTCGGGCGCGGCAGAGGTGCGGCGAGAGCCATATCAGTAGGCGCCGCGCCGGGGGCTCACTCGCAGGTTGAACCTGCGGGAGTCACCTCCGTAGCGGCAACAACTACAGGAGCGACGCTGAAGGCCACCCTCGCGGGGGCCAAAGGTGCCGCAAAGAGTAAGGACGCCGCGTTGAAGGCCACCCTGCAGGCCGAACCTGTTGGGGAAGCCGACGGTGTGGTATTACAAAAACAGGCCGTAGTCGCGGCATTAAAAAAAGGCGCTGCAGTCGCGGCATCTCAAAAAGACACCGTAGTTGCGGCAAGTAGTAGTGGCGCAACGTCGCCGACGATCGGCAGAGAGAGCGAGCCGGCGGATCTGCTGGCTCGTAGTATCGCTCTCTGCGACGAAATTGAGCGCATGCAAAACGCCCGTCAAAGGGACAGCGGGGCCTCTGAGCCCGCTACCGATCCAGTCGACCCGACGGAGGGCGATATAGAAAGAATGGGGGCCGAGGAGCTCCGTGTGTTAGCAGGCTCCCACGTGGCCGACATTTTTCATGTCGCCCAGACCTCGGGCAACCTCAAAGGAGGTTATATCAAAAAATTGAAAGAGGCCGCAGGGAAACTCGCCGACATCGTGCAAAGCCTGTCGGCGAGGTCCCTAGATTTAGAGAACCGGAGGCTCACGCTTGAGAACTCCCGGTTAAAAAGAGAAGTGGACTCCCTGCGGATGGAGGTCAAGGCCCATCGCAAGGAGTTCGAGCAAATGCGGGCTGCGGCTAAGGCTGATAGCCCAAGCAAAGAGAGGGAGGCGGTGGTGGTCTCCAGTCCCTCACTCGACCTAGATGAGTTCAAACGAGCCATCCTAGTGTCGGTGGGGGAAATGATGAATGCCCGGATCGCCGGGTTTGAGGACCGCCTCCTCCCTCCTCCAATTATACGTCCACCGCTCGCCGCGGCGGACAGAACAAAAAGGGCGGTGGCTCCACCGCCCCAAAAAAGTACCGCCCCACAGGCGGCCGATGCCGCTGTCGACGACACGGTCCCTATGGACGTGGTTCCACAGACAGTGCATGTGATGGGTCCCCCTCCCCCACCTCCCCCCAAAAAGAAGGGGAAAAAAGCGAAAACGGCGTCTGACGCCCCGACGCAGACGTCAACGGCACCCGGGTCCTCAGGGGGCTCCGTTTTAACGGACTTCCCTACGCTGAGAGCCAAGCCCGGGCCCCAAGCCCAGGCAACCCCCTCTTCCGCCGCACCTGTGCCCGCTCCCCAGCAGGGGATCGAGGAAGCATGGACGACGGTAGTTGGTAGGAAGAAAGGCAAGGGGAAGGGGAAAAGGACGTCATCCCAACCCCCTCCCCCCACGCAAGTCACCGGCCCGCCCCCAACGCAGAAAGCCCCGCCCAAACCACAGGCGAAAAAGAAGCCACCGGTAGTTTTTACTGAGCCGAAATCGGCAGCAGTCCTCATTAAGCTGCTGCCGGACGCAGAGAAAAAAGGCGTCACCTACCGCGACGTGTTTCAGAAGGCCGCTGCGGAAGTGGACTTAGCTGCCATGGGGTTCCGCGAGGGCCTTAAACTAACGCGGACAGTCCGCGACTCCCGACTTATGGAGTTACCTCCTGGGCCAGAGGGAGCCGAGAAAGCGGACCAGTTGGCGGAGGCCCTCCGGAGGCCGCTTGAGGGGATGGCCGAGGTCATCCGGCCCACAAAGAGGGGGGAGATTTATATCTCAAGGTTAGATGACTCGGTCACGCCCGAGTCATTAAGAGCTGCTGTCGCCCGAGCTGGCAATTGCCAGCTAGATAGAATCGTTGCCAATAGAATTGGCTCAGGACCGGGGGGCATGGGCTCAGCGTACGTGCTTTGCCCTATCCCATTGGCCAAGATGCTTGCCGAGCAGGGCCACCTGTTGGTGGGTTTCAGCTCGGCGAAAGTTGAAGCCAAAGAAACACGGCCAATACGGTGTTACCGTTGTTACGGGCTCGGGCATAGCACACAAATGTGCCCGGAATCCTGCCCCGACAGGTCGGGCTTGTGTCTCCGCTGTGGGAAGAGCGGACACGCAATGCCCGACTGTACAGCTTCGGTCCCTCACTGCGTAGTCTGCGCGGCGGGGGGAAAAAAAGCAACACACCCAACGCTGGCGAGGGTCTGCCTCCCTCCCATCGTTCGGGGCAGGTTCGCCCCCCCGGCGAGGGTGACAGCAGTCTCGGCTAGAGGGGAGGCTATGTCAGTCAATTAATAATGCCCGCACGACATAGCTTCCTCCAGACTAACGTGAACCACTCCGCCAGCGCGCAGGATCTGGCCATGCAGGCCATGGCGGAGTGGGGGATTGACCTGGCCGTAGTAAGCGAACCTTACTACGTCCCCGACCAGGACAATTGGGTCGGGGATCTGGACGAGACGGTGGCGGTGGTCGCCAGATCGGGCTCTGGCACCCCACTCTCTGTTATAGAGAGGGGACGGGGCTACACGGTGGCAGGTTGGGGTCAGCATGCCTTCATAGGCGTGTACTTCTCCCCCAACCGTCCCCTGGTGGAGTTTGAGACTTTCTTAGATTCCGTCAGGGCCGCCGCGGGCAGGTTGTCGCCGAGGGCGTATTTCGTTCTCGGCGATTTTAATGCCAAGTCCCGTTCCTGGGGTAACGCCGCTACCGACATGCGGGGACAGGCCGTAGAAGCGTGGGCGCTCCAATGCGGTCTGACCATCTTGAACCGGGGAGCGGTCCATACCTGCGTGCGAGCGCGGGGTGGATCGGTCATCGACCTGTCATTCGCCACCCACGCGGTCGCACGTAGAGTGGACGGATGGAGAGTAATGGAGGAGGTGGAGACTCTGTCTGATCATCTCTATATCAGATTCGAGCTCTCCCCTCCTCCGAGTGCGATCTCGGTTCCCCCACGCGGACACGACCAGTTTCCGCGCTGGGCACTCGGTCGGCTCAATCCAGAGCTGGCCGAGGAGATGGCAATTGTCCAGAGCTGGGTCAGCCCAGTCACTACCGGAGGTCCGGAGGTTCTGGCAGAGCGCATGCGCAAGGCCCTTGTAAGGGTATGCGATGCAGCAATGCCTCGGTCGCATCGGCCACCGCAACGAAAGGCGGTCTACTGGTGGACCGCCGAGATCAGCGAACTGAGGGAGGCAGCCCTCAGAGCGCGCCGATCTCTTAGACGTTGCCGGCGCCGACAACCTCCAGACTATGTGGAGGAAAACCGTCTTGTCGGGGAGTATCGGGCTGCCAAAAAGGCTCTTCGGCTGGAGATCATCCAGTCAAAGACCCGGGCTCGGGAAGAGATATTAAAAAGTCTTGACGGGGACCCCTGGGGGCGTCCGTACCGGGTGGCCCGTAAAAAGATGCGGGCTTGCACAACCCCGGTTACGGCGTCCCTCGAAGAGGGGTCCTCAATTCCGTTATCGACGGACTCTTTCCAGACCCGGGAGCCTTCACTCCTCCGATAATGAGTCCTCCACATCCTGGTCCTTCGGAGACGGAGCCTCCGCTCGTCTCCGAAGAGGAACTTGACGTGGCCCTGGAGCGCCTCCGGGGCCGAAAGACAGCACCGGGACCTGATGGGATCCCGGGCCGAGCCCTCTTCCTGGCCGCTAAACACCTACGCGACCAGCTTCGGGAACTTTTCAATGCCTGCATCAGGTCAGGCGCATTCCCGAAGCAATGGAAGGAGGGCCGGCTATGCCTACTTCCGAAGGAGGGTCGCCCTCCCAACGATCCGTCCGCCTACAGGCCCATCGTCTTGCTCAATGAGGCGGCCAAGGTCTTCGAGAAGATCCTCGCCAGCCGCCTCGTTCGTCACCTTGATTCGAATGGGCCTGGGCTCTCTGAGGCTCAATTTGGATTCAGGGCAGGGCGTTCGACGTTAGACGCCCTGAACGCACTACGGAGCCTCACGAGAGAGGCGGAAAACATGCAGGAGTCCGTCCTGGCGGTTTCTCTTGACATTAAAAATGCCTTCAACAGTCTCCCTCACGAGACGATCAGGGCGGGACTCCTATCTCATGGAGTCCCGCCGTACCTCACGAGGCTGTTGGAGGACTACCTCCAGGACCGGTATATCGTCTGGGAAGGCGGCCGAGCTGGCCAGGCTATAGGTAGGCGACGCGTCGCGTGCGGCGTTCCACAAGGGTCGGTGCTGGGTCCGACCCTGTGGAACATTGGCTACGACTGGCTCCTTTGCGAGCCAGTCCTGCCCGGGATGGGGGTACTCTGCTTCGCAGATGACACTCTCGTCACGGCCCGGGGCGGAACCTATGAAGAGTCTGTGGAGCTCGCCAATGCCGGAACGGCGTTGGTAGTTCAACGTATCCGGCATCTTGGCCTGAGGGTCTCCCCTGAGAAAACGGAGGCCCTCATGTTCCGTAGACCTTATAGACGTGCACCCCGGGACGCACGCGTCACTGTTCAAGGTGTTGCGGTAGCTGTAAAGCCTCAGATAAAATATCTGGGGCTGGTCATCGATGGGACGTGGAGCTTCGGGGCCCACTTCACCCAGCTGGCCCCAAGGCTGATTAAATCTGCTTCCGCCCTGGCCAGGCTTCTCCCGAACGTGGGAGGGCCGGGCACGGCGGTGAGAAAGTTGTACGCCGGTATCCTCCGGAGTATGGCACTGTACGGAGCCCCGGTATGGAACCATGCCCTACATCGGAAAAACAGAACCCTGCTGAGGAGGACTCAGAGGGTTCTGTCGGTGAGGTCCATACGGGGATACCGTACTGTGTCATGGACGGCGGCAACATTGTTGGCGGGTGATCCGCCCTGGGATCTCCAGGCGGAGGTGCTCGCAACAGTGTACCGCTTCCGGCAGGATGCTCGAGCGAGAGGAGAAGTGCCGTGTCCGGCAGAAACTCGGATGATCAGGGCCCACGCGACCGAGGCCCTGATCCGAATTTGGCAGAGGGACCTGGAGTCCCCAGAAGCCGGGATTGCAACAGTGGAGGCGATCCGCCCCTACCTAGCTCGTTGGGTCTCGCGGAAACGCGGGACCCTGACGTTTAGGATGGTGCAGATACTTACTGGGCACGGCTGCTTTGGTAAGTATCTGCATCAAATCGCGGGGCGGGAGCCCTCCCCGCAATGTCACGAGTGCGGCGCGCTCCAAGACACGGCGTTTCACACGCTCGTGGAGTGCGTCGCCTGGGGGCCCCAGAGGTCCCTCTTAGAAAACGTCGCTGGTCCTGTGAGCTCGCTTCGTAGCATGGTCGAGGCGATGCTCCAGGGCCAGCAATCCTGGCTTGCGGTTTCCTCCTTCTGTGAGTCCGTCATGGCACAGAAGGAGGCCGCCGAAAGAGTTAGGGAGGAGGACGCGTACGCGGACCCCATCCGTAGGAGGCGGACCGGCGGTCGAAGGCGCCGCTACGCGCATCTCCACCTCCCATAATTACCATCACAGGGGGCCGCTGCTACGGGGGTAGCAGCGGACTTCCCCCCCTGATTGATGAGGTGGATCACCCTGCCACCGGGGTGGTCCAGTATTGCCGAGCGTAGGGGCGTCACGGTGCAGTAACTCTGTTCTAGATCCCGTGACGCCCCGTAAAAGCGTTGATACAGGGGCGCAGGTTCAGGTTTAGTGGGTAGTTCGGCGATCGGTTTCTCGCGACTGCTTCTGTTTGAAGCTAGCGTGGAGAACCGGTCGCTGAGAGTCCCACACACCCTCGATGCATGCTTCTGCGCTGCATGTGGCTCTACCCCCGAAGAGCCCGAGGACGGTGTCCAAAGACATTCCCCCTGCGTTATCAAAAAAAAAAAAAAAAAAAAAAAAAGATTAAATAATTATTGCAATTAATTTATTACTGTATATATACTTTACATAAGTATATACAATAATAGTAAGTAGTTATCGGCAAACGTGCGTGCGGCTTATATGTCAATTCCAGTATTATTCCCGCAAATTGCTTTTGCGCCTGGCCGCCATTTTGGTGACGTAACCGTAGCCGAACACTCAGTACTGTTAGCATCACTGGCCGGCGAGTACGCGTACATATCGTGTTGCGGATGACGTCAAGTGAATGTTAATTTGACAGGGTTTGTTCAATTTGCGGGTATAATATACTCATATTAGACGATCAACCACATTGAATCAATTTGTTTGATAGGCAAAGAACTGAAATACGCGACGGCATTCGATGACATTGAATGATTGAACCCTATATTTATATGGATCACTGTGGTTTGATTTACCCAAATTGAAAGAAATAAATGAACCGTCTAACATCGGCCGTAATTAAAAATGATAAATAAATGTTCGTTTACTAGTAATTTTACATCAGTTAAAATCTGTTTCAAATGGGGCGGTGTGCGAAAAATTACCTAAATACAGAAATAAATAAACTTCATCATTCTAGGTATATGATTATTATTACATAGTAACAGGATTAAATATTTTTTTTATATAATTAAAATTAATATTTAGTTCTTTAGTATTAGGAATGTTTACGATAACGCTATAAAATTTTTATTTATAAATGAATATAATGAAACTACGTTTTATTATGTGTACAAGTCGCGAAAACTTAAGAAAATATTATAAATGAATATTTCGGCCATATCATCCTATTCGAAATAGATTTTACACGTGTAGAAACTTTTAATGTCTGACTATCTGATTATGAAATTATAGATGAGCTGTATTCAAATTTATAATTTTATTGTTTAAATTTCTTTACATACGTCCAATAACTATAAATTAAAGATAATATTTGCTCTTCGTCTTGCGCGTACAATGGACATCGCAAGTCGTGCATTCGGAGTGTGAATGGAGCATAAAATCCCGGAACCAAAGCTGGCCAACACGACTGTCAAATAAACGAGCCGAGGATCGTAGGTCGCAGTTCCGTTACAGTACCTACTTGTCGTCGGTCGTTTACCCTTCTACTGCTCAATAGAAATTATAACTATGATGAAATATTATGATAGGGATGCGGATACATATTACAATAAACGTTACTATTTTAATAAAACTACGTTTTAACAACGGTTTTAAGCGTGGTAATTTACTTGATTTTGGTTATTCCGACGTTTTCGCTGCTTTTTCAGTTGCCGTGATCACGGACGACCAAAATCAAATAAATTATCGCACTTAAAACCGTTAAAACGTTTTATAATGTATAGGGTACAAGCCGAGAAAACTTAGAAACTATTATGTTACTATTTTGTTTATAAAAACAGTCTTTATAATAAGATCTATCATTCAACTTTCAAAATATGATGATAAAAATAATTTTAGCTACTTTTCAAACCATAAATAATTTGACTTCTTTCATTTTTACCTCCTTATAACGTCATAAGGAGGTAGGCTCGTACAAAATCTATAAGGCTGCAACTTTCTGTAAATTTAAACATATAGACTCTCAAGTTTATTTGACTTCCCGCTCCTCTATTTACTTATACGTTGCTTAACATATGCTTTATTAAATTTTTTGAAGTGAAATTCTTTAGAATCGTTGTGATTTGAAACTCGTTAGATGAAAAAGCGACAGTAAAAAGAGATAAACACATAAATCTATAAGACTAAGCCTGCGAGAGAATGAGATAAAAAAATCACATCACAGATTAGAGAGAATAAAACCGATGATTAAACATAGTTTCACGTTTGGACCGAAATAAAACTGATAATAATATTTTTTAGGCTAAAACAGTGAAAAATTAAAAGTGATACTTAAGAAATTTATTTTGAATTATAATATGTTGATGTATGTAGGGTAGTAGGGTAAAGGCTATATGTATATTAATAAAAGTTAGAGAAGAATTATCTCTGACTACATTCTCTAAAGTTTCATTTCTACTGCGTGTGAGCTGCAGGCACACACAATTTATTTTGTAATTGGACACAGATATTGTTTGGAAGAGATCATTATGAGCGATAAGACCGCCAATTGCAGAATAGCATTTATTTATTTATTGTATAGATAGGACATGTTACAATAAACTATAAAATTATTTTTATATAAAAGAGCGAGCGTTAAAATACCGTACCTATTATCTTACTTTTAAAAAATACTGAACTCACTTCTATCGTAGAAGTAACTTTGATTAGGCACTATTTAAATAATAATTAATACACTATTTGGCTTGTCATTTAATATTCTCGCGTAAAATTAAGAAGGCTTCAGCGTTTTGCAAGACGACAAAACACACGTTTTACATTCTTATTGTTGTCTCCATCTACATCTTTTGATTAGTTAACAATTTCTTTTAAGCTAGGTTGCCTGGAAGATATCGCTTTTAGCGATAAGTCCGCCTTCTCCTTTTATATTAATGTAATGGCCGCCTGTTATTTTGTCAAGACGTATTCGAACTATGCATTTTATTTTTGTAATTGTTTATTTTGGTGATCAATAAAGTGTTATCAAATCTAATCTAAAAAAAACGTCTTAGTTGATCTGATTGGCAAAGTGTCAAGTACCTCTTGTCTAGGCATTTATGGTGAATAATAAAGAGATTTCATTTATTCACTCAAAGGTGAAAGAAGACATTGAGATGAAATGTGGACATCGATTTATATCCGAATTTACTTCTATGGACTTTATGTTAAAATTTAACTGACAATTAAGCAAATGTACGGTCGATAAGATATAGGAACCAGCCAATACCCAAAGTGTGTAATAAATGTGGAGTCTTCTTGATATGTTGGTATCTTCACAATTTCTTCAGTCTGAAGAATTCGTTACAATTTGCCCAGTGTTAAAAAGACTGTCGAAGCATTGTACACTCTACCGCAAATATTCGAACTCACATCATTTCTAAAATATGTCTTAGTAAGTAAACCATCACTACATATAAATCATAAAAAATCAAAGGTCACTAACCATTAGCCTATTCAGCGAATAGTGAATATCTATATCAATAAATAGAATTGAACTGTTTGTCTATAATATAAAAATAAAATGACAAAATTTAAATGGATCTATCTTTTTAATATGATTGTTTTTAAAATTTTCACCTGTCAATTCGCCTGAAAAATTGTCTTGTTTGTCTGAAATTTCAGGAACAAAAAAGAATTTTATCTTAAATTTTCTCATTAATTCCATTTCAACATATTGTATTATATCAAAATATATGTAAAGTCCCACACGACACATGACGACAACGTGACGTTAATATTTTGCTGTAAAGGTAATTGACCGGTGATGACAAAACACACAAATGCATACCTACGGAACTCAATTTGGATAATATATGTACGTGAATTGCGAAAATAGACCTAGCCAATAATATTTATCTATTCTATTAAATATCATCTTTGTTTGTTATAAAAACTTTTTTTTTATAAATCTGCAGAGAACGCACACTTCCCCAGTTCCCAAGTACAGCGAATTCATTTACAAAATTTACATTGAAAACATAAAGTCTGCGCTGATTTAGGGACCCTTACACTAAATCAGAGTGAAATGAAGATGGTTTAACAAGAAAAGAGAGTCGAAATCCATAGCCCTCTCTACCGGAACTGGGTCCCTAAAACAGTTCAGATAATAAGGTTTGTACATGACTTTATCGTCTACACACCCATCGTATACCAAATATATATTTATTCTCATTGTGAAAGTATGACAATATGTTTTTTGCTTTAAAAACTTTGGTACTAATTAATTAATAAGCATGTCTGACAAATCGACTAACGACCCAGATTAGTATTTCATCCAAGTTTTTATCTGATTTTACTACCTCTAGTAACAATAAAGGTTAATTGAAGGATTATACAATAACTGCTGTCATCTCGTTATGGAGGTAGTTACAAATAAGTTCAAAGCAAATAAAGGTCTGAATCTTATTGGATACCTTCTTGCATTTCTTATCATTTATGACATTTCATCACAGATAACATAGAAGACAACATGGATTGACGAATAGACCAAAAATTCGAGAACTCTGTAAATATTGTGATCCATGTCACATTCTTATCCACAGTAATATTATGGGGGAAATATATTGTAATCGACTATTACCCGGCAAAACCAAACTGTTTAACAAAACCAATAGTGTTCCTCTTCTTATCTATATCGCTGTCAGAATATCTATAGATTATTCCAGTCAATACTTCAAGATAACAACGTTATCAATAAAATCGTAAAAAGTAAATTCAAACCTTGTAAAAAGTTGTTTAATTCTAATTCCCAGTTCTGATATACTATCTCTACTATTATGGGGGGTGGGGGCAGTATACCTGCCACGCTTGTCCAAGGCGGCTCGGCAGGTTTGGCACATCGGTTATCTCGGTGTGCAGGTTGCATCACGATATTTTCCTTCATCGTTGTTAGCACGTGGTAATTGTAACAATATGCACATTAGATCAGAAATCTGACTAAGGCTGGTGTGCACCGACTTTTAACCGATGATTAAAATAAAATAATCGCTAAAAATGTATGCATAAACAGTGATTATTTTATTATTTTTCTATCCGTGCAGGAACGGAGAAAGAATACAATTTCCCGCGGCCCGGCGGCCTGTCGTAAGAGGCGACAAAACAACCCACAGCCAGGTGGTAGGGCATTTGCCCGACTGGATGTCTACCACCCCTGGTCTAGAGTATGTCGCCATAACAACATTGTGTTGTGTTCCGGCATTAGTGACCAGGTTCCAGGCCCCTAAGGAGAGCAGCAGCGCATTCGTAGCACCTTTGGTGTTGCAAATGTCCATAGGCGATGGTAACCGCTGTCCATCAAGTGGGCCGTCTGCCTGTCTGCTGATCTCCTGCAATAAAAAAAAAAAAAAAAAATATTTTAATCGTTGGTTAAATGTCGGTGTACACCAGCATAAGTGGGGCATGCGTTCCGCCCAGCATCGAACCCGCGCCCTTTGAGTTTGGGACACGTGCACTAGCCATTATGTTACAACGACTTTTTTTACACATTATAATAAACATAATATAATGTCCCTTAGGTCTGACAAGCGTGGTGGGCATACTGTCCGTTCCCCTATAGTGGGAGGCCCAGGCCTAGCAGCGGGACGTTTATGGCTGTTATTTTATATTATATTCTACATATTTTTCGCCTTATATCTCATTATTTTTAACCGACTTCAAACAAAGGAGGAGGTTCTCAATTCGTCGGAATCTTTTTTTTTATGTATGTTCACCGATTACTCCGAGATTTGTCATCCGATTTACGTGATTCTTTTTTTCGACGCGGAAAAGCTTCCATTTGGTCCCCTAAAAATTTGACATAGTTTGGCCTAGTAGTTTTCATTTTATGAAACAATTTCCATTCACCTTTCGTAGGCGTACCCATAGCTAGACACTAAAAAGTAACAAATAAAAGAAAAAAACTTCGTTTAAAAAAACCGACTTCAAAAACTAAAAAGTATAAAATAATTTATTTCTAAGGCTATTATTATTAATATTATATATTATCTAAAACATCTTGAAGTCGATCGAGTCGTCGCAAAGTAAAACATAAAAATACTATATTTTGAAAATTACTAAACACCGACTTTAAGATGTTTAAGATGATATATATTAATAATAATAGCTTTAGAAATAAGTTATTTTATACTTTTTAATTTTTGAACTCGGTTTTTTAAACGAAGTTTTTTTTTCAATATTTTTAATAACTCCTTATTTTGAGTTACAGGAAAAAGTCGGACGCACAAATAAACTTGCTTCCTTCCCGATCCTTTTTAACAATAGTATGCCTATAAGCATATATGTACCTAAAACCTAATTCCAAGGCTTTTTATTTATTAACTCTTGTAATAAATATAAGTATTTTCCTGTGAGTTGTTTGTTTGTTTAATTATAGACTACATTATGTCAAACTGTTGGATGGCACCCAACGCCTGATAATAAATAGGCGGTCTAGACAACCCTTCCTAGATTTATTGATGAGAGGAGATGATGTTAATTTTATTATGAGCTTGGGCATACGCGTAGAGTCGGTTAATCTTCTTAACCTAGTATAACTGATCGTCTTTTTATCCTCTATAACTTGCTTGTAACTAATACAGCTAGTTTTAGATTTAATATCGTTAATCTGTGATAACACCAGGTAAAACTGATAAAGCTACTGTATTCCATAGAGTTGACCAATAAACACTGTTTGTATGTTTCATATTTCTGTCTCCATCCTAAGGGTCTGGATCTGGATGTATGACGAAGGAAGAAGAGAAGAAAAAGGAATTAGACATTTGTACCAATTTTTAAGCTTTTTTGTGTATTGTTATATTAATTTGATTGTACAATAAACTGTATTCTATTATATTTTAAACTAAGATATGCATTCGTCTACGCTTGACATGAAAATCCCGCGGGCTTCCCGGGACACAAAATAGTACATTATTTGAAAAAGAATATAAGATATCGTTTTAATGAAAATTGTGTCGGAAGAAGCTAACTTTTATGCACCCGAACAACTAAAAATCGCTCCCGGGAATATTCCCGTGGGGTTCCCAGGATAAGAAATAACGCAGAGCTTAAACTCTGCGTTAGACTTAAGTCTAGGTAGGAAATAGCTGTCGATCAGCGAAAACCGCATCAAAATCGGCCCAGTAGTTTTTACTACATTTTAAATCTTAAAAAAATGCATCAGGTTCTCTGTCCTTTATAATAGTCTATTACAGTTGATTTTTGGAATAGTTTCAATGTACAGACACGACATGTTTAGAATTGTATAATATTATAAGTATATTAAAATCGAAATGCCAAAACAAACTTGAGTTGTTATCCGGCATTAGTAGCCAGGTCTCAATCCTTTTTTCAAGGCTAACAGCACTATTGGTGTTGCAAATATCCATGGAGTACGATAACTACTTTCCATCACAGCCGTCAAATTGCCTTCGGCAATTAAAGGGCATTGTTTTGCCTGTGATGTAGGCCTATACCATTGCTGGCACGCTACCCAATGGTAGGCACATAGGCAATTTATTCAAATTAGTAAAAACAAATATATTTTGAACCCATGCAAATTGTATCTCTTTCAAGACCACGGGCCATAAAGATGGCCCGGACATTTGGAGGGCTTGCGTGGGGCCATGGGAAGGCCAACACGTAGATGCCCTTTGACAAATTTAATGTAAATGTGGCATAACAATGACCGGCGCTTATCCCTGTCTACACCATATAATAATGCACCCAAGGACAAGCCCCGGCCAGTGTAGGACTATTGTGGGAAATGAGGACAAAAAGTACCGGGCTATTGGTACCCATGCAATATTATTATTATTGTATGGCTACAAAATATTAAAATTTGTTAACTTTTAATAAAATAATAAGATAATTATCATTGGACTGGGGTGCCAACAATGGCGTGTGTGCGTATGTGTGCTGTTTTCGTCATTCCTCAAAACGCTTACTTTGCGTTTTTGCTAATATGTGTACAGGAACCTAGAAAAACCAGTTTTATACAGATTGATACACGATAAAAATCCACTACATTGTGTTAAATATTAATTACCATTTTGATCTCAGCTGGCCTTCATCATTCTCTATTATCAGTCACAATTGAATGCCTCGGATACCGCATCGTGGGAATTTATATTCATATTTTTTGAGTTACTCTGTTGTTTTAATACGTTCCAAACATTTCTAGCAAACCAGACGTCTGAACTACATTATCAATCTTGTTTTTGACGTTGACAAAGGAAAATAAACGGAAATCGTGGGATTAAAAAACGTTCTTTTGATATACCACTATCACACAACACACAACAATCACGCATTATTTTCTTAAATTCCTACTGGTAATACATTGGTAAGTCTTGTATGCTAACATTGTCTTTGTGATTTCACGAATCTATATTAATCACAAATAATTGTTTATAGAAAGTTCGTATTTTTGAAAGGTTCCGAACCAGCTCAACTGATAGTACTATAAAACTTTCATCATATTATCATCATTATTACAACCATTACAATTAATATATATTTATCAATCAATCAATCGCTGCCACAAGAAAGCGCGCCCAGAAAGCGGGCTGCATTGTCACGCCATACGACAATTTATGTACACGTAGTGGTCGCCCAGTGGTCGAAATTTGAGCATAATTAATTTAAATTATAACTTTGAACATCATTAACATTCTGTTGTCAAAGACTATAACTCCTATTAATCACAAATTTCGCCAAGGCTACACTGTTAATTTGACTTGAACAATAATCAAAAGAGTACATAATTTACGGGTGGTGTGTGTCAAACACCACCATGTAGTGTGTGTAATGTTTTTTTATTGCTTTACTTTATTTTTATGCATAATTTAGAAATAATATTAGCGTTCTGCACTCTTCTATATAAACTATATAATTTCATAATCCTCCGTCCGAGCGATTTTCGTAAAAAGGGGTATAAAATTTTTGCTTCACGTATTGTATTAATATAAGGATTTAGTTTAAAATTAATATTTAGTTGTATTATTTTAAGATAGTTGAGTACATTATTACAATACGAAGACGATTCGGTTATTACCCGGTTGATATTTTTGTGATTTTTATACTTTTCTGTATAGTTTCTTGAATGATTGAAATGAAAGCTACAGTCATTTGGAGGCAAAACTCAACTTTTAAGGTCTTATTCATAGAGAGTTAGGGTAAGAACCAAGCGTTCCAACTTACTCTAACTCACTATGAATAAGATCGTTAAAATATTTAACTATCAGTTACCTATATCTTTAGTGGAATATGAGGAGTGATTCTCTTAGCGATGCGATCATGTTCATTAGATTACATCGTATATATGAGCGACAAAACCGCTATTAGAGGGTAGTCGCTCCTATTAATTGAAACTAAATTTAATTTTGCAGAATTAGAAAATACTTAGAACACACGCAAAAGTGTAGAAGCCCTCAAAATTTGTCCAACGACATAATTTCAACAATGAAAATCCAAAGACCATTTCGTATTTACGCACTATTTTAAGAACAAAGCGTCTAATAAAAGATTTAAAATTCGAGGCAAAACCTATAAACGAACATCATCACGTCGACGCTTTCTTAGACGTCATTGTCTACGTAAAATAATATTATTTGGGTAACTCAAAAGTAAAGTGGATAGTTTTATAATAAAACTGTCACTATTGTAGCGTGGCAGTGCGTTGGATGTAATGAGAAACAAAGTGTCGCAGACGTACGTGTGTGTATAAGTGTAGCGCACACAGGCTACTTGCGACAGCTACAAAATGCCGCAACTTAAAGCTGGCAGCGACTACGCGGTTAGTGGCAAACCAGCGCCGTCTTAACCACGTGGGATGCCTCTTAGTAGTGATACAAAACAAAATTAGTAGTAAAACGATATATATCGTGAATTTCAAGCGATTAAAATTTTTTTTAGTGATCGAATTCAGATGATATTCGGTAATTTTCAGAACTATCTGATCATGCATAATATGTGTAGGTAGGTATAGTGCTCAGAGTACTACTTGAAACTCATTGCTTATTGTATAATAATGGAGACCAACACAGCAAGTCGTAGAAGCCGAAAAATAGCAATCAAACCAACTTTAATACACATCTCAAAAAGTAAAGTACGAATAAGAGAGGGCTGTACCGTGCAAGTGACGAGTATCAGAGTTTTTGTCTACATTTTTTTGGTTGGTAGTGGCCATGCGAAGCGACCAGCGTCGTGCACTTTATACAACGAGTTCACATGTGAAAAAATAAACATTCAAGTAACACGTATAAGAAGGTATTAACACCTATAGATTCTGCCTAGTTACGGTTATAGATAGGTAGTAGTTTTCACTTATTTTCTTAATTACATTTAGTTTTCCCTTAATGTTAATTAGCCTTAACTGTACTTTTACTGCAATAACACTTTCTGTTAAACGTGGTCTGTGTGCGGTGAGCCTAAGTGTGACGCAAGCGATGTCGCCCGGCTGAGAATAGACAGACGGACGGGAGACACCTGTGTCGTTATGTCCACTACAGCCATATATCGATAGCCACTATTAGAAACTCGTTATGTGTACCGAATAGTATTAAATTTAGAACTGTTATAACTACACACTTGAAATCGTAAAATGAACAATGTCGCTTTGTCAAGTCTACCGAAATGTCCTAATAACACATAGTACATAACGTTGGATAATTTAACTATATTTAAGGTTAGAAAATCATAGCCTAGGTTTATATAGATAAATACAAAATTGCATTTAAAACGATCTAATGGACTAAATAACTACTGATAAGAAGGTACATAGTAGTACCATAGTTATACGAGTATAGTTATTGACTTCGTGATATCCGTAACTGATAAATTTATTTAATCCTTATCGACATGTTAAATTGCAAAACAACCATTTGGTACCACACTAATATAATAACCCACGATGCGCAGTAACTGACTTTGCACGTAAAACTGTCTATGGCACAATCGTCTGTTATTTAATGCAGGCTATGTAGTAATAATATAACCAATAGTATTTTTTATTTACTATCGTGACTACCTTATATTAAGTTAAATTAAAAAATGAGTCCTTACCTAAGAAAATTAGGATGTATCTTCACAGTCTGCATACTCAAAACTGCAGTGATGGGTTTTGGCCAAAAACCTCCGAATCTTCCGCATACTGTCCGACATAAATCTAAACTTTCATAAGTTTGGGATCTACGTGGATTTGTAGTGTTTCCAGTAGGTTCTGGTTGATCCGAGCGTTCGCAACCTTCGTCAGGTACACAAGTGTACATCCACGAGGGCCTGAAAGTATAAGAAAAAATACTTATCAGACTCAGACCAACGGGATGGGTAGAGCGAGCCCTGAGCCCTCAGAGTAAGGCTGCCTGACCATTAAAGATGTGTGGTATCAGAAAATCAGGAAACTGTATGTTTGATTGCAGGTTAAATGTAGCGGCTTACTGATAAATATAGGGTTGAATGTCCTCCAAGTTGTTTTCTTCCTGGTTACATTGTGCTAAATGTAGAGTTGCTATTACTAATATCGTCCAAATGTACGCCATATTACCTGCAAAAACGAAATGAATTCTATTAAATCCAATTTGACACTAGTTTACTATTAGGGCATTTTACATTTATTACTTCGTTCGTAGGACTTGGCTTTTGTGTTAATTAACTCTGCAAGATGTCGAAAAGAAAACTGAAAATAAAACTTCTGTTTAAACCATCCATTGAGGCCTTTCGTAGAGTTACAGCGATATTAAACGGTTCAATTGTCCTTTGATTTGGATGCATGAGTCAATGTGATCCATATAAACATTAACTTCAATAATTCAATGTCATTGAATACGGTCCTGTTCTTTCAGCGGTCCAATTCTGCTATTCCTATCGTATTAGAATCGCCTTGTAATTGGACCTATCAACTAAATGATCACGGTGTATTATTGTCAGGATCTTGGGAACCGAAAATGCTTCCGATAACCCTGAGGCCAGCTTAATACCATCAGCTATAATCCACACACCTAGTCTAAGATTGTCTCAAACTAGTGATATTTTGGAATTCATAAATCAACACACGAACTTAAACGTGAAAATGTAAACTATAAATGCACCTTTTTTTTCAATTATATGAAACTAGAGTTTACCCCGCGGCTGTGCCACGGGTTAACCTCTAGTGCGTGTCTCTTGTTTATAGAGCAAGCGCTACAGGTTATATTATATTACATTTTCATGTATTTGCCCACAGAAGATTCACTTCATTTTATGTCGCTAACTATACCATCCCCCGTCTATATGTAAACAACATAAATTTCAAAACTTGAGCAAAAAGGCCAAAATGGTCTAAATGGTCAAAATGACCAAAGAGGCCAAAATGACCGAAAAGGCCACAGTGACCGACGTGACCAAAATGACGGAATACGCAAAAACGATCAAATAGGCCAAAATGACCAAATAGGCCAAAATGACCAAATAGGCCAAAATGACCAAAAAGGCCAAAATTACCAAATAGGCCAAAATTACCAAATAGGCCAAAATTACCAAATAGGCCAAAATGACCAAATAGGCCAAAGTGACCAAAAAGGCCAAAATGACCAAAAAGGCCAAAATGACTAAAAAGGCCAAAATGACCAAATAGGCCAAAATTACCAAAAAGGCCAAAATTACCGACATGGCCAAAATTACCAAAAAGGCTACAGTGACCGACATGGCCAAAATGAGTAAAAAGGCTAAAACAGCCAAAATGACCAAATAGGCCAAAATTACCAAAAAGGCCAAAATGAAAATTATCCCTTGTCCACCCTCAGTATTAAATTTACATACGTACCGAATATCAGCCAAATCGGCCCATTAGTTCTTCCGTAAAAGCAAACAAACAGAAAGACAAATATATTTTTATCCCGGAAACTATCCCACTTTTCGGGATAAAAAGTATCCTATGTTCATTCTCGGTATCGAAAACATATATACTGAGTTTCAGCCAAATCGGTCCAGTAGTTTTTATGTGAAAACGGAACAGACAGACAGACAAGAGTTACTTTCGCATTTATAATATTAATAGGGATTGTTAATTCTCTATTCCATACTAGCTGGCCCGGCAGACGTTGTCCTGGCCGGAAAAGCTTTAATCGATATCCCGACAGCAACGCCATCTACCGGGTCCAATTGTGAACTAACTCAGAAACCTTCTTTGGCACATGTACAACAACTTTGCTAAAGATCATCACATGATCAAATGTATAATTTACGATTCTAGAAAGGACATACAGAAGAACATTCATTTTTATATATAAGAAGAAGATTGTACACAAAATAGTTACAAACAAAACTAAAAATAATGGTGATTTACAAAGGCAAGCTTAACCATAAAAAGAGTTGAGAAGAGTTAATTAACTGTGTACAACCTAGAAGTTATTTTAAAACACCGTTTTGTTTACACTCTGATAGTTCAACATTAGCAGTGGACAACGATAGGCATTGTATGACTTACATAACATTGCTGCAATTTATTTTTGTTTATGTAGCGTTAAACTCGCGTGCAGCATAACGGAACACGACAAACAACGCGATTCACATATCGGAACTTCACGCTGTGTTGCCGTTCCACTTCCTAACACGCGATGCCTTGTTACGCCACTTGACGTTTGACCAAGCTCATTATCATTGTTATTTGGGCATGCTTTTGTAGGTCATACGCAAAAGCAAAGCGTCTTTTGCCGGGTTTCTAGACTATACATACAGTCCATTAATTTGTTTTAGTCCAGATCAAAATTTGTCATAAACTCCTTCCTCCTATTAATGATAAAGAGAACAATGTTCTTCTTTTATTAGAATTGACCACTTATTATTGACTATTTAACCACTTGCAAAAGGAGGAGGTTCTCAAATTGGTCGGTATGTTTTTAGTTATTTTTTATGTATGTACACCGATTACTCTGAGATTTATGATCCAATTTACGTGATTCTTTTTTAGTTCGACGCGGATTAGTTGCCATTTGGTCCTTTGAAAATTTAACGTGCTTTGGCCTAGTAGTTTTCATTTTATGAACATTTATTATGAAAAAAAAACATTCCGTTCCATATGTACACCGATTACGCTCAGATTTATGATCCGATTTACGTGATTCTTCTTTAGTTTAGTGCGGAATACTTGTCTTTTGCCCCTCTAAAAATTTAATATAGTTTGGCCCCAGTAGTTTTCATTTTATGATTTTTTTCCGTTCCGTTCTGTATGTACACTGATTACTCTGACATTTATGATCCGATGTACGTAATTCTTTTTTAGTTTTATGTTGAATAGTTGGCATTTGGTCCCCTAAAATTTTTTAATAGTTTGGCCCAGTAGTTTTCATTTTATGATTTTATTTTTGTAATTTTAAAGTTTTTTTTATTAAGCTATTATTACATATAGAGCCTATTTTTTAATCACAAGATAAAGAGTTATTCATAGAATAAAATAAAACATGGGAAAATTAAAATGACAGTTACATAAATAAAACACTTGAATTATTACATTTTTAATTTAGTCAGGTTATAATTTACTCGACTGATATCTTTTATTTGATGATCAAAAAATCGCCCCTTAATCGGATATACCCCATATCTCAAGAGAAAAACTCAATATTTTCCCACTTTACTTAAACAGGTACAAAACCCTAAACACAGTATTATTTGAAACAAACGCGTTCGCTATGAAAGTTTGGTTAACATACATCAGACCCAACCTTTTACTAACTTAATTCATTTTGAGTATCATAGTAACAGGGTAGTTGACAGTCAGACGAATTGAGAAACTTTTTATCATCTTACAAATCGCCAAAACCCCCTAAAGTTTGTACGAGCATGACAAGTTATGACATCATTGCTTAAACGAGTCAAATAGTTAATAAAAACGTTTTAAACAATAATTAATAAGCTATTTGACTCCTATTACTTGTACCTGCTTATGACATAATAAGTATTGTCGGATTTTAAAAAGTATCTCAGTTGATTTGACTCTATTGTTTAAATATATTAAAATTATTTTTATTTATCTGAAAATATTTTTTGAATTTATTGCAACATGTGTCATGTACCCAATTGCTTGATGTCATCGTTCACTGACGAAACAATCAGCTAAAAATAGACTGCACAATTAATAAGAAACAGTCAACAAAACTTTTAAAAGGAAATGACCAATCTATTGTTTTGTTTGACTCAGATGTAGATATCTCTTATAGCTTGTCGTCGTAACTATACAATACTAGAGCTTTCCACGAGCATTGCTTGCGTGAATCTATATCTCTTAGAAACTATAATATATTATTTGATGGGGTATCCATTTGTGTAAAAAACGGAGTCTCGAACTCCCAAAGTGAAGCCGACTATGATGCCAATCTCAGAATAGGGTCGATCGAACCGCAATTCATTACCAAAACCCAGTATTAAATAATAAACGTGAAATAATTCCTAGTGGATCGTTTTAACCACACAGATGTAAACCACGTGTACAATACACAATTTTAGTCATTAAAGTTTTAAGAACATGATTCACTTCATTTGACCGTTTTGTTCATGTCAGTTCCGTGCAAAATAATGTTTAACTATTTGAAAATAAAGTTAAAAATTACTTAGATCAAAGTTGTTTGATTTTGTATCTTGTCTAAGAAGATTGTTTAGACATGTAAAACTTTTTTATTGGTTTTAATATAAATGTTAAACGTAATTATTATATCCTCTTTGTTTCTTATTGTTAATCTCAGCGTCTGTCATTGTCAACATTGCAGTTTTCTTTTTTCGCGTTGCCATATTTTATAAACGTAACATTTATTAAAATGTTGGCAGTGTTATTTCTTGCAGTCATGCAAGCAAAGCCGACTTACAAGGGACGAACAGTTTCATTCCGCGACTGTACAAACAATTATTAAAATGACCAAATTGATTCAGATGTGTTTGAACCGTGTATTTCAATTTTAATGTAATGGAAATTTAATACAATCACTCAAAAGTGTAATTACACGTGTAAAATTTGCAATAACAAGAAAATACTCTAAAATACCTATTAGTAAATTGCAATGCTTTATGGCTGTTACAAAACCAACCGGATAGGAAAAACTGTAATGCGTATATAATTGATTTTTTATCACTAATCATTACTACAATACTACATACAGTTACATTTGTAATAATTAACAAAACATCCAACAACACAGTTGATTTGATATAAATTCGTACATTTAATTTTATTATATCAAAAGAATTTATTTCATTTATGTGTTCCATTGTACTTAAAGAGTGAAATTCCTTTAGTTTGTATATTTGTTTGTTCCTTCTACACAGCTTTGGGCATTCCCACTGGTTCATTAACCGATTACGTAACTTTCGATAAGGATTGGACACACTGCTGCTTTCCGAGTATGTATTTGTTAACCAAATACTTACAATTAACCAAATAATTCACATCATAATATCATCCTAGTATTAAATCTTAGTTACGTCCGGAGTGTCCACTTCAAAGCCCAAGGTCCGCTGTCCATCTTCTAATTCCACTTCGTTCCACAAATATTAGCTGTGTGCTACACAACACAAACACACATACACACACACACAGCACACACACATCTCTCTCAACATCTACCAACTTTTCTTGGACCTATCTTCACAACTGGTGTATTATATACCTACCTATATTAAATTTATTCCGCTTTAACTCTAAAAAACATGACTGTGAATAATACACTCTATAAGTAAACAAAGAATTATCTAGTAATGACTCGCTGGATAATATGAACACTGTATGACTTAATTATTATAAACAAAAACAACATAATGAGTATAGCAACAGTATTGACGGTTGAATACTATGAATGAAGGCCGATCACCTTCAAGTCTTGTTATAGAAAAAACTGCACAAATTAATATAGTAAAACATATTAAAAGGAACTCGTTTATCGATAGAAAATTCATGTCAGTAGGCCAATTAATAGCTGTGAATGTGACCGCTATAAGCAGGACTGCAACATTAAACATATTTTTTGTTTAAAACACTTTTTTTTTTTTTTTTTATTGCAGGAGATCAGCAGACAGGCAGACGGCCCACTTGATGGACAGCGGTTACCATCGCCTAAAGACATTTGCAACACCAAAGGTGCTACGAATGCGCTGCTGCTCTCTTTAGGGAGCCTGGAACCTGGTCATTAATGCCGGAACACAACACAAGGTTGTTATGGCTTTCCATTGATATATGAATGTTAAAATTGTATTCCTGTAAATGTAATAAAACAACTTTCGGATTTTTGTAACAAGTCGAAACATATTGTATCCGTGCAGGAACGCAGAAAGAATACCTACTATTTCCTTCAGCCTGTTGTAAAAGGCGCCAAAACAATCCGGATGGTAGGGTATTTATCTGTCTATCAACCTTGGTCTAAGGTATGCTGCCATACCACCATTGAGTTGTAATCAAACTATCGTTTTAACAGTTTTAAGCGTGATAATTTATTGTTTTTTTTAAAAAAAATTATTGCCTGAAGCAGGCAAACAGGCGGACGGCCCACTTGATGGAAGGTGGTTACCGTGGCCTATGGACGTTTGCAACACCAGGGGCGTTGCCAACGTGTTGCCGGCCTCTAAGAAATTTTATAACGCCCTTCTTAAACAACCCCATGTCGTAGCGCAGAGGGAAAACCTCGATGTATATTGATGTTATGTATACTAGCCTCGAAAACTTTAGAAAACGTTGAGTTGTGTTTCGGCATTAGTGGTCGGGTTCCAGTTTGCCATTAGAAAACGGCACATTAGTAGCGCCGTTGGTGTTAAAAAGGTCCATTGGCGATGGTAACCGCTTGCCATCTGGTGGGCTGTCTGCCTGTCTGCTGAACTCGTGTAATAATAAAAACTTAGTAACTAAGCACGAACTCTCGTCTCATTACAATAACATAAAATATGTAGGTACGTTCGGTAAGTTTCGTCACATCTTCTCGTCGACCATCCAACAGTGCTTGTAGAATAGTCTTCGAGAAAAGCATCCTCCCCGTTTTGACCTACGGGGCTGAGACGTGCAGGATCGGTCTATAAATTCAAAGTCGCTCAGCGGACTACGTTCGGAATCGCTGTTATGAATAAAATCCGAAATGAAGATATTCTTAAGAGAAATTACCGACATAGCTAAACGACCAATGGTATAAACGAGTACTAGAGTGGAGTCCGCGTCTCAATATAGATCGTTTAGGACGCCTTCCAGCCTGATGGACCAATGATCTGCTGGTAACTGCTGGATGACGACAGCAGAGGACCGGGAATCGGGATACGTGGCACAAAATTGGGCAGGCCTAAATTCAACATTGGACTACGTATGGCTGACGACACATGTAATAACGTATCAAGCGTAGGTATCTTTTCCGAGTAGATGTCATGAAGGAAAGAAACTTATTATAAGTTACCTAATAAGCAAAGAAAACAACGAACAAGTGGAAAAATTAATGGCAACGGATAAGTGGAAAAATGAATCGCAAGGGACAAGTGGAAAAACGAATCGCAACGTACAAGTGGAAAAACTTCAACTGAAAAGTGACAAAATGAATCGCAACAAAATTTTTAGTTGAAGTTTTACGGACAGGTTTTCAAATTGGACAAATACATTTACAATCTGCGTCATTACGCGGACAAAGTCTCGGGCAGAAGCTAGTTATGATATAAAGGGTGCATAAATGTAATTGCATAATTAAAGAATAAATTATGATTAACAAAAGTTATTTTCTCATTAAAGTCCTTAAATACGACTTGATAGATAACACCACAATGCAAAACAAGATTAAAGATGAAAAAATTTACCTATGTGAAACATCAATTATAACAAAAATACAACAGACAATAAATTAAATATCTGTGCTACTTTAGTAAAATAATTAGCTATGGGAAAATACCAGAACACAGACAGTTGTATGATAAAAAATGTAGGGCATTTAAGTCATTTAAGAATTATCATATACAGCTAACGAACGTATAATTGTTTCGGGTATTTATTAAATTGCATTAAAATACATACTAATTTATACTTTTAGAGCAAGATTACAATATGAGCCCATGAACATCTCACTACAGAAATCGAGTCCACCCTTTTTTCAGAGGGATTGGCGGTAAATATGCAGCGCGCAAAAGTAAAGTTTGTAAACCGGTCACAATGTATGTTTCCTCATCATATTCTCCTTCACGGTCAGCACGCGATAATTGGGTCAGAAAAACTGTTCAAGCCATGCATGCTTCATGAATGTGATATCTATTGCTATAGTATTATTAATGGCCGGTTCTTATATATTCTTTCTATCTCGGTTAAAAGACACATGCTTCATACAGTAATATCAAAATTCAACCCATGGTAAAACAGTTAAATGAATAATAAGATATAGAAACCAGATGATAAATGTTAAAGGCGTAGTAGTTCAATGGCTAAGTCGTCTACTTATCGTTTCAATAACGTACCAGATCCCAAGTCTGGCCGTGTAATATACATAAATACATAGGTATGGTTCAAGTTGAAAAATCTTTATTTATATCCAAGTTAATCGCTAGTATTTGTAGAAAGACTGCGCGAATAAAATATTCTTGAGGAAAATACCTCAAAACTACGAACTCAACTTTACATAACTAAAGATTTAAACCATTTTAAATAGTATTAATATTTTACCTTGAGAATATAATTAATATGACCATGCATTTCTAAAATATTATTTGTTTTATTACCATTTACTATACGTATATGATGGTACGAAATAACAATGTGATTAACCGTGCACATTAAATTTAAGATAAGCGTGGTAGGTATATTGTACGATCCAGCTTAGTAATAATGTTTGCTGTCACCCACTCACTTGGTACTGGTTGAAAGAGTAGATGTAATAATTCAAAGTACATCATATTAATTAATTGTAATAAATACATAAAAAAGTACATGATTCAAAATTAAGTATGTATTTGAATAAAAAATAGAACATTTAAGGGCTGCGATTGTGTATCTATATCGTTACCAAAATTTGGCAGAACTCTACTAACACACTTAAGTAGGTAGTTGGATCTATTAATTGATTTGATGATTGAGTGAGTAACTTTGGTCTTTAAACACGTCGTACTCACTAAGTTTTTTTATCTATGGCTGCAACGCCTTTGGCATTGATTTTGCCAATTTCAAAGTAATTAATGCAAATCAGCAAACAAGATTTTAATCGGTGATTTGTACGAGTTTTTGCAAATCTCTATACAGGAATGTCGATATAGGAACTCGCCATATAACGTCTTCATGAAGAATTAGACACGATTAAAATGTCTTCTTATATCTTATACTAATATAAAGCTGAAGAGTTTGTTTGTATGTTTGATTGAACGCGCTAATGTCAGGAACTACTTAGTCGTCTGATTTGAAAAATTCACTGTTAGATAGCCTATTTACCAAGGTAGGCTATAGGCTATATATCATCACGCTAAGACCAATAGGAGCGGAGCACCAATGAAGAATGTTTCAAAATCGGGCGGTTTTAAAAACAAACACGCGTACGATGTCGCGGGCAGGAGCTAGTGTTTTATATTGGGCGACATAGAAATAATCTTACAGTATAATAATGATATTTTTGTGTTAGGTGAAGAAATTACGATGCAGGAAAAATGTGTCATTGTTATATGTTTTTAACATTGTCGTCACACGGAGTTAACATCAGTTTTCGGAACCTGTAATGACCTCTGTGGTGAAGCGGTATTAGCGTTGGCCCGTCATGTACACTAAAAACAGAAGACACCGGTTCGATTCCATGCGGGTATATGACCTAGGTGTCTGGAATGACCTAGGCTTGTGTGTTATGTTGTTATTAGTTGTTATACCAACAACTGAAGCGCAATTTGCTCAGCTGGTATAATAAATAATAGGTTATATATAATGTGCATAATAATGTAAATATACAAACACCGCAATGTCAACTTAAAAATTGTGTGTTTGTCTGTGTATAATATTATTTGTCCCGCAATAGCATCGCAAAGTCGTTAGCTGAAGTAGAGGTGGACCGGTTACGTCTGTTACAGCGCGAAGATCTGATGAAGGGCAATCCTGCAGTGGTGACCGCGATTTGGGAAATGTTATGTGGGACATCTTCCGGTGCAGAGTACGGATAATCTGTTCAAGGTTAGTTAAAAGCTGAATGAGAACAGCGATAGACCAGATAGTCGCAAACTTGCGAAGGCTTGCATCCAGCAGAGTACTGCGATTGATTGATCGATGATGAAAATGGACTCGCATCCCACGTTCTAGGTTAACAGATGTGTCTTATATGGATAGTTTCTATATCTTTATATTCATTCATTGGTGGAATTTTGACATTACTTATATGGAGCTTATGTGGAATTTTAAACCACAGCAAGGGAAATGAACGGTCGATAAGATATAGTTACCGGTCATTATTCGCCAGTTCGCCACACATATTAATCTTTGACACATTAGTAGCTATGATTTTTTAAAGTAATATTTATATTAACAACCCACGTCACTAGAATGAGAGAGCCGTATTAGTCACTAAACTACAAATTATTTCAATTATGAAAACGAAAAATTAAAATCGGTTGACAAACATACAAATTGTGTGTCCTCCAAGCTAAGCAAGTGACGCTTGTGTTATGGGCGACATACAACGTACCACTCTGTGGCCAATCCAACTATCCCAGATCACAGTAAATATCGGAAAGTTCACCTACCAATTTACCATGCCATGAATCAAACCCGGACTCTCAGTGTTGCAGTGTGTTCAGCCGGCAAAGACTTAGCCCGCTCAACCACAGAGGCCGTCAGTAATAAGTTAACATCAGCTAAAGAGGTCAGAAGTTAACCTACATGCTACACAGTGAACTTAATATAATACAATAATTAAAACTGACGACTGATGGGTTTTCACGGCTTTATTACAAAAACAGACTCCTTGTACACATACATCGTGACTGTCTGTATATGTATTGTGTATGTAGGCATTTTTTAGAAAGTGTATTCAACATGCTGCTACATAATGTAAAAAATTAGGGATTTCGACCATACCTGATGTACATACATACATACATACATAACTTCACGCCAGGTCCCTTGCGGGGTAGGCACGAACAACAGAGCGCCATTTAGGCTTATTCTTACACACCTCACTTGCTTCTTTGACATTCATAGTTCTTGTCATGTGAACTTCATGTCATACCTGATGTGTATGTTACATATTGCAACTGATGGGTGGAAACATTTTTCGGATATATATACATATAGTGTTGTGTAGTACATGGAGCCTGTGTATCATTTTAGAGTTCTCATCATTAGACGAAGTGATCAGAGAGCTGGTTCCGACCTCGGACAACGGATCAATATGGTGATCCAACGTGGTAAGGTTGCCATCCTTTCGGAAACCTTACCCATTGATTTCGATGGTGCAGGGGTTCCAATCAGTAGATTAGAACCCCTGCACCATCGAAATCATTATAAGTATATAGAGATTTAATAAAATAGAAGTCTTCTTCGTTGTAGTTACTAGTATACACAGTTTATGTATATTTAGAAAATTCTTCAAAATTAAAACGAAATTTTAGTAATGTGAAATACTTATGTCTTGAAAACGGGACTATTCCCCTATCATTTTAACCTATTTTAAAGAATTCTGAAAACACATGCTGAAATTACTTCCAATATTAATGTGTAATAAATAAGTTCCATTGAATATTTTTTTAATTTATGCTACTTTCCATTAAATTATTTATTTAGTCGAATAACAAAAAAATTGACTTTCGTCACTTGAGCGGCACTCTCCCCTGTGTATAGTTTCACACGCACTTGGCCAATTTCTAATTATAAACAAGTATGAAAGGCTATGCTAATTGAGCCGGATACTCACACGAAAGAAAGCAGGCAGTCTCACCGCAAAGTATCAAGTACAATGAATAACTTTCTTATACACTTTCATTCACCTATTTTTATAACATTTCTCATATAATTAATATGCTTAATTTTCTGGGTTTTATTTAATGATAGCGCACTGTTTCATCGATGCAGTCCGATGGCTGTTTATTAGCAACACTTGAATGTAACTGAATATTTGTAGTTTGTCGATGCACAATTTTTGTTCTTTTTGCCTGAACTCAAAACAAGATGAGGGAACTAAACCGGATTGCAGTTACAGTGGTTTTTGTCCTTTTACATTAATGGCTACTTTATATTTTTATATTTGTTACGATGCACATTGCACAGGAACGTGTTCGCGGCGCAAGGGTCGTGTTTACTTTGCCACCGCCGCCGATTACTGTCGGTTTTATGTGTTTAATTTTTACAAGATAAATTAATAATGCCACATCGGGAGTATTATCGCGTTTTGATAAACGCGCGCGAACTGGCGGAGGCCGCGAAACGCTCTGATTGGATGACTAAACGCGGCAGTTCGCGCCAACGTACTGTTTTGGCGGCAGATCCGTTTATAGACGGAACAACTACCACTCCTAAGTGCCTTTGTTATGGCTTTTGTAGTGCCTTGAACTTAAATTCGCAAATATATATGTCATTAAAATTTACAAGAAATATTTTTTCCACAAATATGTGTATGACTAATATTGTATTAGCAATAATATCTTGTTTGATTTATATGATTACTATAAAACACAACAAAGACATTCAACAATAAAAAAAAATCAATATTGACAACGCAAAGTTCTTCAACCCTTCATCAAAGATTATCTATTATCTTACGCAGGCCAGAAATAAAATCGAATAAATGCATGTAGGTATGTCCACGTAAAGCAAACATTTACAGTTTTTCTCATTTGTCATAATTAAGTACCATATTAAAAATTACTTCGCACAATCTTCAAACTCCTTTTTGTTGAAAATATTTTTTAAGTTTTACCACACTTATCCGTGCAGAAACAGAGAAAGAATACAATTTCCTAGGGCGGCCTGTCTGTCGTAAGAGGCAACAAAACAACCCACAGCCAGCTGGTAGGATGGATGGCTATCTCCCCTGGTCTAAAGTATGCCGCCATAACAACCTTGAGTTGTGTTCCGGCATTAGTGACCAGGTTCCAGACTCCCTTAGAGCGCAGCAGCGCATTTGTAACCTTTAGAGTTGCAAATAGTTTAGAGCTTATTTGTCTAATTATACTGAGAACATATATTGTCGAGTATTTTAAATAAAAAATGTATTATATTAAATTAAATTACAAAATATAGATCAATTACGTTCTGGTAATTTTAACTAGATACTTTTTGACGTCGTACTTCGCCAGCTTTGGAAAATAATCCCATTTTTTGACCATTAAGTATTATTAGTCTCAAATGCTGTAAAATACCTTTATAAAAGACATAATAAATTAAGTAGTTTCAAAGAAATAATTGTCTGATTCTAGCTATTATGTCTCGACCTTCAATCAAGTAACAATGTATGAAATTAGAATTCTAATGACTTTAACCACGCATCAAACTAGTCTGTGTTCAAAAATGAAAGAAGTATACCATGCTTCGATCAAGCACTATTGTTGATCGAAGATACCATGAGTAAAAATTCTCAGCACTTTTGGCCCTTGTAACCTTTGTATTAACGGATTTTCATATTATTGCATGTGTGGCCGTGATGGTTAGTTTCACTATGTAGTGTCGAATTTTCATAATATCCCTTACGTAGCACAATTAAATGTTATTAATGATAGTTTTATTATGCTTACTAAGTCTTTCTCCGTGATGAAACTGGTTTGGTCTAAATTATTTAGTAAAGTGTCAAAAAGCAAGAGGAGTTGACCTGTATCGATATCTACGTAGGATAGATAGGATTAGGTATGATGTAGGATTTAGGAGCTTTCAGCGCTCCGTTTTTTACTGAGAAATTGACATTCGTAGAATTTAATAGATATAATTTTCAGGCTTCATCTTAGATAATGTTATGGTAATTGACTGTGGACAAATGGGTTTTGGTTATAGCGTTAAAATTAACGCCGTTTACTAATAGCTACATTAGTGAATATTATATACGTTATCTGTTAGTATTTAACGTCATTAATAATTAATAACAAATGCGCATTAAACCTATAGCTACAGCTGCGTGAACGGTCAATACTTATAAAATAATCCCAGATGCAGCAATAAGGTAAATGCTTATACGAGTATTCACAACAAGCATTCTTCTTTAATTATGATAAAATCTCTAATATCGAATATTAGTGTTTTTCTCTTAGACAAATGTGCATGGGCATTTAAGCGACGTTTAAAATAAAGTGATTGCTGTTCATCCATATAGTTTTAGCGATTATTTTCCTTTAATCCTGCGACGTGTAATTTCGAATAACTTGGCGCGCAGCCTAACCAACTCGCAAAATAATCATCCCTAAATGTTAAGTCAAAAACCCCTAATCGTCACAATGACTTGAAACTAAAACATTTTCATTTTATAATATTCTCTACTTACAATTTTATTACTCATTTATAAATAATCAGCGTTAAATTTTTGACACTAAGGCTACGTTCCATCAGGGACTCACAACGACCACGTTCACGACCGCGATTTTATCCCGCTCCACTTGTTTGCTGGCGTTACAATCCTAAACCCAAGTGGAACGGTTATTCGACCCACCTATTGACATGGGTTGTTGTGAGCGTTGTGTGGTTGAAAATGATGACGTCAATAGTGCCGTTTTCGTCACGACCACAACGACCGCGGTCGCCTTGTGGAACGGGTAACTGAGCATTTTGGGCATTGTGAACTACTAATGGAACGCCCTGAATTGACTGTACAATGACATTAAATGAATGTAAACAGTGCTCGCGTCCGAAATTGATCTTAAAAGGCCAATTAAAATGAAGTCATATATTTCAACGAACTCATCTGTAAATGAATGCATTGAATAAACGAATGCCGAATGTGATGCATGTTTATTGTTTATACCGTTCCCGAATACTCCTTTGATGTTGATGTGTTAATAACCAGAAACTAGATCGAATTAGGGATGCCCCACGAGACATTATAAGCAGATATCGAACTTTGTAACTGTTGAACTTTTTATTTAATAAGTACTATCTGCCTATGTATAAAAAAATATTATATTTACAGCCTAAAGCTTTTCTTATAGCTTGGCTCGTTTACATTACGAATGAATTATCCCAGCTAAATTATCGTATTATTTGTAATTTAAATATCCCATTATCGAAAACAATCAAAAAATAAATAAATTCACGCATTATGTATATCCAAAACAAAGCAAGTTTAGGTTTGTATGATCATATAATATTAAGTAAATAGTTTCGGGCTTCTGTACCTTGCCGGTAATGGAACCCGGGTTTTTGTAATCCAGTCACCTACGTCAAGTATTTTATGCCAAAGTTTATAACAATCGGTTTATTTCCAAGCAGGAAGAAAGAAGACGAAAACAGTGAAGAAGGAACAAATATATTTATTTACAATTAATTCTTCATCACATTTACATAAATAAATAGCAGTATGGAGTATGATTTCTAATAATAATTATAAAATTACAATCGAACAAAATAAATAAATTACCATAAAAAATCGTAATACGTTATATTTTGTATTATTTATTTGGTGAGATGTGCAGAAGGCGGGCAACGTTACCTTGTAGGATCTTCACGTTTATACATTGCCAGAATTAGGCATCAGCCATATGATCGTTCGTCGAGTTGATCACTTTGGATGCTTGTATTAGTGCTTGTGTGTGAGTGATGCTTAGTTACGGCGAACTAGTGAATCAACTGTTGCCGCCTCAGATCGAACTGACCTAGCTGAACTTGTTAAGTGAGATGCAATTTACGTCTAAACACAGATTGCACACGCATTTATTTTCATTAATAATTTAAGCAATTCAATGTTTCTAGATCTTAACATAACTTGACTTTATAATGTTTTCAAATGTCAATATTTGGATAACGATAAAAATAAAACACCTATTGATAATTTTACTATCGATATATTTCTTAGATATCACACTTATCGATATATTTATAGGAGGCTAGTAGCTCTTAGTGGTCCACTTTTATTAATAGGTGAACGCATACACGAATAGCCCTTCTCCCCGTGACGTCTTCGCCGACGGCCAATATGCAGACGCAGCCAAAACCGCTCCTACGGATTACACAAATGGGCCACTTTGTACCCACTCACCGCTGACTTGTGTCACCCACACCACGAAGATAGTGTCATAACGATTTAAAAATATTGTTCTCGTATACTATTGTTCCACTTTCAAAATACTCTAATTTTACAATTAAGTAGACCAAGAATACTGTAGCCTATACTAGCGTAGCTATACTACAAATAAAGTCACATATTATATTATACGTTTAAACCCAAAAGTGTGATATATGTGACTGATAGTGTTTGTTATTTAATTGTTTTTGTTGCTGAAAATTGAGCTTATTACAAGTTCGCTTTACTCCCACGTCCATTGACAAAGTCTAAATGTGAATAACGTCTGAATTTTTAACAGGTTGTGTGTTCTATGATTTGTATATTATATACTGTGCGGAAGTATATATTGTGAATGTAACATACTTAGTTGTAAATTTACGATCATTTTGCCCGATTCAAATATTACCATACATATGATTTCAAAACCACTATTATGTTGAATTCCAGACCGCAGCAGACAGCATAATCAACCCAATTGATATCAACTGCATACTTATTATTTCCTTGAGAAACGCTCACGGTGATCGATCCTTTCATACTTGAGTGTACTTCAATAGGATAATTTAAGGATATAAATAATATCTTGCTTTATGTTTTTTTTCAAACGACAGGATACCTTGTATACGACGTCAAGCCAGCATTTCCAGGTAGAAAGAGCAGTCTCGAGAAATACTAGCTTGACGCCGTAAGAGACGACATTAGAATCACTATAAAAAAGAATGTCGAAAAACATGCGAAGTGGAGTAGAAAATTTAGAATATAAGACCCTGGGCGTTGATCGTTTGGAACGCAACCGGGATTTAACGCTAGGATGGTAAATAAATTATTATTGAATTCAGTATTTATGGAAGTTCTAAAGCAAAGATGAATCAATCAATCTGTATCAAGTAAGTGAGACTCCGACTAAATGCATTCAGTAGTTTACAAAGAGTAATTTCTCCGACTAGGCATTCCTTTTTTTAATTTTTAATTTATTATTCAATATGCTTCATATACATTAGAAACACATTTGAACTGTGGCACAGAAACCCCATGGGCTTATTTGTGGCGCAGGGAGCCGTGTCCACAATATTGTTATACTTATTAAAAAATAGGAGCAGAGGCGAATAATTGGACGTAGTTACGCAAAAAGGATCCAACCTACAAAATGTTAAAGATTAAAGTTTTAGCTGCTTTTCCGCATTGATGTACTTGTTTGTGTCTATGGGTTCTCAGGAAAATATAAGCGTAAATGTATATTTTTTTATACAAATAAGCGTAACTGCATCAATGCGTAAATAAAGCTAAAACTTTAATCTTTAGTAATTCAAAAGTAACATTATGTGGGCTGGATTCTTTTTGCGTAACTAAGTCCAATTATTATCATAATTATTCATTATAATGTTTAGTTCTGATTTGATAATAAAAGCGGGGTTATCATCATTCTATTATATGGTTCTCATTTTAGTCCCAGTTTTGCACATTTCAGCATGATGGTCCGCTTTGGAAATCTTGGATTTTATCTTGCCACCCCAAGGCTGGGTGCATACGAGCCAACAGCTACCGGTGGCTGTCGCGCGTCAACGCCACTTTAACCGATGCTCCTCTATACTATCTTAAAACAGCTACATTCGTATAATCGCATTTTGAACCTGTCTTTTACTAGTTATTAGTACCTATAATACAACATATATACAACCTATATTATATATTACTTTGACACTTGACAAATTCGCGATACAGATATTAAAAAACGATGATTGTAACCCTGGGTAATGTGATTTGCAATTTGTTTTAAATACTTATTAACAGGCTTATCGGCGCTAATTAACATACTTTCGAAAAGTAATCAGAGTGTAACATTTATGAATGGATATACCAAAAAGTGGAGCGATAAACTATGACCTTTAAAAACATAAAACATTACGAAGTACACTACGTTCCAACAGACGTAGAGCGCGGAGCACCCCTAAACGCAGCATTTCACACGCTCCTGGAGTGCGTCGCGTGGGGACCGTAGAGGTTCCAACTCCAGGCTCAGGTTGGGCCGGGTCCTCCTACAGTGAATCAGTAATGACCCAGAAGGAGGCCACCGAGTGAGAGAGGGAAAATAAATACGGTGCAGGCAGCTTTCGTCCACCGTCGTCAGACTGGCGCTCGGAGAAGCCGCTATGCACAGAACCTACTCCCATGCTTCCATCGCAGGGTGTACACTCTGCCATCGGCGTCAAAGTGCAGTACCACTGTTCTAGATCCCGTGGCGTCCTATCAAATGTAATTAGGGGCGTAGCTTTAGGTTAACTGGGTAGTGTGATCGGATTCTGCCCCTCGGGTGAGGCCCGGTTTCCCCGAGACTCATTAGGCGCTGCATTTGGTCTTTCCCCGTATCCATGGCCCGAGTATGTGTCGCCAGAAAAGTTATTCCCCCTGTGTTAACAAAAAAGTTAGGATGCCATGAAGACGTATTATGTATGAAGACGTAGTGAATTGTAATGGTGGTCCATAACATGGCCGGCGTTTGATTATTTTCAAAAACAGCCATGTGTAGTGGATATTATTCGTTGTATTTGCTTCATTTGTACAAATAAGGTAAATAACGCCAATAGCATGGAAAAAGAATAATATTATGCTTCCATTCCAATAGCAAAAACTAACAAAATAACGCTTCTTTAACTTACCTGGTCAGCAACTAACTATTTTAGCACATCTTTTTTTCAACTTACTGCATGTATAGCGTGAAATATAATGTCAATTTAGTTCCATTGGATATATTTAATTTAGAAATCATATTGCGATCATCAAATTGTACGGAGTAATAATTATCAACCATTTAATTTATACCATACAAAACATCTCGACGTATCTGAGTTTTTGGCGGAAACTGAAAAGGACATTGTGATATGCATTTTTATGTTCTAAAAATGTGTAAAATTACTCTAAAATTAACAATACTTTTAGGATATTGATAGTTTTTGAGCAGTGATTATATGTGTTTATGAGAAATGTGAACTGTATAGTCAAATGTAGCCTTTCGAGTTTTCACAAGAACTCCCTTGGAGGGCAGCGGTTGTAACCTACAATACGACTTATTATATATCAGAATGGATGTATAAACTAGGCACCTTTGCCTGTTTTGACGGTATAGATGTAAGATGGAAGAGATACGATTTGTTTGTACAGAGAGAATATAAGTTTAATATTTTTTGTAAAACAGTTTCACTGACACAATCAGTGGTTTACACCACAGAGTACTTTATATATACTGGTAAACAGACAATTCCATATTTAACATAAACCTGCCTGTTATGTACTAAGAAGTTCTCAACAGCCTGGCTTTGTGGCGAATTCTACTACTACTACTACCACCAGCGCGTTTCATTACTAGCTGACAACGACCACGTTCACGACCGGGATTCTTCTCGTTCCATTTACTTGCGGACGTTACAATCATAAACTCTAGAAGAACGGTTATTCGATCCACCTCTTACATGGGTCATTATGAGCATAGCGTGATCAAAAATTATAACGCCATTAGTGACCTTTTCGCCACAACCATAACGACCACGGTCGCCAGATTGAACGGCTGACGGAGCATTTTGGACGCTGTGAGCTACTAAAGAAACGCGCTATACATTTCCAATCTGGTTGGTGCTTGTCAACTGATTAGTTTACGATCATATGGAGTTTTTTTGCAGCGATTTATTACCTATCTAAACACACTTATAGTAGTAGATTAAATAATAACATAAGATTATTACTTATTGTATTTTAGTATTTAATCTACTTCTTGAATTAGTTTTGGATGTACTTTATAAAAGACATCTCATAAATCTAGATTATTAAAAAAAATGGTGTTTGAATTTAAAAGTAAAAAAAGGATTCAACTGGTATGCTTGCCTATTGTAGTATTTAAAAAGGAATAGGCGAGTATAACTCCCACAGGGCGGCGTCTTTATTATTTTAATTTTAAACGCAAATAGGTAACAAACAGGCATGCAAGTCGTGCAGTGTAAAATTGATAAATAGTGAAAGTGTCAAGATACGAAA